>JASAOG010000075.1:272500-872500 GCA_030265305.1 Biomphalaria pfeifferi
TTTGTTTTAAATTAGGTCTAACTTATAATGCATACTAATTAACTAATTAGCTTTTACTCTTTAAAAAACTGCTTGCATAACTGATATTAAAAATTAGATTTTTCAATTTCAGAAAAAAAAAGTAGCCGTTGCATCAGAACTTTGAATTGTTTAAAATATTGTGATGTCGGATTTTTAATATCGTTTCTAGTTTACGAGATCTAAACAGGACGGACGGACAGACATTTCACACAAAACTAATAGCGTCTTTTCCCCTTTCGGGGGCCGCTAAAAATGGGATTAGCAAGAAATCTTTAAATCTGTAAGAATAAAAAATGAAATTAAGCCAAATATTTGAACTTACCTCTCTACAGACCTTAAGGTCAATTCGGCCATCTAAAAAAATCGAGTTTATTACATATAAATTAATATTAATGTCTATAGAAATCTATATGTATATCTCTCCCTCTCTCTCTCTCTCTCTCTATATATATATATATATATATATATATATATAAATATATATATATATATATCGGTTACCTTTAACCTGTTGCCATTTAATCGACTACCATTTAATTCCTGTGTATCTAACATTATTTTATACTCAATGGAATCAAAGTTATAACGTTTGATTAATAGCATGATTATGTACGTATATCATCTTCTTAATAGAAGTGGCGTAGATAGGGTGGGGAGCTGAGAAAGAAATCCCCAACGGGACTCACTTTAGAGGGGTCCTAAATGAGTGTTATTTACATAAAAATTTTAATCTTTAAAAAAAATGCATGTGCCCCCAGATAATTCAAACGCCCCCCCCCCCCTTCCAGAGTAGTGTTTCCTGAACTTTTTTTTTTCTTGACGGAAAACTTCGGACACACTGAGTGTTTAGCTAAACATTTTGCTTATTTTTTTTTTAGAGAGATTAATTCACGTGGTTAGTTAAATATTTCAGTAGTTAGTTCAACACCTATTAAGACCTATGTTCTGAGGAACACAGTTAAGAAAACAATGCAATGTTTTACTGCTAGACAGAGTAGCCGTATGCCCAGGTCGATGCAGCCCCCCCCCTTTTTTTTTCGATTACATTTAATTCACTATTTTCTCTCGAGAATTTGACATCTAGTAAGTTTCCCTGTCAGACCTTGTGGTCTTTAGGGCAGAGGATGTAAAGGTCATTTGTTTTTATTAGCCTACGTTTAATGAGGGTGTCATGTGACCAGCAAAACGACCAACCGCTTTTACTTTCCCCAACTAGTATCAGGTACCCATTAGAGCTGGGTGAACTCAGATGCACCCAAAATTTTAAAATCCCAGTCTTCACCGGTTCGGAAGCCAAGCGCTTTGCCGCTCAGCCACCTTGCCTCATTAGGCTTTAGTGCTACCTTTTTTAAGTGTAATATTATTAGAAGCTACTCCCTTCAAGATAAATGGATATTTTTTTTTAGCCTTCGTACAGAATACAATGTAATGAATCAGCATGTTTCCAAGATGGAAAAATGACTCCAGTAAGGCTATCTTGTGTGGAATGCCTCTTTATCTAGAGGGTAAACCGTCTGGCCCCAGAGCATCCCTAAAATAGTCCTATACATTAGGGGGCTTCCTTATCAGAGAACCACTGCTAGTTTATCTCAGATATATAGGGGACTAATTTTCAAGACACTCCAAGATAATTTTGAGAACCTTGAAGTAGATGGAACACAACTCTTGTTGTTCACCTTGTTTCCACATACTATCTGTGATAGTAAGTATATGTGTTTTGAGTGGCTATTAGTGCAGTGTGTGTGTCTGTGTATGAAATGACCAGTTGACCTTCATTGTGCATGGTTGAGTGAACAGCATAGAAAGTGAGTAAGTCAGGACGGTGTGTAAAAGGGGTCATATTGAGAACAAGATGCTGGAGTGTAGAGTCTGATAAAATAATAGAGTTAACTGAGACTCATGTTGTTATAGTGTATTAATTGGTGTCAGATGGACCGACTCCACCCGCCACAACCGCTTGAATTAAATGGCAACGTTGCAGAAAATGGAAAAAGTTCAAGCAATCCTTACAGATCTATACGATAGCAAGTGGACTGGATACAAAAAGCTGAGATATACAGCCTATGACATTATTGCAAGTGGTTGGCCAAGAAGCAGAGCAGGTCTACAACACTTTCCAATGGACGGTAAATTTAGGCATTGGATAATTAAGCACTTTTTGACAAGGCGGAAAATTAGGCACCGGAAAAATTAGGCAAATTTTAATTAGCGACCTTAATTTTGAAAATCATTTTAAAATGTTAACGTATATTTTATCCTTCGGCTATGGGCTATCGGTGACGTTATAATAAATAGCAACTATAGGCCTAACGATTCTAACTAAAGAAAAGTTGACAAAATAAAAAAAATAATGACAATCATGACAATGTGTGGAAAAAAAATGACTCCTGAGTCATTATATAAGATAGACATCACAGGATTCAGGAGAGGGGAAATAGAGAGGAGCCCTTGTTGTCAATTTCTTATTGTGTTGTTGAAAAGTTGTTTACAGAATGGAGTGTACATTGTGCCTACTAGTTAACAATATTGACACAATGGTTTATGTTATGAATTGAACGATTTATTCTGGTTTTCGGATCAGTGAATATAAATTCCATGCAAATCCAATTCTTATACCGAAACTATTGACTCATTTAACTGGATTGTGATGGTCAAGAATTAGAGAGATGGCGGTGACCGGATTATGGGCAAGTTTTTACCTTTTATGATCTGTAAGACCAAACAGTATTTTAATTTCATATGACATTTTGAGTTTTTGATTTTCATTTCTAGCAGACCAACATCTCTAATTAAAAAAAAAGTTCCTCTTGTATCCTTGCGCTCTATTGGGCAGATAATGTTAAGATCGCTCGTTTCGTTGGCAAAGAGTTAAAAATACTTTTTCCAACTGAACTCAGGTACAGAATACAATGTAATGAATCAGCACGTTTCCAAGATGGAAAAATGACTCCAGTAAGGCTATCTTGTGCGGAATGCAGTGTTGTAGACCTGCTCTGCTTCTTGGCCAATATACCCATTAGAGCTGGGTGTGCTCAGGGGCGCCCTAAAAATCCCGAAATTAACATTTTCAGCCTTCACCGAGATTCAAACCCCAGACCTCCATCTCTAATAAGAACATGTAGGTTTTCTGTTTGCTATATTATTATCTTCAGTTATTTCTTTAACAAGTCTGCCTGGTTGCGTGGTATGCGCTCTGGGCTGTCGGCTCGATGGCCCTGTTATAACTTTCACGTCCCGCGATGTAACAACCTTTAATCTCCAGGAACAACAAATTTTAATAGATTTAAAAAATATAACTTACACTATACATGTCCCTCTGTTAATGTAATTCCTAAAATTTTAAAAAAATTAAGATCATTACATACGTATATATATATATATATACATATATATATATATATATATATATATATATATATATATATATATATATTGTAATAACTTAAGTGAGGCAACTCAGCGAGGCACATATATCTTTATTTACACGACATCACAAGTTCACAAAACATCACAGTCTTTTCACCTTGGCTCTCAACTTGGGCGGCAATCGTTCTCCTCTCTTTCTAATGTTGACATCCTTCTCAGTCTAGTTTATCACAGTGCGCACCTTCTAGCTTAGATGGCGATGCGCATGGCGGAGTTATAAATAACAATATATAATTGGATATAATAATATTTTGACCGACAGGACGGTAGATTTTAATCACTCTGATCTGCTTTTCATTTATAAAACTAAAACAAACGCTACCATTACTGACATTGCCATACCACAGTCTCAAAATTAAAGAAAAACTGAAATGAAAAAACAATAAAAATATTGGAACCTAGGGTTGGAATATAAACGTTTATGGAAGTTATGCAAAATAACAATATACCACACTTTTATATCAACCGAGGGGATAATAACTGACCTCACAAATAGCTTCAAGGCCCTTAACATTCCTAGGAACATTCTCGTTGCCTGTCAGAGGGCGGTACTGTTGCGGACCTGCCACATCATCAGGAAATTCTTCAGTGGAAATGGATAAAGGGACTTCAGTGAATGTTGTTACTTATTAACGAAACTCGACCCTGGCAGTGCCAGAGAATGAATACTCGTTCGTTTCTAACATAAAAGTAATAAAAATCTTCATAATCCATATATATGGTATATGGTGTCTAGTTCCCTCTATACCTTTACGCTTCAAGCGTAGCTCATTTAATTATTAATTAATTATATCAACTCTGTCTGTCTGTCTGTCTGTCTGGTAAAATGTTTGTACACGTTATTTCTCAGACACTCAATCTCAGGATCAAGCTGAAACTTTGCACTGCTATTTCTTTTACATTACATCACTGGAATCTATTTTAAAAAAATATTTAATTAACTACTGGTAATAAATTATTTAGTTTTGGTATCTCAAACAAGGGAAAGAAATAGTACTTTTATACCGAACTGGTGGTATAAGCTGAATTAGTCCCTGTTTTAGGTCGCCTCTCTAAATTGAAACAAACTGTACAATTTTCTTAAGTCCTTAGTAGGCTACTTCACTAGCAGCAAAGTGGTTAGCACGACAGCATGATCCAAACTAATGGATACACTTCTTATGGGCTTTTTTTTTCTTTAACAGTATTTTAAAAATGGTTTTCTTATTTCTTATCAATTCAAGCTTTATATTAGGTTCGAGGTTATACATCCCGTTTCATTTTCTATGTAGATCGAATTATAAAAATTAAGTAAGAAATGGCTTTGACTGGCCGGCTAAACCAGCTGGAGGGTATCTGACGTGTCCATGACTCACAATACATCGAGGTTTTTTCAACATAGCATGATAAGTCTGGACGTGGCGGCCTGTGCAAAAATAAAAAAACTAAACAAAATTAACAGAAAGGCCACAACCAGCGCAGTGCTGTGAAGCACTCTAGAGCAGGACAAGACACACAGGAAGTCTCTCGTCATCCACTGCACCTAAACTTGTCCCCGGATGTCTTGAACAAATCTTGTTTCTTAAAAGTATGCGCCTTAGGACCAGAGAGTGTGGTCGACGTGTTGCGTGAATTATTAAAAGTCCACTAGTCACCCCCCACCCCCCCCACCCCCCCAAAAAAAATCCGGGCGCACATAGGTCTCATCAGTCGCATGAGAAGGCAAAAACAACAACAAACAAACAGTGCGAACATTCTAATGAACTGCTTATAAAAATACTCTTTATCTATTGTAATGGGCTTGATCCGTTACTCCAGATTCTGCCCCTTCTCAATCATACGAAACCAAAACCAGTCTGGGCGCAACCATTGCCTTCCGAGACGGAAGAAGCCAAATATTGTAAGTTTCAAACTTCTTCTTTCCTTTTCCTGGCACTGGTCTGTGAAGGAAGGTCTTTGCGAGCTCCGTAGACCTTGTAATATGGCCATAGATTTTTAGCTTGAATTTTTTTTTACGATAGTTAGCAGGTCATCGTGGGGTCCTATTGCTGCAGTAACCATGTCTCTTGGTTCAGGATGGGTATTTAAATGTGATTCCTAGGATCCTCCTTTAGCATCTCAATCCTATTGCTAGGTTCCTCCTCTCTAGCTCTGCAGTGAGAGTCCAAGACTCAAAAGTATATAAAAATGTCTAATTTTGGTGCCGAGGACTACGCTTTTGTCTTTCCATATTATTTTAATTATTTAAAGGGAAGCTGTGGACTGTGCTACTTCCATACTATTTTAATTATATAAAGGGAAGCTGTGGACTGTGCTATTTCCATACTATTTTAATTATTTAAAAGTGAAGCTGTGGACTGTGCTATTTCCATACTATTTTAATTATTTAAAAGTGAAGCTGTGGGCTGTGCTATTTCCATACTATTTTAATTATTTAAAAGTGAAGCTGTGGACTGTGCTATTTCCATACTATTTTAATTATTTAAAAGTGAAGCTGTGGACTGTGCTATTTCCATACTATTTTAATTATTTAAAAGTGAAGCTGTGGACTGTGCTATTTCCATACTATTTTAATTATTTAAAAGTGAAGCTGTGGACTGTGCTATTTCCATACTATTTTAATTATTTAAAAGTGAAGCTGTGGACTGTGCTATTTCCATACTATTTTAATTATTTAAAAGTGAAGCTGTGGACTGTGCTATTTCCATACTATTTTAATTATTTAAAAGTGAAGCTGTGGACTGTGCTATTTCCATACTATTTTAATTATTTAAAAGTGAAGCTGTGAACTGTGCTATTTCCATACTATTTTAATTATTTAAAAGTGAAGCTGTGAACTTTGCTATTTCCATACTATTTTAATTATTTAAAAGTGAAGCTGTGGACTGTGCTATTTCCATACTATTTTAATTATTTAAAAGTGAAGCTGTGGACTGTGCTATTTCCATACTATTTTAATTATTTAAAAGTGAAGCTGTGGACTGTGCTATTTCCATACTATTTTAATTATTTAAAAGTGAAGCTGTGGACTGTGCTATTTCCATACTATTTTAATTATTTAAAAGTGAAGCTGTGGACTGTGCTATTTCCATACTATTTTAATTATTTAAAAGTGAAGCTGTGGACTGTGCTATTTCCATACTATTTTAATTATTTAAAAGTGAAGCTGTGGACTGTGCTATTTCCATACTATTTTAATTATTTAAAAGTGAAGCTGTGGACTGTGCTATTTCCATACTATTTTAATTATTTAAAAGTGAAGCTGTGGGCTGTGCTATTTCCATACTATTTTAATTATTTAAAAGTGAAGCTGTGGACTGTGCTATTTCCATACTATTTTAATTATTTAAAAGTGAAGCTGTGGACTGTGCTATTTCCATACTATTTTAATTATTTAAAAGTGAAGCTGTGGACTGTGCTATTTCCATACTATTTTAATTATTTAAAAGTGAAGCTGTGGACTGTGCTATTTCCATACTATTTTAATTATTTAAAAGTGAAGCTGTGGACTGTGCTATTTCCATACTATTTTAATTATTTAAAAGTGAAGCTGTGGACTGTGCTATTTCCATACTATTTTAATTATTTAAAAGTGAAGCTGTGGACTGTGCTATTTCCATACTATTTTAATTATTTAAAAGTGAAGCTGTGGACTGTGCTATTTCCATACTATTTTAATTATTTAAAAGTGAAGCTGTGGACTGTGCTATTTCCATACTATTTTAATTATTTAAAAGTGAAGCTGTGGACTGTGCTATTTCCATACTATTTTAATTATTTAAAAGTGAAGCTGTGGACTGTGCTATTTCCATACTATTTTAATTATTTAAAAGTGAAGCTGTGGACTGTGCTATTTCCATACTATTTTAATTATTTAAAAGTGAAGCTGTGGACTGTGCTATTTCCATACTATTTTAATTATTTAAAAGTGAAGCTGTGGACTGTGCTATTTCCATACTATTTTAATTATTTAAAAGTGAAGCTGTGGACTGTGCTATTTCCATACTATTTTAATTATTTAAAAGTGAAGCTGTGGACTGTGCTATTTCCATACTATTTTAATTATTTAAAAGTGAAGCTGTGGACTGTGCTATTTCCATACTATTTTAATTATTTAAAAGTGAAGCTGTGGACTGTGCTATTTCCATACTATTTTAATTATTTAAAAGTGAAGCTGTGGACTGTGCTATTTCCATACTATTTTAATTATTTAAAAGTGAAGCTGTGGACTGTGCTATTTCCATACTATTTTAATTATTTAAAAGTGAAGCTGTGGACTGTGCTATTTCCATACTATTTTAATTATTTAAAAGTAAAGCTGTGGACTGTGCTATTTCCATACTATTTTAATTATTTAAAAGTGAAGCTGTGGACTGTGCTATTTCCATACTATTTTAATTATTTAAATATGAAGCTGTGGACTGTGCTATTTCCATACTATTTTAATTATTTAAAAGTGAAGCTGTGGACTGTGCTATTTCCATACTATTTTAATTATTTAAAAGTGAAGCTGTGGACTGTGCTATTTCCATACTATTTTAATTATTTAAATATGAAGCTGTGGACTGTGCTATTTCCATACTATTTTAATTATTTAAAAGTGAAGCTGTGGACTGTGCTATTTCCATACTATTTTAATTATTTAAAAGTGAAGCTGTGGACTGTGCTATTTCCATACTATTTTAATTATTTAAAAGTGAAGCTGTGAACTGTGCTATTTCCATACTATTTTAAATATTTAAAAGTGAAGCTGTGGACTGTGCTATTTCCATACTATTTTAATTATTTAAAAGTGAAGCTGTGGACTGTGCTATTTCCATACTATTTTAATTATTTAAAAGTGAAGCTGTGGACTGTGCTATTTCCATACTATTTTAATTATTTAAAAGTGAAGCTGTGGACTGTGCTATTTCCATACTATTTTAATTATTTAAAAGTGAAGCTGTGGACTGTGCTATTTCCATACTATTTTAATTATTTAAAAGTGAAGCTGTGGACTGTGCTATTTCCATACTATTTTAATTATTTAAAAGTGAAGCTGTGGACTGTGCTATTTCCATACTATTTTAATTATTTAAAAGTGAAGCTGTGGACTGTGCTATTTCCATACTATTTTAATTATTTAAAAGTGAAGCTGTGGACTGTGCTATTTCCATACTATTTTAATTATTTAAAAGTGAAGCTGTGGACTGTGCTATTTCCATACTATTTTAATTATTTAAAAGTGAAGCTGTGGACTGTGCTATTTCCATACTATTTTAATTATTTAAAAGTGAAGCTGTGGACTGTGCTATTTCCATACTATTTTAATTATTTAAAAGTGAAGCTGTGGACTGTGCTATTTCCATACTATTTTAATTATTTAAAAGTGAAGCTGTGGACTGTGCTATTTCCATACTATTTTAATTATTTAAAAGTGAAGCTGTGGACTGTGCTATTTCCATACTATTTTAATTATTTAAAAGTGAAGCTGTGGACTGTGCTATTTCCATACTATTTTAATTATTTAAATATGAAGCTGTGGACTGTGCTATTTCCATACTATTTTAATTATTTAAAAGTGAAGCTGTGGACTGTGCTATTTCCATACTATTTTAATTATTTAAAAGTGAAGCTGTGGACTGTGCTATTTCCATACTATTTTAATTATTTAAAAGTGAAGCTGTGGACTGTGCTATTTCCATACTATTTTAATTATTTAAAAGTGAAGCTGTGGACTGTGCTATTTCCATACTATTTTAATTATTTAAAAGTGAAGCTGTGGACTGTGCTATTTCCATACTATTTTAATTATTTAAAAGTGAAGCTGTGAACTGTGCTATTTCCATACTATTTCAAATATTTAAAAGTGAAGCTGTGGACTGTGCTATTTCCATACTATTTTATTTATTTAAAAGTAAAGCTGTGGACTGTGCTATTTCCATACTATTTTAATTATTTAAAAGTGAAGCTGTGGACTGTGCTATTTCCATACTATTTTAATTATTTAAAAGTGAAGCTGTGGACTGTGCTATTTCCATACTATTTTAATTATTTAAAAGTGAAGCTGTGGACTGTGCTATTTCCATACTATTTTAATTATTTAAAAGTGAAGCTGTGGACTGTGCTATTTCCATACTATTTTAATTATTCAAAAGTGAAGCTGTGGACTGTGCTATTTCCATACTATTTTAATTATTTAAAAGTGAAGCTGTGGACTGTGCTATTTCCATACTATTTTAATTATTTAAAAGTGAAGCTGTGGACTGTGCTGTTTCCATACTATTTTAATTATTTAAATATGAAGCTGTGGACTGTGCTATTTCCATACTATTTTAATTATTTAAAAGTGAAGCTGTGGACTGTGCTATTTCCATACTATTTTAATTATTTAAAAGTGAAGCTGTGAACTGTGCTATTTCCATACTATTTTAATTATTTAAATATGAAGCTGTGGACTGTGCTATTTCCATACTATTTTAATTATTTAAAAGTGAAGCTGTGGACTGTGCTATTTCCATACTATTTTAATTATTTAAAAGTGAAGCTGTGGACTGTGCTATTTCCATACTATTTTAATTATTTAAAAGTGAAGCTGTGGACTGTGCTATTTCCATACTATTTTAATTATTTAAATATGAAGCTGTGGACTGTGCTATTTCCATACTATTTTAATTATTTAAAAGTGAAGCTGTGGACTGTGCCATTTCCATACTATTTTAATTATTTAAAAGTGAAGCTGTGGACTGTGCTATTTCCATACTATTTTAATTATTTAAAAGTGAAGCTGTGGACTGTGCTATTTCCATACTATTTTAATTATTTAAAAGTGAAGCTGTGGACTGTGCTATTTCCATACTATTTTATTTATTTAAATATGAAGCTGTGGACTGTGCTATTTCCATACTATTTTAATTATTTAAAAGTGAAGCTGTGGACTGTGCTATTTCCATACTATTTTAATTATTTAAAAGTGAAGCTGTGGACTGTGCTATTTCCATACTATTTTAATTATTTAAATATGAAGCTGTGGACTGTGCTATTTCCATACTATTTTAATTATTTAAAAGTGAAGCTGTGGACTGTGCTATTTCCATACTATTTTAATTATTTAAAAGTGAAGCTGTGGACTGTGCTATTTCCATACTATTTTAATTATTTAAAAGTGAAGCTGTGGACTGTGCTATTTCCATACTATTTTAATTATTTAAAAGTGAAGCTGTGGACTGTGCTATTTCCATACTATTTTAATTATTTAAAAGTGAAGCTGTGGACTGTGCTATTTCCATACTATTTTAATTATTTAAAAGTGAAGCTGTGGACTGTGCTATTTCCATACTATTTTAATTATTTAAAAGTGAAGCTGTGGACTGTGCTATTTCCATACTATTTTAATTATTTAAAAGTGAAGCTGTGGACTGTGCTATTTCCATACTATTTTAATTATTTAAAAGTGAAGCTGTGGACTGTGCTATTTCCATACTATTTTAATTATTTAAAAGTGAAGCTGTGGACTGTGCTATTTCCATACTATTTTAATTATTTAAATATGAAGCTGTGGACTGTGCTATTTCCATACTATTTTAATTATTTAAAAGTGAAGCTGTGGACTGTGCTATTTCCATACTATTTTAATTATTTAAAAGTGAAGCTGTGGACTGTGCTATTTCCATACTATTTTAATTATTTAAAAGTGAAGCTGTGGACTGTGCTATTTCCATACTTTTTTAATTATTTAAAAGTGAAGCTGTGGACTGTGCTATTTCCATACTATTTTAATTATTTAAAAGTGAAGCTGTGGACTGTGCTATTTCCATACTATTTTAATTATTTAAAAGTGAAGCTGTGGACTGTGCTATTTCCATACTATTTTAATTATTTAAAAGTGAAGCTGTGGACTGTGCTATTTCCATACTATTTTAATTATTTAAAAGTGAAGCTGTGGACTGTGCTATTTCCATACTATTTTAATTATTTAAAAGTGAAGCTGTGGACTGTGCTATTTCCATACTATTTTAATTATTTAAAAGTGAAGCTGTGGACTGTGCTATTTCCATACTATTTTAATTATTTAAATATGAAGCTGTGGACTGTGCTATTTCCATACTATTTTAATTATTTAAAAGTGAAGCTGTGGACTGTGCTATTTCCATACTATTTTAATTATTTAAAAGTGAAGCTGTGGACTGTGCTATTTCCATACTATTTTAATTATTTAAAAGTGAAGCTGTGGACTGTGCTATTTCCATACTATTTTAATTATTTAAAAGTGAAGCTGTGGACTGTGCTATTTCCATACTATTTTAATTATTTAAAAGTGAAGCTGTGGACTGTGCTATTTCCATACTATTTTAATTATTTAAAAGTGAAGCTGTGAACTGTGCTATTTCCATACTATTTCAAATATTTAAAAGTGAAGCTGTGGACTGTGCTATTTCCATACTATTTTATTTATTTAAAAGTGAAGCTGTGGACTGTGCTATTTCCATACTATTTTAATTATTTAAAAGTGAAGCTGTGGACTGTGCTATTTCCATACTATTTTAATTATTTAAAAGTGAAGCTGTGGACTGTGCTATTTCCATACTATTTTAATTATTTAAAAGTGAAGCTGTGGACTGTGCTATTTCCATACTATTTTAATTATTTAAAAGTGAAGCTGTGGACTGTGCTATTTCCATACTATTTTAATTATTTAAAAGTGAAGCTGTGGACTGTGCTATTTCCATACTATTTTAATTATTTAAAAGTGAAGCTGTGGACTGTGCTATTTCCATACTATTTTAATTATTTAAAAGTGAAGCTGTGGACTGTGCTATTTCCATACTATTTTAATTATTTAAATATGAAGCTGTGGACTGTGCTATTTCCATACTATTTTAATTATTTAAAAGTGAAGCTGTGGACTGTGCTATTTCCATACTATTTTAATTATTTAAAAGTGAAGCTGTGGACTGTGCTATTTCCATACTATTTTAATTATTTAAATATGAAGCTGTGGACTGTGCTATTTCCATACTATTTTAATTATTTAAAAGTGAAGCTGTGGACTGTGCTATTTCCATACTATTTTAATTATTTAAAAGTGAAGCTGTGGACTGTGCTATTTCCATACTATTTTAATTATTTAAAAGTGAAGCTGTGGACTGTGCTATTTCCATACTATTTTAATTATTTAAATATGAAGCTGTGGACTGTGCTATTTCCATACTATTTTAATTATTTAAAAGTGAAGCTGTGGACTGTGCCATTTCCATACTATTTTAATTATTTAAAAGTGAAGCTGTGGACTGTGCTATTTCCATACTATTTTAATTATTTAAAAGTGAAGCTGTGGACTGTGCTATTTCCATACTATTTTAATTATTTAAAAGTGAAGCTGTGGACTGTGCTATTTCCATACTATTTTAATTATTTAAATATGAAGCTGTGGACTGTGCTATTTCCATACTATTTTAATTATTTAAAAGTGAAGCTGTGGACTGTGCTATTTCCATACTATTTTAATTATTTAAAAGTGAAGCTGTGGACTGTGCTATTTCCATACTATTTTAATTATTTAAAAGTGAAGCTGTGGACTGTGCTATTTCCATACTATTTTAATTATTTAAAAGTGAAGCTGTGGACTGTGCTATTTCCATACTATTTTAATTATTTAAAAGTGAAGCTGTGGACTGTGCTATTTCCATACTATTTTAATTATTTAAAAGTGAAGCTGTGGACTGTGCTATTTCCATACTATTTTAATTATTTAAATATGAAGCTGTGGACTGTGCTATTTCCATACTATTTTAATTATTTAAAAGTGAAGCTGTGGACTGTGCTATTTCCATACTATTTTAATTATTTAAAAGTGAAGCTGTGGACTGTGCTATTTCCATACTATTTTAATTATTTAAAAGTGAAGCTGTGGACTGTGCTATTTCCATACTATTTTAATTATTTAAAAGTGAAGCTGTGGACTGTGCTATTTCCATACTATTTTAATTATTTAAAAGTGAAGCTGTGGACTGTGCTATTTCCATACTATTTTAATTATTTAAAAGTGAAGCTGTGGACTGTGCTATTTCCATACTATTTTAATTATTTAAAAGTGAAGCTGTGGACTGTGCTATTTCCATACTATTTTAATTATTTAAAGTGAAGCTGTGGACTGTGCTATTTCCATACTATTTTAATTATTTAAAGTGAAGCTGTGGACTGTGCTATTTCCATACTATTTTAATTTTTTAAAAGTGAAGCTGTGGACTGTGCTATTCGGGCCAGTAGTTCAGGTTTAGTTTCTTCACCGGAGCTATTGTCTCAGAAGAGGGAAGTTTATCTATATTAGAAAGTAGAATGTGAGGCGTATGCATGTATGTATGTATGTTACTTATAAACATCAAAACCACTTGACCAATCTTGATAAAACTAGGCAGGAATGTTCCTTGGGTACTTACTTAGACCTTACTGTATGTATTGTAGCCCTAAAACAAACTTACGACCCTAAAAAAAAAACAAGTTGTCCGACTCTATTACAGCTATAGTATTTTATGGATCTAAGCCATGGTTAACAATGTTGACATGAAAAAAGATCGAAAGGATTTAGGCCTAGATCTAATTTTAAGAAATACACTTTATGCACATAGTTTTTTTTACTTTGACACATGAAAATACAAAAGAAGATCCATTGATTTCATTATATAATAACATTAACCTTCAATCTTGTGTTTCAAAATCATTTTTTACATAAATTAGTTCCTGATATCTGCGACTTGAGATTTCCTGGCGAACATTCTTTCATTAGACATTACCAATTGGTTACACATTAACACATCTCTCTACTGAGTCTATTCCTAGGTCTAGGTCTAAAACTCTTATTGAACTCTAAAATGATAAAACTTCTTTTCGCAAAGATAGTTTTGTGCTTTAACACATAAACATTCATTTGATATTTTAATCAATTTAACATTCAAATTTGTTTTTCTAAAGCATTTTTAATACATTCGTTCGCTGTTCGCTAAAGTTGCGTAGCCGTGTTGGGATAGGCCTATATGCATCAGCATTCTCAGCCCCAGGAGACAAAGACATATTTCTTAATTTGAACCAAGTAGACAACATATAAGATTTAGTAGTACAAGAAAATGGAATTAAAAAACTATTAGCCAACACCAAACCAAATAAAGCGTCTGGACCTGATGGTATTCCAGCTAGATTACTCAAAGAACTAAGCAATGAGCTAGCCCCAGTGTTCAAAATACTCTTTCAAGCATCGCTTAACCAGAGCAGAGTACCAAAGGACTGGAAAGAAGCTAATGTCACCCCCCTATTTAAAAAAGGAGAAAAATCTGATCCAGGAAACTACAGACCAGTATCACTTACCAGCATCACATGTAAAATACTAGAACACATAATATGTAGCAATATCATAAACCACTTAGACAAACATAATGTCCTCACCCCATACCAACATGGCTTTAGGAAATATAGATCATGTGAAACACAACTAATAGGACTAATTGATGATTTTTCAAAAGGTTTAGATAATAGTGAACAAATAGATGCTATCTTACTAGATTTTTCCAAGGCTTTTGACAAAGTTCACCACCATAGATTGCTTAAAAAATTAAAATATTTCGGCATTAACGGTCCACTGCATCAGTGGATTAAAGATTTTCTGATAGGGAGAGAACAAACTGTAATAATAAATGGCTCTAAATCAACACCAATAACAGTAAACTCAGGTGTACCTCGAGGAACAGTCTTGGGTCCACTACTATTTTTAATTTACATAAATGATTTACCAAATTGCATTAGTTCAGGAACAAAAGTCAGATTATTTGCAGATGATTGCATAATATATAGAACAATAAAAACAAAACAAGACACAGATATTTTACAAAGAGAATTAGATGAATTACAGAAATGGGAATCAAATTGGAGCATGTCTTTCCACCCAGAAAAATGTCAGTTGTTAAGAGTAACAAAAAAACTAAAACAAATTAATTCCACTTATCTTATTCATGGCAAACCAGTAACACAGACTAAAAACTCAAAATACCTAGGTGTTATAATAAATGAAAAACTGTCATGGAATCCACATATTGATGAAACTATAAAAAAAATCCAACAAAGCATTAGAGTTTATTAAAAGAAATTTCTATAAATCAAATAAGGACATAAAATTGCAATGTTATTAAACTTATTTAGGCTAATAATAGAATATGCATCCTCCGTTTGGGACCCCTTAACTCAAGAATGTTGATGTGTGTTTTATATAGGTTGCACCAATCGGTGTTTGGGAGTAACATCCCTTGTAACTGTTGTTGTCAACCAAGATGGCGTTAGATTAAACAGCTGATTTCATGTCTTATAATTTATATCCAGAGTCTTGTTATTATTCGTTCATGTTAATCAACATGGTGGCAGCGGTAACAAGAATTATATTTAGGTTTATATCAGTGATATAAAACTAGTTTTAAAAAATAGATCTAAAGTGTAGATCTGGAATCTAGTAGATTCCAGAGTTTCAGACTTAGTCTAGAGTGCATATTTACTATATAGAGACTAAGAGAGGCTCGGGGTTATTCAGTTACGGTAGATATACTATAGTAAAGTTTTAATTGAAGATGGCAGAAGGTCTACTTAAACCACCAACAGAGTTAAATGTGACTGAAGGTAATGTCAGTGAAAACTTTCGTCAATGGAGAAGACAAGTGGAACTGTTTCTGTTAGCAGTAGGAGCTGAAGAAAAACCTAAAATCAGACAAAAAGCAATAATACTAACTTGTGCTGGACCTCAGGCCCAAGAGATTTGTGAGTAGTTGCAGTATGATGAGAATGAAGACGTGAACCTTGGTTAGGCCAATAATAGAATATGCATCCACCGTGTGGGACCCCTCAACTCAAGAAAACATTAAGAAACTGGAACAAACACAAAATAGAGCAGTGAGATTCATAACAAACGAATATTCACATTTGACTAGGGTAACACCATTAGTAAAATCACTAAATTTAGAAAGCCTTCAGGACAGAAGACTCAAAAGTAAAGTAGCAATTATACATAAAACACTGAACCATAATCTTCAAATACAAAAACAAAATTTAATAAAATACTCTGAAAGACACAAAAATAAAGGCGCATTCCTCGTCCCATATGCTAGGACAAATTTGTACAAATACTCCTTCTTCCCTAGTGCTATTAGAGCATGAAATGGGTTGCCTGAGCTAGCCAGAAAAACCAGTGACTTGGCAGAATTTAAGTCATTGGTTAATATGCATGACTAAATGCATGACGCGTAGGACGTAATCATCTTCTTTTTTGAAGTAACGTCTGTATTATATAAGATAAGATTTATTCAAGTAAAAGGTCACGCATGAGCAACACAGAATGAACTCTATAAAAGCCATTTTTTAACTCTAGATTAGTGTAGTAGATTTAGATCTATGTCTACCTCAAGATCTACTTTATACTCTAACACATGAACATACAAAATTAAGTCTATTCATCTCAAATTTTAATCAAATATATGTAGGCCTACAAGCAAATGTTTTAATTTGAAAAAATGGATTTAAGCCTATTAGCTATTTTTATTTGATAGCTTCATTCACACTATTTTTACATTGACACATTCGCTTTATTTATTACATTATTATATCGTTTAATTGTGACTATATCGACAGTAATGCGCAAAAAAGACCCGCGTGTCGCGGGTAACATATGTCTAGTTAGTTATAAAGTTTAAATTCAGAAGTAGACTTAATGCAGAAGATGCCATTCATTGTGCTCTTACAAAAGACTGCCCGAGAATTCCTGATGTAGTGAAAAAGAAACAATCTCATCCATCGCAATAACGCTGACGTCTTTGTAAATGTAAATAATGTCGCGACATATTTTTGTATCAATGCAGTTTACTGTATCAAAGGCTGTACGTATATCATGCTCCACCATACTTTTCAAATAGCCTGTGACACAATGGGGAGTTAACTATTTTTGAGTTAGTGTAAATACTGGAGTGATCCCCCTTAAGAAGTTTATATCAAGGCGTGTAGACCGTGTTTAGTTGCCACTTGATCCTGAGATACCTTTTTGATGTCTAAGGGCTAAGCCAAAGTCTCTTCGAGCCCTAAGTTTGAAAAAAAACCTCCCTGGACTCCAAACAGTAAAAAAAAACAAAAAAAAAACAGTTTGAACACACAGTTCTGTTTGGGAGAGACCCTAGACAATGCCTATGTAAAGCATTGCTGTTGACCGATGCATTTGGCCCCCAAAGCGTGGGCTAGACACGGCCGAAGGCTGAGAATACACCGGGATCTTCTGCCATTTTCCTTCAATGTACCAAGCTAACTGTGCGGGACCCGCCATTTATGTAACGGTCCCTGTGAGGAACAGCGCATGGATTGGTGACAGGTTTGTGGAGACTTTATTACAACCCTGCCCGTGCAATGGGTGGACTTTCGTCTACCCGTGGGCGTCCCCACGGGCGTCCTGTGTTGTTACCCATTTAGCCTAGCCACTTCCTCTAATGGCCGTTTCCACGAAAGCGCCACGATGAGGCAAGGCAACGTGGTCGCGTCCTGAGATACCAGCTTGACCACTTGACCTGTGTTGCTAACTGTATATATTTTTTCTGTTAGTTGTTGGTCGTGTACTTTGGGAGACTCGAGAGAAGTGTGCCCAGCTCTGTAGATCTTTAGGCTGACTATATCTTTGGTCATTATTATATTTTATATAATGTGATTAATTAGTAAAGAGCTCTTCAAAATCGACACTAGCAGCTGGGAAAAAGTAGATCCACATCGATAGAGAGCATAAAGGAAGGGTCTCAGATTGCAGATGCCACGCACAACAAAATCAGAAAAAAGGGTGAAAATGCAATGGCGTCTGGTGATTACATATGCCCAACCTGCGACTGTGTATCAAGGATTGGCCTCTTTATTCATACAAGAAGTTGCAAAGGGAAAAGATCGTCTCTGGAGAAGTAAAAAGCCACAGATTCATTAGTAGATATAGCCTTAAATGATTTCCAGGCAGTATATTTCAAACCTGATGTAGTGCATCCTGGGTACTCCCAAATTTTACATATTTTTCTAACCTTGTCACTGATGGATTCAACTTTGTATTAAATCATCAGATAGGCTTTAAAGAACGGATAACATAAAGTGAGATTCCATGAGTTTTTAATCATATCCTAACAAATGAAAAAAAGAGAGGCAGAAAAAATTGGCAAAGCTTTCCGCATGACTCGAACGCCTGTATGCCGTAAAATATCATCACTAGTAGTGGTGGTGGACGTTTTTCAAATCATATATACTGTGCTTGACTTTTTTTTTATATTACCTGTACCAGCTTGAGGCGTATTAAATGAATTGACTGTAATCAATAACCATTCTCTTTTTGTTCTTATCCTTTGTTGTTACAAATAAACAGGCGTAGTTGGTGTGTAACGGCAAGCCTTTCTAATATTTATGGATTAATTTAAAAAAAAAAAAAGGTTCATTGTTACTAAAAAAGAAAACTTTCTTTCGGAAGAGAAACAGTGGTTGTAATACTTTGCAAATATTGAAGATAGTAACATCTGATATTCCGTTGCTCAATTAAAATTTTTGAGATCTGAACTTGACAGACGGAACAAATCACAGAACAAAAAAGATTACAAAGAGAGTTTGTGTTATCACACAAACCCAGAGGCGGCTCCCGTTGCAGTAGATTCCCATCGGATCCGCCTATTTGCAAGGAATATTCAAGACGTGATCTTGTTTTGATTGGGAAAAGTAATAATGTTTCAAAGATAAATACGGCGATGTAAAAATTGTTTTTTTTTTCTGTAAATGTTTTATATGCTTCGAATGTTCCTTCAAAGTTAAAGATAATTTACTTCCTTGTCCAAACCTCCCGCTGGACGACGGGGAGATGGCAGCGAGCAGGGCATGAACCCGGGACCGTAGAGATAATCAGTCCAGAGCTCTAACATGACTAGATCTAGATCTAGAATATAAATTTGGAATAATATAGTTGTAATTAAGAAAAGATTTATGTAAAAAAAAGCCTCTATCGATAGACTGAATGCAATATTAAATTTAAAAATAGTAGATTAATTTTAGGATTTTATAACATTGCAATATTGATTTAGACATTCGGAAATAAAAATCTACAATTTAAGTCTAGAAATTGAAATTATAGATCTTGATCTTTTCTATATAATTTTGAATTAGACCTATAAATTCTAGATATAGAATCTCAAACGATTTTAATTAGAATATAAATCTAAATCTAGTTTACAAAATCTAGATCTAGTGTAAAAAATCTAAATTAAACCTAAATCTAGTTGGTATGTCTTTTTTAAATACAAGAATATGAAGAGGTTTAATTAATAATCGTTAATGAACAGAGTTGTTTAAACATTTCATTTAAAGAATTCATTTCATATGACGTCAAAGGAAAAAACCCACTACTTTACACGGCCTAGTGAGACTAAAACAGATGCCTACGCCGGATAATAGGAATTAGGTGGCTAGAAAAGATAACCACAATCGATTTGTGGGAGAGAACTAGACAAAAGCCCATAGCCCAAGACATCACAAAACGAAAATGGAGCTGGGCAGGACACACCCTGCGAAAACCAGCTACTAATGTTGCAAGGCAAGCTCTTGACTGAAACCCAAAAGGAAAGAGGAAAGTGGACACACCAAAGCAAACCTGGAAGAGGTCAGTCATCAGTTAAGCTGAGGGTACTGGAATGACATGGGAGAAAATGAAGAAAGCTGCTCAGAACCGAGGTATGGTTGCGGCCCTATGCTCCCCTGGGAGTACACGGGATTAAGTAAGACAAGGCAATACGAGCAAGTTGTCGAGGGTTCACAGACATTGGTGCACTACGTTATTTTAGCATTTCATTTAAGGAATAATCTCCATAAGAAGTAAAAGGAAAAAAATTCCATAACGTCGCAATGAGCTAGTTATACTAAATATATATAAAAATATATTGTGCATTTTCCCGTCAGTCTGTCTGTCCGTCATGTTAAGATTGAAAAGATTAAAGACAAAAAGCTATTGAAAATCTAATTAGCCTTTAATTTCCCATCCAAAACATCGCAATAATTTTAAGTTTCTATAATAGATTTTTCCGAATGTTTATATATATTGTTTTAACTCCAGTGGTGGACTGATAGGGTTAATGTGCGTGTAACCTACTGACATAAGAGACTAAGGTAATTCACACAGGTCAACGGCTGTTGAACAAGTGTTATTACTGATAGTACACGCAAATATGAGTCGTGATATGGTCCTAAGATCGAAATTCCTCTTCTTAACCAACATACCTGGATTAGTAGTAGATAATGATATTATCCCTGGTCTATTAGACCATGATATAATTAAAATACAAAGTCAGATAAAAAGCAGTTAGAAATACAAATTCCAAACGAAAAATCTTACACTGGAATAAATGCAACCTAACACAACTACTCCAATTTGCATTTAACTTTCAACAAACATTCTTATCAGAAAGAGACATTAACCAACCAGTTGATGCCCTTTCGAATTTCATTATCATAATCATCAAACTCCATTTGAGTGAGGGCTTGAGAGGCTCAGAAACCCTGCTGTCTTGCGTAGTGCATAAATGTCGCCATACAGATCGAGAATTTTGGGTTTCCCAGACCTGTCGAGACGAAGATCAGCAAGTCTGGGTGCAGTCAAACAGAATATGAGGCACGGTTTCCTCTTCTTCCCCGCAGCGGGAGCACAGTCAATCGAAATTTGACCATAGCCGTGAGAAATATGAGCCAACAGGACAATGGCCTGTCCTGCACTGTGCTATAATAGCTTGCTCAGGCCTGGACAGCCTCCACAATGGGGAAGTGCGGTCAGGGCGCCTCATGCGCTCCCAGACTCCACGGGCTTTCGGGAAATAGTCCTAGCACTCAAACCACTTTTCCATTTCTGTTTTTTAAATTATAGCCAGAGCATGATGAATTTTGCCCTCCCTGGTGGGCCAAGGAGTCTGCAACAGTGTTGCCAGTCACACCTTTGTGACTCGGTACCCACTGTATTATTACAGGGGTGCCATAGCGTTGTTTTATATTGTGTGAAGCCATGATGACAGTGTCGATATTGGGAGGCCATTGTCAGGGGCTTTGCAAAGCCTGTAATACAGATTTTGTGTCAGTGACCACAACAATGTGTGTTGCCCTGAAATGTCCCTCGCCGAGTTGCGAGTCAATGACTTTTAAGGCTTCACAGACTGCCATGGTCTCCGCATCGAAACTGCAAACACTACCACATGGTCAAAAAATTTTAACTTAGTGAGAGCCAAAAAAGTCGATGTAGGCTCAATAGTCTGCTCTTCTAGAATCTATCGATGCCGACCCATCAGTGTATGCAAAAAAAAAGCACTGGGTTTGAAGGCATTTATGTTTTCCAATGGCTAGAATTTTAAATGTATGTCTGAGGTCGTTGGGCGACACCAAGGGGGGGAGAAAGGGGATGAAAACGTTAAATGTTTTGTCGAATGTCATTAACAAGTATATTAAAAGCATTATAGAAAATCATATACCAACTAAATACACATCAAACAAAATAAATCCTGGTTTAATAATAGACTACAGAAGCTTTGTAAACAGAAGGAAAACCTATATAAAAAAAAGTACATAAAAATTGAAACACCTAGCTCAAAAAAGTAAGCAGACAGCTGCAGAGTGTATACATCAACAATTTAATATCTAAAGATAACAACTAAACCTATGGTCATACATTAAGTCTAAGAAAATGGAAACATCAGGCATACCGCCGTTAAAAACACATAATGATTATAAACATCCTAAACAAATACTTTGCATTAGCATTCTCAGCCCCAGAAGACAAAGACATATTACTTAATTTGAACTGAGTAGACGACATAGGAGATATAGCAGTACAAAAAAAAAAGGATATCCAAAAGCTATTAGCCAATATCAAACCTAATAAAGCATCTGGACCTGATGGTATTCCAGTTAGATTACTCAAAGAACTAAGCAATGAGCTAGCCCAAGTGTTAATACTTTTACAGGCATCTCCTAACAAGAGCAGCGTACCAAGGGACTGGAAAGAAGATAATGTCCCCCCCCCCCCCCTATGTAAAAAAGGAGAAAAATCTGACCCAGGAAAATGCAGACCAGTATCACTTACCAGCATCACATGTAAAGTCCTAGAACAAATAATATGTAGCAACATCATAAAACACTTAGACAAATAAAAAAACTAACTAATTGATGATTTTTCAAAAGGTTTAGATAATAGTGAACAAATAGATGCTATCTTACTAGATTTTTCCAATGCTTTTGACAAAGTTCACTACCATAGTTTGCTTAAAAAATTAAAATATTTCGGCATTAATGGTCCATTGCATAATTGGATTAAAGATTTTCTGATAGGGAGAGAACAAACTGTAATAATAAATGGCTCTAAATCAACATCGATAACAGTAAACTCAGGTGTACCTCATGGAACAGTCTTAGGTCCACTACTATTTTTAATTTCATAAATGATTTACCAAATCGCATTACTTCACGAAAAAAAGTCAGATTATTTGCAGACGATTGCAATATATATTGAACAATAAAAACAACACAAGACACAGATATTTTACAAAGAGAATTAGATGAATTACAGAAATGGGAATAAAATCGGAGCATGTCTTTCCACCCAGAAAAATGTCAGTTGTTAAGAGTAACAAAAAACTAAAACAAATTAATTCCACTTATCTTATTCATGGCAAACCAGTAACACAGACTAAAAACGCAAAATACCTAGGTGTTATAATAAATGAAAAACTGTCATGGAATCCACATATTGATGAAACTATAAAAAAAATCAAGCCACCAAAGCAATAGGGTTTATTAAAAGAAATTTCTATAAATCAAATAAGAACATAAAACTAAAATGTTATTTAACCTTGGTTAGGCCAATAATAGAATGTGCATCCTCCGTTTGGGACCCATTAACTTAAGAAAACATTAAGAAACTGGAAGAAACACAAATTAGAGCAGTGAGATTCATAAAAAATTAATATTCACATTTGACTAGAGTAACACCTTTAGTGAAATCACTAAATTTAGAAAGCCTTCAAGACAGAAGACTCAAAAGTAAAGTAGCAATTATACATAAAACACTGAACCATAATCTTCAAATACAAAAACAAAATTTAATAAAATACTCTGAAAGACACAAAAATAAAGGCACATTCCTCGTCCCATATGCTAGGACAAATACTCCTTCTTCCCTCTTGCTATTAGAGCATGGAATGGGTTGCCTGAGCTAGCCATGAAAACCAGTGACTTGGCAGAATTTAAGTCATTGGTTAAATGTAAACGTGACGGACAGTCGGACTAACAGATGAAACGCACAAAAATAAGCTACCTTTATCCTGATGGGACACTAAAGCAAGTGCATTCTTAGCCTTTATAAACAAACATAAATGTTTTCTTTTTACTTTTGCAGCTAGTTTACCAGAAAAAACACAGGTAACTAGTGTGTATATTTGTTGTTCACATTTTCTTGTACATTTTATAAATACATTCGACTTAGTGATACTGAAAATACACACTAAATTGTCTTTCTTTGTTAGCATATTGAAACATTATCTCCCCTACATTTATGTTGTTTTAGTATTCGTGTATTTTTAAGAAAAAATAGCTCAAATCATTATTTTTAGAAATTAAACGTTTGCTTTTAGAAAACAAAAACGTAGCCGTAGCACCTAAACTTTTTAAGCCGCAACGCATGAATAAAATTGTTCATTTCTTTTCAAGTTTCTGAGAGTCTAGTGTGACAGACATACATTTTGCAAAAACCTAATGGCAGCTTTTGCCCTTACGTGAGCCGCTA
This sequence comes from Biomphalaria pfeifferi, assembly GCA_030265305.1. Classification (NCBI taxonomy): domain Eukaryota; kingdom Metazoa; phylum Mollusca; class Gastropoda; family Planorbidae; genus Biomphalaria; species Biomphalaria pfeifferi. Next base: position 296,751 of record JASAOG010000075.1, read on the forward strand.
ATAAAAACAAAAACAGATTGTAATTTTCAAAGGCCTTTAAAATTGTTATGAAAAAACAAACAAAATTAATACTCACCTGCAAGTCAAACCTTGGCAACATGACACTATGTTATCTGTGCAATCAGCCCCAGCTCTTCGACATCTGCATAATAATATCTTATCTTCTTATCTTATATAATACAGACGTTACTTCAAAAAAGAAGATGATTACGTCCTACGCGTCCTGCATTTAGTCATGCATATTAACCAATGACTTAAATTCTGCCAAGTCACAGGTTTTTCTGGCTAGCTCAGGCAACCCATTCCATGCTCTAATAGCACTAGGGAAGAAGGAGCATTTGTACAAATTTGTCCTAGCATAGGGGACGAGGAATGTGCCTTTATTTTTGTGTCTTTCAGAGTATTTTTTTAAGTTTTGTTTTGGTATTTGAAGATTATGGTTCAGTGTTTTATGTATAATTGCTACTTTACTTTTGAGTCTTCTGTCCTGAAGGCTTTCTAAATTTAGTGATTTTACTAATGGTGTTACTCTAGTCAAATGTGAATATTCGTTTGTTATGAATCTCACTGCTCTATTTTGTGTTTGTTCCAGTTTCTTAATGTTTTCTTGAGTTGAGGGGTCCCAAACGGTGGATGCATATTCTATTTTTGGCCTAACCAAGGTTAAATAACATTTTTAGTTTTATGTTCTTATTTGATTTATAGAAATTTCTTTTAATAAACCCTAATGCTTTGTTGGATTTTTTTGTAGTTTCATCAATATGTGGATTCCATGACAGTTTTTCATTTATTATAACACCTAGGTATTTTGCGTTTTTAGTCTGTGTTACTGGTTTGCCATGAATAAGATAAGTGGAATTATGACTCTTAACAACTGACATTTTTCTGGGTGGAAAGACATGCTCCAATTTGATTCCCATTTCTGTAATTCATCTAATTTCCTTTGTAAAATATCTGTGTCTTGTGTTGTTTTTATTGTTCTATATATTATGCAATCATCTGCAAATAATCTGACTTTTGTTCCTGAACTAATGCAATTTGGTAAATCATTTATGTAAATTAAAAATAGTAGTGGACCCAAGACTGTTCCTTGAGGTACACCTGAGTTTACTGTTATCATGTTGATTTAGAGCCATTTATTATTACAGTTTGTTCTCTCCCTATCAGAAAATCTTTAATCCACTGATGCAGTAGACCATTAATGCCGAAATATTTTAATTTTTTAAGCAAACTATGATGGTGAACTTTGTCTAAAGCCTTGGAAAAATCTTGTAAAATATCATCTATTTGTTCACTATTATCTAAACCTTTTGAAAAATCATCAATTAGTCCTATTAGTTGTGTTTCACATGATCTATATTTCCTAAAGCCATGTTGGTATGGGGTGATAACATTATGTTTGTCTAAGTGGTTTATGATGTTGCTACATATTATGTGTTCTAGGAATTTACATGTGATGCTGGTAAGTGATACTGGTCTGTAGTTTCCTGGATCAGATTTTTATCCTTTTTTAAATAGGGGGGTGACATTAGCTTCTTTCCAGTCCTTTGGTACTCTGCCCTGGTTAAGCGATGCCTGAAAGAGTATTTTGAACACTGGGGCTAGCTCATTGCTTAGTTCTTTGAGTAATCTAGCTGGAATACCATCAGGTCCAGATGCTTTATTTGGTTTGGTGTTGGATTATAGTTTTTGAATTCCATTTTCTTGTACTACTAAATCTTCTATGTTGTCTACTTGGTTCAAATTAAGAAATATGTCTTTGTCTCCTGGGGCTGAGAATGCTGATGCAAAGTATTTGTTTAGGATGTTTGCTTTAGTTTCATTGTCATTATGTATTATGTTATGTTCATCTTTTAATGGCGCTATGCCTGTTGTTTCCATTTTCTTAGACTTAATGTATGACCATAGGTTTTTGTTGTTATCTTTAGATATTACATTGTTTATGTATTCACTCTGCAGCTGTCTGCTTACTTTTTGGGTTAGGTGTTTAATTTTTATATACTTTTTGTGAACTCTTTCTGCCTTGGTTTCTTTAAATTTTCTATATAGGTTTTCCTTTTGTTTATAAAGCTTCTTTAGACTATTATTAAACCAGCATTTATTTATTTTGCTTGATATGTATTTAGTTGGTATATGATTTTCTATAATGCTTTTAGGATGGTTTTTGATGAAATTCCAGAGGTCATCGACTGGTTGGTTAATGTCTTTTTCTAATAAGAATGTTTGTTGAAAGTTTAATGCAGCTTGGTGTAATATAATTGAAACTGTTGAAAAACTTAAAAATTGATCGCCCTGTCTATAGTTACGTAATTTAGCAGGTTAAAAATAGAACATCAATGCTTAATTACATCACCAATATGAACTCATTCTGTCTGTCTGTCTGTCTGGTAAAAGGTTCGTACACGTTTTTTTATCCAACACCCCATTAATTTCGGATCAAGCTGCAGTTTTGCACTATTATTTCTTTAAGCGGACAATACAAGAATTAATATAATACGTCTGTATTATATAAGATAAGATAATCAATTAACCCAATATTTAGTCCACTTTTGGTATTAAATTATTTTGTTTGGCATTTGAACAAGGGAAATAAAAGGTACTTTACTGAAGTGGTGGTATAAGCTGAATTAGTTCTCTATAGGCGTCGTTGTTTGAGGTTTAGTGAACACAAAAATGAAATAGAAATAATAGATAACTATACAATCTTTCATGATTATACGCTCTTCGCGAGCAGAGTAGTTACCGAGTTGGCCTTAGAGGCCTGAGAAGACTTTAGCCCACGAGTTCGAATTCAGGTCATTCCCCTATATATTTACATGATACCCCGTTTTTTCTACCCCCCCCCCCCTTTCTAGCTGGTCAAACATGTGACAGATTTTGGGGGGCGCTGGGAGCCAAAGGGGCGGTATGGTGTGCTGGGCACAAAAGGGGGCGATAATGGGGCGCTGGGTATAAAGGGGAAAGAAAAAACTAAAGGTGCACTGAAAGAAAACATCTAAAATTCTTCAAAATTAAAGCTGGCAAACTACACACAGACAAGTTATAGCTAGCTTGCTTCTAATTTAAGAACAGAAACAGCGTTAGAAATTGATTTCAGGAATTCCTGTTTTCTATTTTTAAATTTTTACTCTTTTACTTTCATCAGAGGATATTGCAAATGAATAAAACGAATTTTCGACTGCTAGGAAAAAAAAAGTACTTTCATTTATTACATCATTTTTTTTTCATTAATCGATATATTGAATCTATTTTAAAGAGTTTTATAATCTTACATAACTTGTTTGTTGACAAATGAATACTGATATCTATGCTATTTACATAGCAATGCTCTATAAAGAAATTACGATTCGCTTCTAGAATAAAACAAATTAAACATAAATGACAATTATTAAACATCTGTCACGGATGTTCAAATTGACTTGCAGGAAAAAATAGATTTACAAAATTCTGTCTTCAGCAAAAAAGTATGTAAACATAGGTGGCATACAGTGACGTAGCTAGGGTGAGGGTGAGCATCATCAAAGATGGAAAAAGAAATGGGCGCAATCTTATTTTATACATGGTATTGCTGAGAATGAACAGTAAGAGGCCAGGGCCGGTCCTACAGATTGTGAGCCCTATGCTGGGCCTAGTCTGGTCAGGGATAAGGATAATAAGGGAAAATTAAGATTTTGTATTAGAAAATAAATTGCCTCGGATGAATGTGTGTATGTATGTATATTATTGTATATTCTAATTTTACAAATGCGCAAATGACCGGAAGTTGTCATAAAGGACAGAGACCAGCATGGGATATGTGCCGTAAAAATTATTAAAGTTTATGTGTTTTATTTAGTTGTTAGTTGGTTTTATCCGTGACTACAGCAGAACCCAGGAACACCCAGACGTAAAGTGAAACGAGGTAGTTTCTTGTGACCTATAATTATAAATATAAAAATACAAGAAAGCTGTCAAATAAATATTTGGGAGCGCGATCTTCTAATTGGTTTCCTTAATCATAGAAGGCATTAGGCAGAACTGTGGTTCGCCATTGTAAAAAAGTCAAGGACAAAGAAGACCATGAAGTCGTGAAGTGTGTGCAATCACGTGCAACGGTGGGAAAAAATTAAGTCAATCAGCAGAGACGAAACTAGGTCAAACACATAGACAAAGCAATATGTATTGTTTATATTGGATGTTACACATATAAACAAGAAGACACATTATCACAGATAATAGCCGATGGAAAAGAAATGGAATTCACTGGAACCGCTTTACAAGAGTGGGTAAAAAGAAGGGGAAACAGAGATTGGAATGAGAGAGAAGCAAGAGCTAAAGAGGAAGAGGCTGATATAGAAATACACAAACTGAGAGTCAGAGAGTTGGAGCTTAGGAAGACGAAAGGATAACTCAAAGACCTGTATAGAAACCAAAGTTGCCACCTTTTAATGAGAACGTGGATCAAATGGATACATATTTGGCGACATTTCAAGTGAATGCTCAGGCTACAGAAAAACCTAAAACTCAGTGTGGAAGTCATCTATACACATCGTTACAGGGAAAGGGCTTGCAAGCCCTATTGTATATCTCTAAGGCTCATTATCTCCTATTACTTACGGTGGGGCATCGCCTGAAAAATAATAAAAATAAAATGATTAATTTAACTAGAAACAAGAAAAACATTTTAAACAATACATTTTCAAAAAGACATACAAGAAAAATAAATAAAATATCAAATATAATAAGGGTTAGGGTCTAGGGTTGTTGTTACATACCGGTATTGAACCTCTGATTTTGACATCGTCAGATGCGTGACAGTATGCATTTACTAACTGAGCCACTGTGACTTCGACTATATAGCGATTATTTGTTAATATTATCATGATATGGACATATCAGCTACTAGACCTAGACTTCTGATTTACATCTATTAAGATCTAGTGTAGATCTAGATTTAATATATATTAGATTTATGTTAAAGAAAATTCATTAGCAAAGCCATGGTAAACCTAAGATATTATTTCAATACAAATCAAACAAATTTAAATGTACTCTGTTATCAATTTCGGTTCACTAAGGTTGACTGCGCCATGTTTGTTTGTTTTTTAAATCTAGTCTAGCCAAATTTAGTTGTTTTTTTTTACTTTGAAAAATTGTAACGATTAAAGTTTTCCCCGTATGGCCATCGAGCTAGAAAATCTTTTCTCACCGATTTACATTAACTGTTGCATTTCTAGGAAAAGCGATAGCTGTTTTAGAGATCATCTGTCCTGGTTCCTGCTTTGTCCAGGTGAATGGAATTTCTGAGGAAGTACTTCCATCATCTCCATGGAAACGTTCGCCAGGGGAAGCGGAAAGGCAAGAACGAGAGCGCATAGAGCCCATAATGACAAGTCAAAAGCTTGCTGTCAGAGTCACTCAAATTTATCACAGCATTAATCATTATTTACTATTATTTAGTTATTTTATTTTAATTATTTCTCCTCTCTATCCCTAATTTCTTCACCCGCCCCACCTTTTCCTTGTCTCACTAGACTGAGTCCACCATCTTGGCGGCTTTTCACTTATCTTCCCTTGACCGGGGTAAAGATAAACTTAGTCTCTTTGATCTTACCGGCCGATGTCTGACGGGCGCAGTTGACACCACCTTGGGTGGAATGCAAGTCCTTCTCCCACGCCTCTCTTTGATCTAGGAGATCACTTGGACCAACACGCCTATTGACCTTTCCAAGGTGCGACTCTTGTCGGACTTCACCCATGTGTAAGATAATTCTTAGCCTAACATTTCCTGTTTCCGCCCATATCTTCCAGGCCTATGTATAAGGTAGATTAAATCAAGCCAGACCCTCTCATTTCTCTCTCGCTGTCAATCGAGTCTGGACTATATCATTTATTCTTACTCCTAGAGGAATACCTGGTGGTAAGCCGAACTTAATCACAAGTTCCATCTTAATTGCTTTGTGTGCATATTTCTCACTGGATATTATCATGTGTATTTTATTATTTCATTTATATTTAATTAGTGCATTGTGTATTTCTCACTGTCGTAAGTAGAAAACATAAACATGTCATATGAATTTATTTATGTATTGCATTAATCTATTAATGCTACGTTGCTCAATTGATCTTTGATGCAACCATGTATATATTTGAACATCTTATTTTATTTCCTTTATCTCGGCGGACCGCCTTGATAATTTTACTATCGCACTAATACTGCGCTTAGAAAAGAGATATGAGTTTTCTCCCCTGTAGTCATTCTTCTTTGACGAGAGTTGCGCCCCTTGAACGGACATCCTCTCCATTCAAGCGCGCTCCATTGTTCTCGGCCGACGTCGTATGTAAACAAACCGTTATGGTCGCTGACCATCGCCTATTCCCCCCTTTTCTCTTCCCACTTAAGTTGTTTAGTTTATTTGAGATTATTATTTCCCCTTTTATGTACTTTTTATATTGCTACTATCAGCCATCTGTTTTCCAAATCCCATTTGTCATCATCTCCCCATTGTGCTCAAAAGCAATTTTACCAATCTGACGAATGCACCTCAGTCGAGGGCATCGATAAGATGCATGAGAGACATGTCCTAACTTGTCTTTATTTATCCGCAGCCTCCCTTAGGTGTCTGCCTATGTACCTGCCTAATTATTTGGCAGTATCTGCTTATTTATCGGATCATTTGCCCACTTGCTATCGAGTATCCTCTACTGCCTACTTGGATCTACTCAACTCTACTACTTGGCGCTATCGGATCTATTTCACCGCCTATTTGACATCCAACCTGTAAACTTATTAGGTGTGACGTCCCTAGAGACCCAGATTTGTGCGAGACGTCATAGTTACGTCATACCCTCCCCTACTCACTGGACTTATTCTGTCAACTACGCTGCCCACGGCAGATCAGCTCTGCCCGCAGTACCACTTGTGCCCACGGTAGCCGGCCACCCGCCCTACTGTGCCCACTACAGATATCAGAACTTTGGATTGAGACCCTACAAGAACTGTATCACCGGCGTCCCTCTACTCGCTAGAGCGCCACTTCCAGCTGCAGAACCTCAAGCCAGGACACAGCGATGGCTCTCCCACGGAACGCGATGAAAATTATAGGAATATGAAGTGTCCTTCGTGGGCTTCGTAGGCTCGGCTTCCAGCCTCTCATGGGTCGGGGAAACCCATTGCGTTGGCTCAAGGTATCGCGACCAATGACCAAAATGATGTAATTTAATGATCATCTAGTTTTTTTTTTATCTAGTTGATGGGGGCCTACAGACAGAGGGGACGGCGAAGAGCCAATTCCTTATCCTGGGCACAGAATAAAGTTCTTTAAAAGGCTAAAGGTTCCAGGTTCCATTAAGGTGATACTTGAATAGTAGTATTGTAAAAAATGGATCCCTTGCATATCAATTAGTTCCGTAAGAGTCTGTCTTGTTCGTTTATACGAATTTTAAGGGCTTTAGTGATATGTAATAGGTACATTCTTCCGTTACCCGTGAACCATATACGTTCAGTCACTTCGATATATTCGTGATTGGTCAATAGCCAGATGGGTTTCTCTGATGGTGACATAATCTCCTTTGTGTTACCTGTTAGACACCTTATTTATCGTATTAGTTTTTTAGCGACGCACCATAGAAGACGTGTATTGAACGGGACTATTTACGTCTGGGATATTTTGTGTTAGAGACCGGAAAATTAGTTAGCGATAGAATCCTCTAGGGTAAAGACGTGTTTATTTTGACAGAGACTTTTACTGTGGCCTTTTCTTAGAATAAATATATAATAAATTGTTCATCAGTGTTGACCACATCTCTTTACTCATTAAATCGATCGTCTTGTTTATTCTGTATTGTTGAGCAACTACACTGAATACACCCGAACAATAAAACTCAAACGCTTGCAGAGTAATTGGTTGAAATTCAACAGACATCTATAGTTGACCTCAAGACAGCCTGAACAAGTACATCACATACGTCAAGGATTCTTCTCAACCATCCTTGCTGTGCTACGTTTAGACTCTTCTTTCTACCTTTATGTGAGACTTCCATAAATCACATGTGTAGGTCGCAGTTTAGGCGATTGTACCGAGGAAGTGGAACATCGTCTTAAAGCTAATTGATTTATTAGCCAATGTAGACAAGACTCTTGCTTTTTCTTTTGGGCATATAAGCATTATCTCTACATGACAAGATACATGTATAAAATACTAACGTTAAGTGGGTCTTTCTCTACGGTTCAGAGGCATGGAAAATCCCTACAACAAATATGGAAAAGCTCCAGACCTTTGCAAATGTCGAATATTAGGAAATAGGTGGCCAGAAAAAATAACTACTGGTAATTTGTGGAGAGAACTAGATAAACGCCAATGTGACTGGTTAGCGAAAGTGACGTGTGTTTGGCGCGTTTTATGTCTGATGATTATTTTTGAAACTGTCACACACCAACCCGTCAGCATATAAATCGGGAGCAGGCACGCAACGAGACAAGCAATGAAAGAGAGATACAAAGTTAAATAAATAGGCAGACACCTGAGAGAGGCTGCGGATAAATAAAGACAAGTTAGGATATGTCTCTTATGCATCTTATCGATGCCTTTGACTGAGATGCATTCGTCAGATTGGTAAAATTGCTTTAGCGCACAATGGGGAGATGATGACAAATGGGATTTGGAAAACAGATGGCTGATAGTAGCAATATAAAAAGTACATAAAAGGGGAAATAATAATCTCAAATAAACAACAAAATGGAAAGAGAAAAAAAAGGGGAGGGAAATGGGCGGTGGTCAGCGACCATGACGGTTTGTTTACATACGAACGTCGGCCGAGAACAATGTAGTGCTTGAATGGGGAGAGCGTCCGTTGAAGGAGCGCAACTCTCGCCAAAGTAGAACGACTACAGAAGAGATAACTCATATCTCTTTTCTAAGTGCAGTATTAGTGCGATAGTAAAATTATCAAGGCGGTCAAGGGAGATAAAGGAAATAAAAAAGATGTACAAATATATACATAAAATCAATTGAGAAATATGAAACTAGTAATTAAGTTCGGCTTACCACCAGGTATTCCTCTAAGAGTAAGAATAAATTAAGTAGTCCAGACTCGACTGTTCAGCTAGAATGAGAAATGAGAGTGTCTGTCCTGCCTTATTCTACCTTATATAGGCCTGGGAAAAGGTAGGCGGAAATGAGATTGACCCAAGATTATCTCTCACGTGGTGAAGTCCAACAAAAGTTGCACCTTGGAGTGTCAAGAGGCGTGTTGACCCTAGTAATCTCTTTGATCAAAGAGAGACGTGGGAAAGAGGGGGAGAAAGATTGACTTGTATTCCACCCAAGGTGGTGTCAACTGCGACGGTCAGACATCCGGCGGGTAAGAGCAAAGAGACTGTGTTTATCTTTACCCTGGTCAAGGGGAGATAAGTGAAAAACAAGCTAAAGTGGTGGACTATGTCTAGCCTGGAGAGGAAAAGGTGGGGCGGGTGAAGAAATTGGGGATAGGACGGGGAAATAATTAAAATAAAATAAATAAATAGTGATAAAAGATAATTAATGCTGTGATAAGTTTGAGTGACTCTGACGGCAAGCTTTTTACTTGTCACAGCCAGTACTCTAAGATATCAAAAAGCAAAAGTGGATCTGGATAGGTCACACTCTACGATAACCAGCTACCAATGTTGCAAGCAGGCACTGGATTGGCATCCGCAAGAAAAGTGGAAAGTAGGCAGACCCAAGCAAGCTTTCAGATGACGTTTATTGTAGCCTTAAATAGATTCTTTCTAGAGCTAGTGGAAAAAAAAAGAACCCCTGCCATTGCCCCCCTCCAAGCACTATTTCCGTTATTTAAATCCGAAAAAATGCGTATTCTGAGAAATCTACAGTACATTACCATGCTATTAAAAAGTTTTAGTTCAAAAACCATATCTGCTATTCTTACTTACTTAGGACTTAGATCCTCCAGCGCCGCTCGGTGCTTTTGGTGGCAAGTTGCCTCCACAAAAATCTGTCAGTGGCAATGTCTAAAACCTCTCACCACCTGGTGTCCACTGCATTAAAAACCTCTATGAAAGCGTGGCGCCAAGTTGTAGAAGGATGTCCCTGTTTGCGCTTTCTTCGTAATGGCCTCCATGCCATCGCAACTTAATATGTTTCGCAAACATCATTTACAATCTGTCACAACCTTACTAAATGGTTGACTTCCAGTCCGACTTAAGATTTCCTTGATTTTAAGACCCAATCTCTATAACTGACTCCTAAAATATTTTTTGAGCCACATTTAGTCTTTTTTTCAATGTCGGCATATGACTTTTCATAGCACTTTAATAATAGAGCCCAGAGACTGGTAGAAATTTGTAACCTCTCTTGGCTACGCTTTTGGAATTAGGTGACTGTAGAAGCTTTAGATTTTATATCGAAAGGAAAGTTTTATCGTCAAAATCATCTGGAAAGGGGAGGGGGTAAAACTAAAAAATCTCTGGAGTTTATTTTAACAAAATCAAATCCCCTTAGTTACATTCATAGGATTTGGTGACTGTATTTGCTTTAGAATAATATTGAAGAGAGGGATTTTCAATCTCAAAACTATCTTTTGGGGGATTTTTAACTTATACCATCTGGAGTGGTTTTAAACTTAAAGCCTTCTGTAGGAGGGAGTGAAAATAAAAAAATTTTTTGTACAGATTTTTGAGTGTGCAATATGCTTTTTTATATTGATGAGGTGGTTGTTAGCTTCAAGCCTCGCTGGAGGTGTGTTTTAACTCAAAACCATCTGAAGGAGTTTTAAATTTAAAGCCCTTTGAAAGAGGGGGTTTAAACTCAAAGCCATCTGGAATAGTTTTTAATTAAAAGCTCTCTGGAGGATTAAACTTAAAACCCCTTTGGCTACGCCAATAGAATTTTGAGTGTGCAATTAGCTTTTTTTTTTCAAAATTCAAGAGGTGGTTTTTAACTCCCCTCCGGCTACGCCCATGATTGATTGTAAGCGTGCCACTAGGAGAGGATGTCAATATCGTCTCAAATGCTAAACTTATTACTTCTGGTATGTTGAGAGTTGGACTGGTAGAGAAATGTGGGCTGTCTTGTGTAAGGTTACCGTCGCTATCAAAGTTCTGGTAGGATAACCTCTAAGCAGTCGACAGTTGGTAATCGATACTGGACAGTAGCTAAGCTATTAACTTAATAATTTATAAATGTTTTTTTTTTTCAAATATCTTCATCTTGGCTCTATTAAGTCCCAAGTTAGATTGTTCTCATGCGTATTAGGGGGCTATGTCAGTAATACGCTTTACAGAAATCGCGAGCGTTGTTGTAGACTTACAAGTAAAGCGAAGTTCGTATCGAAAATCTCTTTGAAAAACATTTAGATGTGTATATGACACATTTATATATTAGACATTTCTTTTTCATTTGGATATAGTACCAATGAGCAAAATTATGAATGACGCCAGGGTTATTAATGAAAAAAATGTCTGCGACCTTTTTTAAAACTAAAAACAAAACTTACATCCCCTCAATTTTGCATTTTAAATGGTATACTCCATCTCCACAGAAAAAATGTTCGCACAGTTACTTTTAAAATTAAACGGCTTGCTTCTAGACAAAAAAGATGTTGCATCAGAACTTTGTAACGTCTAAAATATCTTGAGATCAGATTTTTATATATTTCTAGTTTTTGAACTGTGGTTTCGATTTTGCAAATGGTTCAGTTGTCCTAGTTTTAAATTAAGGAGAATTGATTAAACTTTCTTATTTTATCGCACACAGGAAATGGGACGTCTAGTGATTATAGCTGAATGAGTGGCTAGGACCAAGAATTTTATATTGTAGATTAAAAAGTGCATGTTTTAAGAAAGTAAAACAAAAATATCTGTTTCACAGTTTTACCATGAAGCCTTTCAGTCATACTGGCTAGTAGGATCAATAAGGTCAGCAGCACTTGAACTTTCATTTTTTATTAAGAACCTGTAATATTAAAATAATAACAACCATTTTTTTCAAGAACTTTTAAAAATCTAACAATATAAGGAGTAACCTAAATAAATGCCATATAAGTGGTCTAAAGGAGGTATTTTTTTTTTACTAATCTATCTCCCTATGTATAATTCTCTTCCTATAGCTCAACCATTCCTGAAACCATCAAGACGTCATGAAAAGATCACTATTTTATTTCTGCAAGTTGAACCAGAGTTACCCCACGTAACTTTAGCGGGGAAAAAAAAGAAAGGGGAGGGAGAACAAGTATTATCAGCATTCTCAGCCCCAGGAGACAAAAACATATTACTTAATTTGAATCGAGTAGACAATATAGGAGATATAGAAGTACAAGAAATAGGATATTTAAAAAAATATTAGCGAACATTAAACCAAATAAAGCATCTATACCCGATGGTATTCCAACTAGATTACTCAACGACCTAAGCAATGAGCTTGCACCAATGTTCAAAATGCTTTTTTCAGGCATCTCTTAACCAGGGCAGAGTACCAAGGGACTTGAAAGAAGCTAATGTCAACCCCTTTTTAAACAAAGGAGAAAAATCTGACTGACCCAGGAAACTACAGACCAGTATCACTTACCAGCATCACATGTAAAATTCTAGAACACATAATATGCAGCAACATCGTAAACCACTTAGACAAACATATAGGAAATATAGATCATGTGAAACTCAACTAATAGGACTAATTGATGATTTTTCAAAGGTTTAGATAAAAGTGAGCAGATAGATGCCATGGTCCATTGCATCAGTGGATTAAGAATTAGGGAGAGAACAAACTGTAAAATAAATGGCTCTAACATAACATCAATAACAGTAAACACATGTGTACCTCATAGAACAGTTTTACATAAATGATTTACCAAATTGCATTAGTTCAGGAACAAAAGTCAGATTATTCGCAAACTATTCAATAATATATAAAACAATAAAAACAACACAAGATACAGACATTTTACAAACAGAATTAGATGAATTACAGAAAAATGTCAGATAATTAAGAGTAACAATAAAAAAAAAATAAACAAGTAAATTTCACTTATCTTATTCATGGAAAACTACTAAAACATAACTGAAAACGCAAAATACCTAGGTGTTATAATAAATGAAAAACTGTCATGGAACTTCCATATTGATGAAACTATCAAATAATCCAACAAACACAAAAAAAAACATTTAGAAATTGGAACAGACACAAAAAAGAGTAGTGAGGTTTATAACACAAGAATATTCACTTTTGACTAGGGTAACACCTTTAGTAAAATACCTAAAATTAGAAAGCCTTCATGATTCAAAAGTAAAGTAGCAATTATGCATAAAACACTGAATTATTATCTTCAAATGCAAAAACAAAATCTAATAAAATACTCAGAAAGACACAAAGATAAAGTCAAATTCGTCAATCCATATGCTAGGACAAATTTGTACAAATACTTTTTCCCTAGTGCTATTAGAGAATGTATGAGTTGCCTGAGCTAGCTCGGAAAACCAGTGACTAAGCAGAATTTAGGTTATTGGTTAGTATGCATGACTAAATGCATGACGCGTAGGGCGTATTCATTTTTTTAAAGTAACGTCTGTAATATATAAGATAAGAAGAAGATAAGCATTCACCCGTCACTAAATAGCAGGGCCTGACTTACCTATTGCGGGGTCCTATGGGAAACGAATTGCACAGTGCCCACTTTGGGTAGGGATACGGATAAGAGAAAATTAACATATTGTTTTAGAAAATAATTTTTAATTGAATTTTACTGATTTTTACTACGTATAGAATTAATTTACGATCCTGGCGTGTAGCGAAGTCATACAGTATATCATAAAAATTATGTTTTCTACATAGATAACGCCATGGGCTTAGTCATATTGGCTGGGGTTCTACCCCCCACCCGAAATAAAATTCCCCTCGCAGGGAGAGGGGATGAAAATTTAATAACTGAATTTTTGCTTTGATTATGCTTATTTTATGTGAGATTTTAATACTAAACCAGCGCAGCCAAGGGGGTTTTGAATTTAATTCTAAGAGCACAACTAAGGTAGATTTTGATTTTAAACCCCCCCCCCCCCGAAATTAACGATAAAACCCACTCTTCAATATAAGACTAACCATTAATCAGTCACCAGATTCTATCAACTTAGCCAAGAGGGTTTTTTATGCTTAAAAACCCTTTACAGCAGGGTTGGCAGCTAAAAAATACCTCTTCAGTTTAAAAAAAACCAAAGGACACTCACACAACTCTATGAAAGTAGCCAACGGGGTTTTGAGTTTAAACCCCGTGTCAGCGGGGTTTAAAGCAAAAAAACCTCTTTAATATATGTCACGGCCTGGATATTAGTATAGGCACGGGCGGTCTTGAATTGGACTGCCTCTGTGTTGCAGGTACCTCTACAATGTTCTTTGCTGCTAAGTACTTTCACACACGCACTAGATTTGCTGGTGCGTAAGAACACTAATATACTAACTCACCAACGACAACATTTAGAATTATTAATAAACAGGCTGGTAGCAGACATGGTTTTTATTACATGTAAAATATAGTTTACAAAAGATATTGGCAAGTCCAGCCATCAAGAAATATTTACAAAAACATAGTACTTTATAATCCAATGGAATACTTCAGATATCACATATACTCCAAAATCAACCTTAATATCTATACATTACTACACTGGACAAGATATCCATAATCTACCTCTCTCTGCGAGAGTCCAAGATCAACTGAGATGTGCACCACGTGGTCAGTCCCCGACTAGGAAAAATCTCGTGCTAACATGCACGGAATAGTTCAGTGATTACTAGTCACCAAATATTACAGGGGTTCTAAAACTATACACATGTCATACATGACAATATAAAAAAAAATGAATTTACGCACTCAAAATGCTATAAGTGGGGTTTAAAGCTAAAAAAATATCTATTGAATATAAAAAAAAGCAGACACGCACAAAATTTTTTTAAGCGTAGCCAAAGAGGTTTTGAAATACAGCACCCCTTCAGTGAGTTTTTTCGCAAAAAAAATACCTCTTCAATATAAAAAAAAGCAAATTACTTAAAATTCAATGAGCGTAGCCAAAGGGGTTTTGAGTTTAAAGAAGAAAAAACTATACCTTTTCAATATATAAAAAAATCAAATGACACACTCAAAGTGCTATGAGGGTAGCCAAAGTTTTTTTTTAGTATATCACACCCCACTTTTTCTTCAGAGAGAGTTAAAGGCTTAAAAATTCCTCTTCAATATAAAAAACTAGCAAGTTACACACTAAAAATTCTTATGAGAGTAGCAAAGCCAATGGGGGTTAAAACGTGACCTCCGTGACCGTGTATGTCGAAGGCACCGGTTAAAACCTCTCTAGATGGTTTTGAGTTTAAAACCCCTCTACATAGAGTTTTGAAATTATTCTAAGGCAAACTACAGTCACCAGAGATTGTTTAGTTTAAAACCTCTCAACAAATGATTTTGACATTAAAACTTCCCTTTTCGATATAAAATCTAAAGCAAACTACAGTCATCTAATTCAAGAGTTACGCGCTCTTGACAAGATGGCTGCTCCCTGTTTACAGTTATCAGAGATGAGTTAAATTTTCGTTTTGTCGTATTAAAACCAAACAAAATTCCTTAAAAAAGCTACTCAACTAATAAACTAATATCTTTAAATTATAGCTTTAACTTAATTCAGCATTATTTCCACTAATTAATTCAAATTAACAACTCTTAGTTTAGGACTATTTTGTCTCACTAATCCTTATAATTATATCTAATATTATTTAGTCTATATTTATTATTATATACTTAGATTTTAAATCTAGTCAGACTTAGACTTTAATTAAAGCTTTAGATCTACTAATCATCTACTAAAATAACTTATAGTAATATTCTATATAGTTAGTTAAACACATAAATATATTGATCTAGAATTAGATCTGGATCTAGTCTAGGTCTATATTTTGAATAAACCATTTGATTGTCATTGTAAATTAGCTTTCACTTTAGACTTAGACTTAACTTAGGCCGTCTCAGGCATTTTTAATCTTAAACTAGATTTAGACTAGACCTTTAAAAACTAAAATCAACAACTGTCATCATGAAATTGCTCTGGCTATTTATCCTAATAATTACTAAACACACACTAGCTGAACACAAAACTAGATCTACCTCAGTCAACACTAAACTTAAAAAGGAAAAAACAGTCATAATCAATCATCACACTTTAGATCAATGCAACTTCAAAAATAACCTAACATACACATCCATAACATTAAACAAGATTACCCATCACAAATGGAAGTTCTCAATCAGACACAGTAGAAATAAATACCTATCACTGTTAATATTAATAGCAGGAGATGTAGAGTCAAATCCAGGGCCTAGATCTAAAGATAGATGCAACATCTGCAAAAAAGTATGCACCATAAAACAGAAAGCCATTCAATGTGACACCTGCGATGAATGGTACCATGCATCATGTCTCCATATGAATACACCTGTGTATTATGCCTTAGGCAACAAAGATGCATCATTGCACTGTGTACCGTGTGGGTTACCTCAGTTTACATCAGGACTGTTTGATTCCTTTGATGCGGACACTTCTAACCCATACAACATCCTAAACACCATCCCAAAACCAACTCACCAACCACTAGCCAGATCCACTCCTGTTAAACCTAAATCTACTAAAATTAATACAACAGCCTCACTAAACAAACCTACTAAAGAAGTAATACCAAAATACCTTAAAACCTTAGTAATAAATTTTCAAAGCATTAGGAACAAAACAGCGGACTTAGAAATTTTATTAGAATGTGAGAAACCAGACATAATTGCAGGAACAGAAACTTGGCTAAATTCTGAAATTTATAATGCAGAAATTTTCAATAGTAATTATGAAATTTTTAGAAAAGATAGGGCTGATAATCATGGAGGAGTTCTTCTAGCAATAAAAAACACTCTTATAGCAGAAGAAATTACCTTACCTAACTCAAAAAATATAGAATCTACATTTTGTAAAATTAATACCACCTCAACATCCCTAATAATAGGCAGCATTTACAGACCACCAAATTCTAGTTTAGAATACATGCAGGAACTATGTATACAGATTACTACACTTAAAGAGACAAATAAAAATGCAGTTTTTTGGATTATGGGTGATTTCAACCTACCTGATATAAATTGGAAAACACTAACCATAGATAAACACCAAAACCTTAAGGACATAAATGAGCTTTTCATAGAAACTTTACACAACCTAAGTTTAGATCAAATCATTAAAAAGCCAACTAGATTAAACAACACATTAGATCTCTTCTTAACCAACAGACCTGGATTAGTAGTTGATTATGATATTATCCCTGGTCTATCAGACCATGAGATCATAAAAATACACAGTCAGATAAAAGCAGTAGCCAATACAAAACCCAAAAGAAAAATCTTACTCTGGAATAAATGTAACCTAACACAACTACACCAAGCTGCATTAAACTTTCAACAAACATTCTTATTAGAAAAAGACATTAACCAACCAGTCGATGACCTCTGGAATTTCATCAAAAACCATCTTAAAAGCATTATAGAAAATCATATACCAACTAAATACACATCAAACAAAATAAATAAATGCTGGTTTAATAATAGACTAAAGAAGCTTTGTAAACAGAAGGAAAACCTATATAGAAAATTTAAAGAAACCAAGGCAGAAAGAGTTCACAAAAAGTATATAAAAATTAAACACCTAACCCAAAAAGTAAGCAGACAGCTGCAGAGTGAATACATAAACAATGTAATATCTAAAGATAACAACAAAAACCTATGGTCATACATTAAGTCTAAGAAAATGGAAACAACAGGCATAGCGCCATTAAAAGATGAACATAACATAATACATAATGACAATGAAACTAAAGCAAACATCCTAAACAAATACTTTGCATCAGCATTCTCAGCCCCAGGAGACAAAGACATATTTCTTAATTTGAACCAAGTAGACAACATAGAAGATTTAGTAGTACAAGAAAATGGAATTCAAAAACTATTATCCAACACCAAACCAAATAAAGCATCTGGACCTGATGGTATTCCAGCTAGATTACTCAAAGAACTAAGCAATGAGCTAGCCCCAGTGTTCAAAATACTCTTTCAGGCATCGCTTAACCAGGGCAGAGTACCAAAGGACTGGAAAGAAGCTAATGTCACCCCCCTATTTAAAAAAGGAGAAAAATCTGATCCAGGAAACTACAGACCAGTATCACTTACCAGCATCACATGTAAAATCCTAGAACACATAATATGTAGCAACATCATAAACCACTTAGACAAACATAATGTTATCACCCCATACCAACATGGCTTTAGGAAATATAGATCATGTGAAACACAACTAATAGGACTAATTGATGATTTTTCAAAAGGTTTAGATAATAGTGAACAAATAGATGCTATTTTACTAGATTTTTCCAAGGCTTTTGACAAAGTTCACCATCATAGTTTGCTTAAAAAATTAAAATATTTCGGCATTAATGGTCTACTGCATCAGTGGATTAAAGATTTTCTGATAGGGAGAGAACAAACTGTAATAATAAATGGCTCTAAATCAACACCAATAACAGTAAACTCAGGTGTACCTCGAGGAACAGTCTTGGGTCCACTACTATTTTTAATTTACATAAATGATTTACCAAATTGCATTAGTTCAGGAACAAAAGTCAGATTATTTGCAGATGATTGCATAATATATAGAACAATAAAAACAACACAAGACACAGATATTTTACAAAGAGAATTAGATGAATTACAGAAATGGGAATCAAATTGGAGCATGTCTTTCCACCCAGAAAAATGTCAGTTGTTAAGAGTCATAATTCCACTTATCTTATTCATGGCAAACCAGTAACACAGACTAAAAACGCAAAATACCTAGGTGTTATAATAAATGAAAAACTGTCATGGAATCCACATATTGATGAAACTACAAAAAAATCCAACAAAGCATTAGGGTTTATTAAAAGAAATTTCTATAAATCAAATAAGAACATAAAACTTAAAATGTTATTTAACCTTGGTTAGGCCAAAAATAGAATATGCATCCACCGTTTGGGACCCCTCAACTCAAGAAAACATTAAGAAACTGGAACAAACATACCAAAATAGAGCAGTGAGATTCATAACAAACGAATATTCACATTTGACTACAATAACACCATTAGTAAAATCACTAAATTTAGAAAGCCTTCAGGACAGAAGACTCAAAAGTAAAGAAGCAATTATACATAAAACACTGAACCATAATCATCAAATACAAAAACAAAACTTAATAAAATACTCTGAAAGACACAAAGATAAAGGCACATTCCTCGTCCCCTATGCTAGGACAAATTTGTACAAATACTCCTTCTTCCCTAGTGCTATTAGAGCATGGAATGGGTTGCCTGAGCTAGCCAGAAAAACCAGTGACTTGGCAGAATTTAAGTCATTGGTTAATATGCATGACTAAATGCATGACGCGTAGGACGTAATCATCTTCTTTTTTGAAGTAACGTCCGTATTATATAAGAAGATAAGAGCGTAGTCAAGAGATGTTATACATATCTACCAGTTGCCGGGCTCCATTAATAAATTGCAGTGACTAGTCATCTGCCGAAATTGAAAAAAGTGGCTTAACAAAGATGGCTAAGACAGTAAGACAGATTTTAGGAGTCAGTTATAGAGATCGGGTCTAAATCAAGGAAATCCTATGCCGAACTGGGATTCGACCCCTTAATAAGGTTGTGACAGAGCGTCGCATGAGTTTTGCGGGTCATATTCTCTGACAAAATGCATAATAAGAGTTGCGATAACATCCTAGTTCAACTTGGTGCCACACTTTCATGAGGACCTTAGAGCAGAGGCTTCAGACATTATCAGTGACAGATTTTTGTGGAAAAAAACTTGCCGGGAAATGCCCCGAAAGGCGCGGGAAGGTCTAATTCAGTAAGAATATCACATTAGGTTTTAGGAATAAAACTTTTTAATAGAAGGATTATGTACTTTAGATACCCCATAATATATGTATTCTGTTGGCTTTCAATACCGAAAATATTCTTTCGCGGAGGGGCTCCGCCCCGCGCTATCGGAGCTTTCAGCGCTCCCCCAGACCCCCTTGCTGCAAAGGGCGGGAAGTGTACAATTTTTCCAATATCCTCAGGACAGGGCACAATAAACGTATTGCGAAAGAATAATGGGTGAGAATGTAATAAACTTTAAATATGTACACACATACATGTTTTTTTTTTTCGCGGAGGGGGGAAGGCTTGGGGGGGGGGGGGATTTCACCCCCATCTCTGAAAAGAAATTCTAGGTACGAGCATGGGTCACTCTCAATAGAAAGAATTACAAATGATTCAATCTTTTTTTGATAATTGTTGACCCCAAGTTAGTTTGAGGCTCGAGAATCTTCTTTTACCAGATTCCACAATTATATTGTATAATGTTTTTTTTTAATCGCGCGTAGGATTGGCGTTTTCCATATTGATTTGACACCCCAAAAGATTTTTATAATTACCGGACTTTTTCGTATATTTTGCATTTTTTAGGATTTTCTAGGAGCTCTTGGTAAATCAGAAGACCGCGGAAAATCTGTTATAAGTTATAAAATTGAATGCTACGCCATGGGTCGACTAGTATATAGTACTTATCTATCCATGTTGACAAGTCTTGAAATCCATCTAGAGGTAATCAAAGGGGTGCAACCATAATAATTTTTTAATTATTTTAATAATTTTCTAATTGCCTCCAGTGAAAAATATTTTTTTGGGGGGAGCGATTTTTTTTCCAAACCCTAACCTTAACAGCTAGTAAAAACTAACCCTATGCATACACGCGTATATATATATATATATATGTTGTAAATCTAAGGTAGGTACTCAACCAGGGGCGGAGCAGTAGAGGCGATCGACCCCCAACTCAGCCGCCCCCCCCTTCTTCGAGGAGGGGCGGACGATATTTAGTATAGAATTCACATAATTTGTATACGAATTTATTACTTATGTTAATAATTTAAACCTACTTTTAGATTATTTTCGCCCCCCCCCCCTCTAGTATGTTGGTCGATAGGTGGGATGGCAACAATTCCGCCGCCCCCGATAAACTTTCGAATGGGGGGGGGCGTTCCAATTTATATGTAGAAATCACAGCTTGCTAACAGAACCAATGAAATATCTATATGATTAAAACTTGTTATTGGTATTTTAACCGATCTTTATATTATGTCGTTCCCATGTTGGCCGATGGGGTGGGGATCGAATACCTCTACTGCCCTTCCTACCTAAAACCTTTGAGGGGGGGGGGGGTCCTACTTTTCGGAGAAATCATAGTTTGTGAACAAAATTAGTTGAATTAATATATACATTTTATATTATATCGCTCTCCTTCAGGTATTTTTGCCGATTCGGTGGGGTGGGAGGGGGGTGATTGCATGTACTGCCCTCCCACTCTAGCCCTCTGAATGGGGGAGGGGCGGTCCTATTTTTATGGCGAAATCATTGTATGTGAACAAAATTAGTTGAATATGTATATAATATAAACTACGTGAACCCATTGTATATTATGTCGCACCACACTCTAATCTCAAATTTTATTATTAGTAAATATAAAATGAAAAAGGGTTGTAACAGGTGGGAGGGGCATGTGAGACTGAGAATAACTCTCACAGAACAAGGGAGACACAGGATAGACATTATAGATGTGGTACAAATGAAAAACAATATGATAACCGCAACGGAAGATATTAAGGAAACAGACAAAGAAGAATGAACTGGGAGAAAGGTGAAATAGAACAAGGCTTATCATTGTCATCTGATACTGGAACATTGGAGGTTTTTCAGACATTCGTAGGGTACAATAAAAGCCAAGACCAACAGGAATACAGGAAGCACTATTATTGGAGTAAATAAGAAACTAGTGGAAGACCATGAATATACAGATGAATCTAGAAAGTGTTATGTTTAATGGGAAGATTGAACAATTACCGATTGCTCGAGCTAGTATAGACACACCGCATTTTAAGGGGACAGTAGAAGCTTGTGTCGTAGATCAGGGTGAGATAGATTTAATTATTGGGAACATTCTTGGGGGTGAAAATATGTTTAGTACGGGATATTGAGAATTGGAAGAAATATTATGGGATAAAGTCTACTCGATATAGAAAGGGGGATGTAGAAGAAGACATAAGATCCCATCAATCAGAGATGACATGGGTAGCAGAGAGCACGATAAGAAAGAATTAAAAGACAAGGTAGAAAGCAATGCAATTGGAATGGGTCAAAATCAAAGTAAAGTAAGGCAATCAGTGCTACAGGGAAAGCGATATAAACCCACATACAGATGTACAAATCCATACATCTTATGCTTTAATTGTGGGAGAAGGGGACACATTAGGAGACAGTGTCTACAGTTAAGCAGAGTTAAGGAATTAAGGTACAATAGTGGAGAGGTGTATACGAGAAAAGAGAGTGCTATTAGCAGGCTAAAAAACAGTACAGCTAGACCATTCTGTAGTGAGATCAAAAGGGAACATCATTGCAAAGGAGGAAAGCGGAAAGGATGGCATGTCAATAATCTTAGAATTATATATATAGGATTAGGAAAGGTGGGAATAATGGATACTAATTATTGTTCTATTCTACAATGAACAAATATATGTGTAATGAATTTGATATCATTATTATATATACATATATCTTGAGGCTAATACATTTATAGAAGTTTTGTAAAGGCTACATAGGAAATCTAAAAGATTATGGAAATTGTTGAAATGGTGTGGTAGAAATACCTAAAAAAAAGTCAAGACTAGAATCATTCTATAGGCCTGATGATACTAAGAAGTAAATAACATTGGGTTTAAATCTATGGTATGAGTGCAGTGAGTTAGTTATAGCCAGGGTCATGTTGTTGGGAGAAAGATAGACTTGGTTTGTGAACTGTTTGATTGAGGCTGAAATGAGGGTGTTTTGTACAGGCATAAAATTATCAGTGTGGAGTGGTATTAATGAAATGTGATACAATTTTATTAAGCAAATAATTGATAGAAATATGATTCCGTATAAGATATATGTTAACAGAAGTTGTGTCAATTGCTCAAATAACAGTTATTATTGTGCTAAATATAAATGTTATTTTAAGTTAGGAATGTATTGGTATTTAATGACAATGTGTATGAATTTGTTTGTTTATTACATTAAAGTTCTCTGTGTTACAGAGAATTAAGATTTTTTTTTTTTAAAGTTGAAATTGTCTGATAATATATTCAGTAATTTGTATTTTAGACGTTCGATGTACATCGCACTTGTTGAACAAAGGGAGTTTTTACGTGCGCATCGTAGTGTGAATGTGGAACGGTGCAAATGCGTGTTGAAAGGAGAGGAGAACCAAAATGGAGGAATAAAAGCAATATAATGGTTACAGTGTTAATTAAGATTACATTATTTATAAACTATGATTTTGTCCTTTTGGTTTTAGCGAATCGCTAAGGAGTCTTATTATATAATAAGACGTAACAACTACTCTAAAATGTTTGTTATAAGTCTTACAACACTATTTTTTTCTGTCTGTTCTATTTTCTTTATGTTTTCTTGAGGCACCCAGTGCGGCCTTAGGCTGATTTGACCGATCGCCGAAATTGGGCCCGCTCCTGACAGGAGCCCAGCAATTCTAAATTTAGCATATCACTATCAGTCATGTCTCTTGTCACAGGCCAAGATGTTGGACTTAAAAGGGTTAAAATATTCAGTGTGTCGTACCATTGAGGTAGCTTTAATAAACCCATTGGCGCCTAATAAGGTTGATGTGCCCGTACGCATGTTGTATAATAATCGTTGATAAAATGATCTAATTCATACTAATAGTTGTTATTGTAAAAAAAATAAAGATAAAATAAAAGAGGAGCCCGGAAAACATCCATTCAATTGGGCACGCAATTCGTAAGGTCGACCACAAACAGAGAATGCGTAGTCTATTCTGTAAATTAATGAATGTGTTATCTATATATATATAATTTTCTTCCCTCAAAAGTTAAAACAAGTAGTAAAGGAAATATCACTCTCTTATTTCTGCGGATAGTCCACGAGAAAACACAAGAGTAGTGTTCACACTACGGATGGCTGCCTGAGCGCTGGACTGTCGTTTAAATTTATCAAACCCTGCCCGCTCCCATCCCCCTTTGTTCTGTGGAAGGTATGGACTAGAAAATAAACTATCTTTAACTCTGACGGAACATTCGAAACAGTGTAAAACATTTTACAAACTAACATTTTACAAACACAAAACAGCAGCGCCGGATATAACCATTGTGACTTGGAAGTCATGGAAAGAGATTAAGTAATCTAATATGTATATATATATATATATATATATATGTAAATAGCAGAGCCGTACTTAACCATTGTGGGGCCCTATGCAAAACGTATTTCGCGGGGCCAAGTTTGAGTAGGGAAGCGGAAAATAAGGGAAATTTAAGAGTTTGTATTAGAAAATAAATTCATCTATGCATTTTATTCATTCTTTACTACGTACAGAAATACTTTACGTTAGATGGTTTAATTAATTAATTTATGCACCTTGAATTGGCACGGGTCCTATGAAAGTGCTCCTTGTAAATCGTATGGTTAAATTCAGAACTACAAGTGCGAGTGTGTGTGCTTGGTATCTTAAAGGCTGAACATTAAATTAATTTTTTTGGGACCTTAAACATATACTGTTTAATCATTCAGAAAACAAATTCAGAAACAAATTAAGAAAATTTGTAGACATTAAGATAAATTATAAAACATCATTTATTATAATAATAAATGCTTGAAAAACAATGCGTCTGACCAGAAGCTTTAATAAGGTAACAAAAAGTATAGGCACATTTAATAAACTTACTTTAAAGGTAAACTTTGCGTAGCTAATTTTCGAGATTTGTCTTTTCTGAATAAGTAGATAGAGGATAGAAACACTCCACGTTATAGATTATTATTTTAAAAAGATGAAGGTGGGTGGCGGTTACCTATGCAAAGTCGTTAACAGGATTAACCAATCGCAATAGTTGTCTTTAACACAGACCTGTGAGGCATGGGCGTAGCCAAGGAGATATAAATAAATAAATAAATATAAATATCTATCTATATATATAGTTCGTCCGTCGTGGTTCAATGATGACCACTTTTGGGCTTTTTTTAAGGGCTTTGCACTGGAGTTTTTGTGCCTCCTCATGTGCTTTATCCTGCTATTAAAAAACTTTAGTTTAAAAACCTAATCTGCTATTATTAATTACTTAAGGTTTAGACCCTGCCTCGCCGTTCGGCGCATAAGCAGCAAGTTATCTCCACAAAAATCTGTCACTAGGAATGTCTGAAGCCTCTTTCCACAAGGTGTCTACAGCTCAGAGGTCCTCCATGAAAGTGTAACGCCAAGTTTTACTAGGATGTACCTGTTTGCGCTTTCCTTGTAATTGCCTCCATGTCATTGCAACTCTTAGTGAGCGTAATTCAATTTTGTCAGAGAACATGTTCTGCAGACCTCATGCGACGCTCTGTCACAACCTCACTAAAAGTTCGACTCCTAGTTTGGCAAATGATTTCTATAACTTAATCCTAAAATACACCTCAGCTATCATTTCTTGAGACAAATTTAGTCTTTTTTTTGTTGTTATCAATTTCGGCAGTTGACTTCCATGTTATTTACTGCACTTTTTAAAATGAAGCCTAGCGAGCGGTAGAAATTTGAATCCTCTCTTGACTATGCTCTTTAATTTGGTGGCTGTAGTTTGCTTTAGATTTTATATAGAAAAAGGAAGTTTATATAATCAAAACCATCTGTTGAGAGGTTTTAAACTAAAAAATCTCAGAAGTTGTTTCTTTTATAATAATCTCAAAACCCCCTTAGCTACGCCAACAGAATGAATTTGGTAACTTTAGTTTGCTTTAGAATAATAATGAAGAGGGGGGTTTCAACCTCAAAAACAATCTATAAGGGATTTTAAACTCAAAACTATCTGGAGTGGTTTTAAACTTAAAGCCCTTTGCAGGATGTGATTTTAAACTCAAAACCCCCCTTGTCTACGCTTATAAAATGTTGAGTGTGTAATTTGCTTTTTTCATAAAGAATCTGGTGACTGATGTATGCTTTAGTTCTATATTGAAGAGGGATTATATCGTAAAATAAAAATTCGGTTGGTGGGGGGGTTAAAATCAAAATCCCCTTTTGGGGCTATGTTCTTTGAATGTGGTGGTTTAAGTCTTCATTGTTCTTTTGTTTTATATAAAAAGGGGGGTTTTAATCGCAGATTAAATTAACGGCGCTGTTGTAAGTGATGGTTTAATATTAAAATCTCACCTAAAATAAACAAAATCAAAGCAAAAAAAATCAGTCAAAAATTCCACTACCCTGAGAAAGGGGATTTAATTTCGGGGTTGAGAAGTTGAACTGCAAGATCCCCCCTCCTCCTGGTTACGCCCATGCTGTGAGGTAACAACCCGTGGATAGTGGAAACCAGTGTTCTAGCCTACTATGACAACTGGTCTCAAACAAATAGGCTTAGCATTTAGTAAAAGGTAGGATTTATCCCTTCCTTTTAGAGTACAGAGTGTATTTAAAACTAACAAAAAAAAAATAGTTTGAGGTGTCTACAGTGCTATATCGTGCTACTCTTATATTGAAAATTAGTTTTTATCAAACAGGAGGGTTTCGCGTCAACACCCCCTGGAAAAGGTATGAAACTGAAAACCACAATTGCCTACGCTCATAAAGATTGGAGAATGTAGTTTGCTTCAGATTTGATTAAGAATAAGTTTTAACCTTAAAACCTCTTGAAGGAGGATTTGAACTAAAATCTCTCAGGATGAGGAATTTTAACCCCAAAACTCCCCTTACCTACGTTCATAGATTTTTTGTGACTGTAATTTGATTTTTATTTTTATTGAAGGTGAATGTTTTAACCTCAAAACCCTGTTGAGGGTGGGTTAAACGCTACTATCGATGCATAAGGGGCTCAAACTCAAAACTGCACTTGGCTATACGCTCATGGATTGTGATGACTGTTGTTTACTTCAACAAGAAAATTAGGGACTCGTTTAAACTACAGTTGGAGTAAGACAAAGGCTGCCTACTCTCACCAACACTTTTCAAAATCTTCCTTGAAAAGATAATAGAAGAGGGCTATGAAGGTACCTTAAGCATTGGAGGAAGAAGAATTACTAGCGTGAGCCTCGCGGATGACAAAGTTGGCTTAGCAGGAACAGAAGAAGAACTCTCTTACTTGGTCATGCGCATAGACAAAACTTCCGCAGCATATGTATGCAAACAAATCTCCAAAACCTTAAATTAAGACCAATAACTTACAGGGCTTTAAAAGAGGCGTTGGAGGTGAAAAGCTTATATGTGACAGTAGTTTCAAATACCTCGTCTTAGATGAGAGAACGAAACCTGAAATACTGGTCCGAATTAAGAAGACCATAACAGAACTTCCAAAACTCAAAATAATATGGAAAGACAAAGGCATAGCCCTCGAAACTAATGTGATTGACTAGATTATAAGATAGATCTATAGATCTAGATCTACTAGATAATGTATAGAGTATAGTAAATGTATTACAGTATTATTATATCTATGTCCTATGCTTATTGTGACGATACACTGCCAGGGATTACATTATCAATCTTGATACATTAATGAAGAAAGAAACATCTCTGTATTTTCGCCAAAACTTCTTTAATAATACTTCTGCAACTTTCTTATATAAATAATTCTCAATTCAAATCTTAAAGTTATACAAAACTTCACTTATAATAACTTCAACTACTGTAACTTCAATTAATGTAACTTCAACTAATATCACTTCAACAATATCACTTCAACTAATATTAGTTTAACTAATATCAATACAACTTATGAAACTTTAAATAACGGACCCGCTAATATCACAAAGCTAATTACTGTACCAAACCACTACTAAGCGAGGACCATCGCTCTACAAAAATCAATACTATGCGAGGACCTATCAATTAATCAAACCATTACTAAGCGAGGACCCAGACTAATTAGTTATAACTCACTTTCCCTAATTTATACTTTTTTCAATAGTACATTCCAGAATCATGGAAACTTCTCCCCTAGTTATTTTAGTAACTTTGACCTTCTAGAAGCTGACGTATGCTATTTTTTCCCCTAACCTCTTTCTTTAATTGGATACCTAAAATTAACTTGTTTAAGCTGGACAGTAGCACTAACTTGACCTCGCTTCCAGAAACTGGTCGAAATAGGTCACAGACTCAACTCGTGACACTATATCTTATAATCTAATAATTAATAAACTTTAGTCTTTAGTAATTTCTAGACTTCATTCTAATAAAAACTAACTATAGGCATAGTATGGGCTAGACATGGCAATCTAGTCTCAAGATAGAATCTATGCTATAACTACATCTATTCGATTTTTAAATAGGTCTAATAATAATAATACTAATAATCTTTATTGTCGTATGGAAATTTGTCTTACAATTTGTGCATAACGCCAAACAAAAAACATTATAACTATAAGAAATCAAAGTGTACATTCACACCAGACTCACTCATAATTTACATGTGACAAAGTTTATACCAGATTGTTCTTATTTAATGATTTGATTGCCAGGGGAAAAAAAGTGTTTGTCTTGTATCTCTTTTGCGATGGTAAAATCACAAAATCCTGACACAGGGTGATTGGAAATTTCAATCTGAAAACGTTTCCGGATAAAGGAGAATAGGTCCGAACTTAAGGCGATTTTAAAGCACCAGTGAACATAGGCCGAAGTATAATTGCATATTATGCTTCTAAATAGATGTGGAAATAGTTAGCTAGAATAGCTAAGGCTATTCATTCCGTTGAAAAAAAAATATTATGGGGTGTTCGCTCAAAATGACCTTTTTAACTGAAAACCTATTTAGCGAAACCCCTATTATAAGCTTAAAAAGCCATTAATAATAATTTAGTTACTGATTTCATCTGTTTTTTCTTTTTGTCTTATCTATTGTTATTGTTTGTAAACTGAAATATTAAAAAATTGGCCTATTTTTAACCTTAACCCAATGTCTTCGATTTCGAAGATTAAGGATGAGTGCAGTACATGTTTCACATGACTACGCCCAGTTACGACCAGCATATTTTCCGCATTTTCTTTCGTCTAAAATGTTTGACTCGCAGCTCTCCAACAGTTTCTTAGGGGTCATATGCTGGCAGTTACTTTCCTCTGTGCCATTGAGGATGAAGAGACGCTTCAGTTGATCTTAAAGGCGCTTAGGCCTATACGGCTTATACGGGGAGGGGGGGGGACCCCTGTTTTGCCGTCCTCCTTTTTTCAACTAGCTGGTTAACCTCTTGTTTCTAATTAATGATATTAATATGTGTACAAATGTTTAAAAGATCAGAATTCATTTTCACAGGGTTCCCCCAACATTCTGAGATTAGGATTTCAGGAGATTTCCAGGAGAAAATATTCTATTTCAGGAGCGGAAAAAAGGCGAACTATATATGTAGTAAAAAATTTAAGAATTATCATGTAATATACATGTATAAAATTACAAGATCTCTCCTGAGCCTTTCGTCTCCATGCCCGAAACCCAAGTTGTTGTAGATCTGCCTCCCATACATCTTCAATCCATCGCATTCGGGATCTGCCTTTGGGTCAATCAGCTCGCGTGTCTGTATGTGTGTGTGGGGGGGGGGAGATCGAGTTGATGGTGATTAAGTGCACTGAACATGTGTTCTTAAAAAAAAATATCGCAGTAACGAGAGTTTATGAAATGGAGAGTAAAACGACGTGGACTAGCCTATAGGGAGGAGGCGAGATAAAAGGTCCGACCCCTACCGCAAGTTGACTTGAATTATAAATTTAATAGTTGAAATGGAAAAAAGAGTCAAATTTAGTTTTATCGCTCAATAGCTGAGGAGTCCGCAGATGTTTTCATTTTTTAAAATAAGTTTAACTATTGCGGAGTTATAAATTCCAAACTAAAAGCTGGCACAAAAGCGTTCGCCATTGGTCCTTTATATAATTTTTATGTTCAGCAACAAAGCCCATTAGAAAAATTATTTTCTTTCATACTAACCGTGGCACACTTCCGGTGTTTGTCATAATATATTTCTAAAGAATTTTATATTTGTATTCGCTGCAACCCTTTCTTTATCGCTATTCCCCTGAGGAAATATTTCTGAGTTTATTTTAAATATCTCGAGTTTCCCTTAATAATTGAAGATTACTGCATCCTAGTCTAAGCCTGGTGACGGGCAGGGCGCTAATCCGAGGAAATGGAAAGGACAGTCCATAGCACATACCACACGACCAGGCAGCTAGTCTAGTTCTCAAACCAATACCTGGTGTGATATCTAATTGCTTCCATTAAGATGGTCTGCATAAAAAATGTCTCAGCTGGTCACAAGTGGCTAATCCTACCCGTATAACGATAAATGTGTTATTCCTTTCTTTGGATGTATTAATAGTATCGAAGTTAGTTTTTTCTGAAAGCAAAGAGATTCGAGTAACTTCAGAACACAAAACACATACAGAACACAAAATCACAAACAAAACACAAAACAGCACAAACAGAACACAAAATCACAAACAAAACACAGAGCACAAACAGAACACAAACAAAATAATGGCTACAAATTTAAGCAAACTGGTTAATATTTCAAACAATTTTCTTGATTAAAAAAGCACAATAAAAACACAGAAAAGGAAGCTTGTGGGGATAAGAATTCTATCTTTTGTTAGCAGGAATCGATCTAAAACACGCTTATAGTTAGTATTACCAGAACAGGTTGTGTTTTGCAAAGCCGGATCGAAAAGAAATGAAAATACATTTAACGCCAAATCCCTTAGCAAAAGACAAAGACGTTTAAAGCTGCTTAAGAATAACATTACCTGCGATGCATTTAAATGTTTTAATTAGGCCTAAATGACATTATCCTTAACTTCTGAAAGACGCACAGTATTATGTAGAATTATAGGTCATTATTTAGGTTGTTTATCAACAATATTTTATAGCGAGTAATCAAATATTTTCACTGATTATAAGTGATTTAAACTGTTGTAATGATGTCATTTTTGTGTGGGAAAAAAACATGTTTATAATCCAAGGTAATTAAAGCTTCCTTGTCAAGCTAAGCGTCACACATTAGACCTTTTTTGTTAGCTGTTATTGAAAATTAGAGATGGGAAACGAACCAGAACCGACCCGAACTTATCAGTTCGAACCGAACAGAACAAATTGTCCTTACATTAACCGAACTATATCAAGATTTTGCAGTATTCTGTTTTTAAGAGATGACTTGAAAGATATTTTTAATTCCTGGAAAATTCCCTTGCTATAAAAATAATAAGACCTGGGTTTTTCTAAATTCTTTTACTTAGTTGTAATAGTAAAACAATATTAACCTAAATAAATCGTAAATAGAGAGAAAACACCTATTTTCATTGTGGTATATATGGGCTTCTGGTTTAATATTTTATAACTTTCATAACTTCTTTTATAGAGAAATGACTTTTGTTATTTTTTGTTTTACTGAAAAATTGGGATATTTTGCGTCTGATACATATCTAATTTTTACGTTCAGCAACATAGCCAATTAGAAATCTCAATTTAAAAACGAAGAGATAGAAGCGCAGAGAGTTTAAAATCTTTTCTATTGATGCCAACATTTTCTGACACCGCTCTGCTCTTGGAGGTCCATACGTGGAAAGGGCTCACAGAGACGTCTACAAAAAACTTGGTGCCACGCTTTCTTGGAGGAACTCAGAACGGAGGACACCAGGTGGTAAGAGGGCTACAATCTTCAGACCTTCAGTGCACTCACCAAAGGTTTAGAACCATAGACATAGAATATGCAGACTGGAAGATGGAATTTCCTCAAACTTGATGACAGGGTATTTCTTATGCAAGTACTTATATAAATTCTGGAAATTCTGATCTTCAGTACTGAAAATTGAAAAGAAATGACAAGATTGGAGTTCTCAGGATCATGGACACGCTTTTGTGCCAGTTTTTAGTTTGGAATTTATAACTCCGCAATGGTTAAATTTATTAAAAAAATGAAAACATCTTCGGACTCCTCAGCTATTGGGCGATAAAACTAAATTTGACTCTTTTTTTCCATATCAACTATTAAATTCATAATTCAAGTTAACTTACGGTAGGGGTCGGACCTAATCAGCGAACGCAATTTTCGTGGGAGTCATAATGAGCGAAAGGCCGTAAAAAAAATAGCGAAATAGCATGTTGAATTATAGGGAATTATGCTTCAAATAGCTCTATCATCTAACTTCTTCCAAAAAGCATAATAACTATTGTCCTACTTGTGGCATTAGGCCTAAATTTGTTTTCACTGTTCTTGTGCTTCACATCTCCTTTCTCTGCTTGGAACATGATGTCTATATAGACTACGAAACTTGCGGTTTTTTAAAGAAAGAAACTACAAAATTTAATAAAATACATAGTAAGACATAAAAATAAAGGCACATTCCTCGTCCCATATGCTAGGACAAATTTGTAAAAATACTCTTTCTTCCCTAGTGCTATTAGAGCATGGAATGGGTTGCCTGAGCCGGCCAGGAAAACCAGTGATTTGGCAGAATTTAAGTCATTGGTTAATATGCATGACTGAATGCATGACGAGTAGGACGTAACCATCTTCTTTTTTGAAGTAACGTCTGTATTATATAAGATAAGATAAGGACAAATTTGTACAAATGCTAGTTTTTTTTAATTCAGGGTTATCGCTCTTTGCTCTGCCAGGGCCTGAGCAAGAGCTCCGTGTCGGACGTCACGCCCGTGTAGAGTTTTTTCCTTAACCGGAAATATGATCCAATTTGCATCATGGCCGTCGTCTCATCGCTTCAAAGTTTTAGTTTTTAGCTTAAAACGTCGAAGAAAATGAGCTGAATTTGTTCCTACGTTCGTAGTCAAAGTGACAAGCCTATTAGGTTAATAACCATTTATTTCTAGAATAATTTCTATAATCTTTAACTACAAAACAAAATCTAATAAAATATGGTACTCAGAAAGACACCTGACACGTCACACAGGGTTAAAAATCATTATCATTTGATAAAAAAAATAATTTTAAGCTACAGGAAGTTAAAAGTAGATCTAGGTCTATAAATCTATCTAGATCTAGAATATAGGTACTTTGAAAAAATGTATGTACTACTGATACTTCTCAGTATATTGTAATGCAACTAATATATATTGTTAAATATAGCTTTTCGAACCGAGTTTATAGATGCCTCATTAAGTTAATTAGAACAGAAGGTATCTACCAATTTTAGTGGCGAAATTTTTGCCTAAACTTTATCATACTGTTACGAATCTCACTATCCAGGCTCTCTGCAAACTGCACCATACACCACCAACTTAAAGAACTTGACAACTCAGGGCTCCAAAGTAACGTAACACTTTAATAGTTGAATAAGTAGTAGCCAATACTGTACAATTGGCAACACGTACACTGTACAAATATCTCTCCGATAACACCGTTCCGCCGTATCAACTCTTGCACTGGCCTCTCCGTCTCGTTCCGGGCTTGCACTGGGTTCAACAGTTCAGGACTGACTTCACACACTAGGCTCGTTGTGTTGGACTCGATCACAGACCAAGATCAAGACGCCGTTCGTCTCAACTGTACTTGATAGTACTCCGCACTGAACCGTCGTAATGCTCCGTACAGAACCACACCGCTGAACTGTGCTGTAGTCGACCGTGTTCTGAACTCTTGTCGTGAACCTCCTTTCGTGAACCTTGCTGTATTGAGCCACTTTTCTCGACCCCTTGACTGCGACACCTCCGCTCTTATATAGGGTCCCTGCTGGCCTTCTCGAACCGGACAGAACGCCGCTCGACGTGTCGAGGTGGTCAGATGACTACAACTCTCGTGACGCTTCTGAGCTTTGTTCACGACGTCGATCCTTCCCGAACCACCCTGTTGACACTCGACTCGGCTGACCATCGTAACTCGTCACGGTTGACCGCTCGTCTATCGCTGGCCTGGGGCGATTTGCGTCGGCTGACCACACTCACACCACTACCCCTCTCTGTGCCACCACCAGGTTTATAACAATACTTTTTATAGTTTTAAACTTTTATGACTTTTTAGGCTTTTTTTATATATATATATATACCGGTATTTAATATAATATAAATATATAGGCCTATTTTATAGGGAGGTGAAATAAAAAATGTATCTTTAAGTGGGAAACGTGGTCGAGAGGCTAAGTACGGTACGTTTGAACTTGGCTACCTATCAACAGGGCCGGCTTGTCGCTGGCTCAGCCGGCGAGATACACCCAAGGTCAAAAGTTTAAAAGTCAATTTCGTAGACGATAGATCTACTTATTAAATATATAAGAAATTTAATAGTAGATCTAGTATTCGTAGTAAATTTCTAGCTGATTTCATTAAATTTAGAATGTAAATATTGATAAAATAAAAATTTAAGTTATCGGGTCTAGAGCTACAAGAAATGTCAGAGAGGTGTTGTCGAAATGGCGGCCATGTGATGGCAGAAAATAAAAAAATATTTTAAAATTCGGATCAAAATCTCCTGAAAGAATTTTTTTGAAATGCGTTTTAAAAAAAATTGCAAGGTAAAAACACTTTAAACAGTATCTAGAGTTATAGCTAATAATATCTGCTACAAGATTATAAATATAATTCCACTTGTTAGTGACAATCATCATCATCAAACTCCATTTGAGTGAGGGCTTGAGAGGCTCTAATCCTCTCTTGCAATAGCCCTGGACAGAAACCCTCGGGCTGCTGCTGTCTTGCGTAGTGCATAAATCAAATGTCGCCAAACACTGAAACAGGCATTACAGGTCGAGAACTTTTGGTTTCTCAGACCTGTTGAGACGGAGATCAGCAAGACTGAGGCAGTCAAACAGAATATGAGGCACGGTTTCCTCTTCTTCCCCTCAGCGGGGGCACCGTGAACCGAAATTTGGCCATAGCCGTGAGAAATATGAGCCACCAGGACAATGCCAATGGCTTGTCTTGCACTGTGCTACAATATACAATAGCTTACTCAGTCCTGGACAGTCTCCATCATGGTGAAGTGCGGTCAGACTCCACAGGCTTTTCGGGACTTGTCCCAGCACTCAAACCACTTTTCCATTTCTGTTTTTTGAATTATAGCCAGAGCATGATGAAAACTTGCAGCCTGTTCAAACAATATCTTTAATAAAAAATAATTTTAAAAAATGAAATATCCATTTGAAACCTGAAATTGAAATGAACACCATTTTTTTTTGTTTGGTTTTGTTTTAGATCTGTGGCGACAGTAATTAAATACCTCACCGGTCGAAAATAATTTTCCAATATAAATTTTTTGGCTTGTGCTCAATGATGGTGTCAGATTATGTTAAAGTATTTATTACATCTATGTAAAAGTCACTTCTTCTGCTTGTTAAATGACATTTAATATTGTATAATAAATCGATTAGGACCATCTTGTTCCACTTGAGTTGTACTACTTCTTATCTCTTATGACTACTGCTATTAGCAAAACACTTAATAGTAATCAAATTAAACCTTAAGAGGCGTGGTGTCTGAGCGGTAAAGCACTTGGCTTGACGGCTTCTGAACCGGGGTTCAAATTCTTGTGAAGACTGGTATTTTTTTAATTTCACAATCTTTGGGCGCCTTTGAGTCCACCCAGCTATACCTGATACCTGACATTAGTTGGGGAAAGGTAAAGACGGTTGGTCGTTGTGCTAGCCACATGACACCCTTGTTAACCGTAGGCCACAGAATCAGATGACCTTTACATCATCTTCCCTATAGACCACAAGGTCTGAAAATGGGAACTTTACTTTTTTTTTTACTAAATCAAACCATAATCAGCAGACAACTTTAAATTAATTCCTCATAAGAGAAGATAACAGTTCACTGGCAACTCCGGCCCTAAAACAATCATGTTATGCATCACAAAATATCCAATATTCAAAGAAATATTCCAAGTATGTTATTATTATCAAATTACTTAATTAACTAACTAGACGTCCTTTCAGCTTAAGAACATGGCCACTACTGCCTTTTGCCTTTATGGTCAGCTCTCTAATGATGTGACCAATGTCCCATAATTCAATTGTTAGCTCTTGTTTTTCTCTTGCAACACCATTATCTTATATAATACAGACGTTACTTCTAAAAAGAAGATGATTACGTCCTACGCATCATGCATTGTCATGCATATTAACCAATGACTTAAATTCTGCCAAGTCACTGGTTTTCCTGGCTAGCTCAGGCAACCCATTCCATGCTCTAATAGCACTAGGTATTTATTAAATTTTGTATTTGAAAATTATGGTTCAGTGTTTTAT
Organism: Biomphalaria pfeifferi; assembly: GCA_030265305.1. NCBI lineage: Eukaryota > Metazoa > Mollusca > Gastropoda > Planorbidae > Biomphalaria > Biomphalaria pfeifferi. Next base: position 333,075 of record JASAOG010000075.1, read on the forward strand.
GTATAATTGCTACTTTACTTTCAAGTCTTCTGTCCTGAAGGCTTTCTAAATCTAGTGATTTACTAAAGGTGTTAATCTAGTCAAGTGTGAATATTCGTTTGTTATGAATCTCACTGCTCTATTTTGTGTCTGTTCCAGTTTCTTAATGTTTTCTTGAGTTGGGGGGGGGGGGGGTGTCTTAAACAGAGGATGCATATATTCTATTATTGGCCTAAGTAAGGTTAAATAATATTTTAGTTATATGTTCTTATTTGATTTATAGAAATTTCTTTTAATAAACCCTAATGCTTTGTTTGATTTTTGATAGTTTCATCAATATGGGGATACCGTGACAGTTTTTCATTTATTATAACACCTAGGTATTTTGCGTTTTTAGTTTGTTATTTACTTACCATGAATAAGATAAGTGGAATTAATTTGTTTTAGCTTTTTTGTTACTCTTAACAACTGACATTTTTCTGGTTGGTAAATCAAAACTGATAAACTACTGTTAAACATTTTCATATTTTATAATTATATATCTTCCTCTGAATAACTTGTTATTGAATGCCTTAATAATTTTATAACTGTCTTCCACTGTATCTAAGTGAGAAAATGCATTTTTTTTGATCTATCTTGATGTGAGCTGGCGCTCATAGATCTAATTTTTGACCTAATTTTATCTAATTTATATTATTTATATAGGCCAGGGCTATGATGTTTGTAATTTAGTGTCCTTTTTCATTTTTATAGTTCAGTGCTGAGTATTTTGTAGTTTCCGCTATTTATAACTTTCTGCTAGTTTTAGTCTTTTTCTGTTATTTGTGTTTTACTTGTAGAGGAAAAGTAGCTTTTAAAATAGTTAACTAGCCTTAGAGCTGTGGATGTTCTTTCCAATTTTTTGTCCCTGGTTAGTTCTGCTTATTTTTGTCTTTGGCATTAGTGTTGTTAGTTGTTATTTTTTAATATCAGTTTATGTGCAGGTCTGTAAACTGTATAGAGCCCCCATATGAGTTTAGAATAGAAATAACTTTTTATGTTCCTTTTTGTATTTTTGTAGATTTAAATTTTAAGATTCTCTTTTTAATGCTGTTTATTTTGGTGTATAATGTTGTGTAGTCCGTGTCAGTAGTAATTTGCTAGATTTTATTGTTGTGTACGGCTAGGTACAAATCAAGGAAATCGGTAGTCCAGTTTAGTTTTAGATAATTAGCGTGACGTCATGCTCTCCGATATGTTCGCGCAGACCAGTTATAGCTAGCTCCGGAACCACGTTAAGCTCTCTTTTGTCTTGACCAGTGGTCAGTGCTGACAGTGGTGCCTGTATAAAGTTACTTTTGTGTAGTTAAATTTCAGCTGGGACCGCCTGTAAGTTGGAAAATGTTTTTATTTTTACTTTCTTTAGTTAGATTTGTATTGATTGTCCCTACATCTATTAATATAGTCTAGATGCAGACTGATTAGTGTAGTGGCGTCACTGGCTAGTTAATTAGCCATGATTACCTCTGATGGAGCCTGAAGTTCTGTAGACTTGGGTAGCGTCATCCCCCTTGCGCCATCTTTAATGATTTTGCTGTCCTATACTATATCTATGTGTAAATATTTTATTATTTTGTTTCCTATGTATTTTTATTAATATTTTATCGTTAGGATAACCACTCTATTTAAGTTGGCATGTTGCCGATTTTAATTTTTAATGTAAAAGATGGCTGCGGCCTAAGCATCGCTGTCATGGCGACTTGTTTAGTCTTATCTACTATTATCTAGATCTAGCTTATGTTTATTGTAGTCTAGCCTGACCTGTGTTGGTTGTGACTGGGACTTTAATAACTCAGGTATTGCTTTTATTAGCTACATGTAGGTAATTGAAATTACCTCATGCTTGTATTATGTATATGTGCTAGATTAGGTCTAGTTCATTCTTATTTTGTCATTATTTCTTATGTTTGTTTATATTTGTAATTGCAGGCTATATTTCCTGCCTAACTCTGGCGCAGTTATTACTGCATTACTGCCTAACTGCCTTACTGACTGTCTGCCGCAGTTATTACTGCCTAACTGCCATTATTTCGGCTGCTTTACTGCTGCTAGTAGCTTACTGTTTAGTGTGGGGGTAATCTAGGTTATTTGATGGTTGGTTTAGTTAGTAATAGTTGTAGATTTAGCAACATAGATCCAGAGGCGGCGGAGGGTTTTGGTTAGTGGAGCTGTTAAGTTCAGTTAAGTAGAGTTGATTAATTATTTAGTAGTGCGTATATATAGTTTTTGTTTATTTCTAAGTTTATTTTCATTTTCGTATTCACCTATATTTTTATTGCTTTGTAAGTTGGTTGTAAATAAAGTGTATATAAGTTTGTTTTATAATTTTAGTTGGTTATTTTATTTTTAGTTAGCTAGTTTAGTTTAGTTTAGTTTGATTGTGATGTCTGGTTGCTTAGGCTACTCTAGCCCCTTGGTCGCAGTAGAGTTACCACCTGCCTACTGTATAATGAATAAATGTTGAGCAGCAGATAACTAAAAAGGGCCTGACTCAGTAGCGCCACCCTGACCTGCTCACATTGAGTTCTTATAACCACCCATTTAACAGGTGCTACGTTACTGAATTCTTTCATGATAGTTCGCCATCTAGTTTATCCTGATAAATTTTCTACTGCAATAATGGTATCATCACAATTTTGTTCAATGATATTGTTGTTGTTATCATTTGGTGTGTTATTGTTTTTGTTACTGCTATCAATGTTGTTGTTATTGCCATAATTTGGTAGTTATTTCTATTACTTCTGTTGTTTCTGTTCTGCCAATTATTTGAGTTATTGTTTCTTTGATATTTATAAGTATCTTTTCTGGACAGTCTGTTATTAAAATAGCTGTTGTATTGAAAATCATGTATTATTTCTTAAGCTTCTTCTTTCTTAAGGACTAGCACTTTGATTTGCTCTATAATATCTGTTATTATTATTGTAGCTGTAGTTGTTGTAGTTAGGCTGATTTGTGTAGCTCCTATATCTAAAATTATTACTGGTTTTAGATATTCTGCATTGGCTTTTTACACGGCCTTTCCTTCCGCAGTTGTAAGTACATTGTCTATTAGAATCATGTCTAATATTTGCCTAGGATCTTTCAGATCACATTTTGCAAGCTCTAACCATTTTAGCATGTTGGCCTTAATTTCAAATATTATGCGATAGAAATTGAATTTGTAAACACTATCACGTGGTCCAAAGATTTTAACTGAGTGAGAGCCAAGAAAGTCGATGTAGGCTCCATAGACTGCTCTTTCAGAATATATCGATTCCGATCCATCAGTGTATGCAAAAAGTAGCACTGGGCTTGAAGATATTAATGGTCTCCAATGCTGGAATTTGAAGGTCGTTAGATGAACGACTTAGCTTAGTGGCATTAGGGTCTACTAGTATTGTTATGAACATAAAGATAAGAGAGTCGAGAACCATGTCTGTATAGTATGGCTTTAATACACTGAATGACTACACAACACACATTTCGTGAACACATTCTCAATGACGAGTTACAAGCACATGTAAACATAAGAACGACAACCGATACAGAATATAATTTTTTATAACATTCACCCACGGTTCAAATAATGCTAACTAATATTATAAACAATAGAAGAATTAAGTAAGTGCAGAATAATAATAGAGATTCAAGTAAACAAACAATGTAGAATAGCATGACATAATGTAACATGTTGATATAAGTAAGTGTAAATCAAATAGCTTATTAAAATATATCATGATAGATCAAATAGATGAAATATCTTATTAAACTCAAGTCAACAAAACCAAATGAAAGTAGTAAAATAAATAAATGTCATTTTGGAGACAAAACTGAATGTCAAAGTAAGAGTTCTAGTAAGCTGATGAGCTTTTACACTTTGTAGTTGGGCCTAGTTCTCCTTACTCTAAGATTGTATGTATGTGTAGTTTCATCTGCTTGAGTTTCGGACGGTCTGGCTATGTCTTCAGTGGTGCTGGTGGTTTCTTCAGACATGATAGAATCAGTAGGTTGATTCCTGGGAGGTGAGCTTTGGATGGGGCAGCCAATATCAAGCTCTGTTCTACTCTGATTCTCATTTTCTATAACTTTTTGTTCCTCCCTAGGAGCTAACATTCGTAATGAGACAGTTTCCTCTCGACCAGTTGGTGTTCGGATTACAGCGTACTGAGGGTTGCATGTTACTAAATCAACTTCCTCTGTTATGGGATCGTATATAGATGATCTAACGTTCTTCTTCAGCAGGACATGACCAGGACTGGTCAACCATGTTGGCAAGGATGTCCCGGAACCACTTCTTCGGTTGAATCCAAGAAATTGTTCATGTGGTGTCCTGTTAGTTGCAGTGCATAGTAATGACCGGATGGATTGCAGAGCATCATTTAGTACTAGTTCCCATTTAGCTATGTCCAATTCCTTAGAATGTAGAGCCAAGGTGATGGCTTTCCATAAAGTCCCGTTAAGCTTCTCTATTTGTCCGTTTCCTCTCGGACTGTAAGGGGTCGTTCTACTGGTTGCAATTCCTCTCTCGTAGAGGAAATGCTGCACCTCTGTAGACATAAACGAAGTTCCCCTGTCAGTGTGGACGTACGCTGGAAATCCAAATATGGCGAATAGTTCATTGAGACATTTAACAACCGTAGAGGAAGACATATCGGGACATGCAAATGCAAATGGGAATCTAGAGAATTCATCTATAATGGTAAGTAGATATCTATTTCTTGAAACAGTAGGGAGAGGTCCCTTGAAATCCATACTGATTCTTTCAAAAGGTTGAGTTGCTTTAATCAGTTTTCCGGTCGGCTGTCGAAAAAAACGGGGCTTTAGTTCTGCACAAGCTTGGCATTGTTCTATTACAGTTCTGACGTCATCACAGGAAAATGGAAGATTTTTAGTCCTTACGTAATGCAATAGTCGAGTAACGCCCGGGTGACAAAGACCAGTGTGCAGCAATTTAAGGTCATTGCGAAAGATGGCAGATAGATAGTTTCTGGTAAGTGTATCAGCTACAGTGTTCTGCTTGCCAGGGCGATAGATGACGTCATAGTGGAAACACGAGAGTTCTAGTTTCCACCTCTGGATTTTTTCATTTTCAATTTTTCCTTTGTTTGACCTGTTATACATGAAAGAGACAGATCGCTGATCCGTAACAAGTGTGAACGCTTTACCAACTAAGAAATGTTTCCATTTTCTCAGCGACTCAACAATGGCATATGCTTCTTTCTCAACTGAAGAATGTTTTCTTTCACTTTTTGTTAATGAGCGAGAGAAGAAAGCAACGGGCCGGCCATCTTGGTTGAGGGTAGCCGCAATGGCTATATCTGAAGCATCCGTCTCAACGGTTAAAGGGCGATTCGGATCAATAGTATATACGGCGGCTTTTTCAAGCTCATTTTTCAAACTTTCAAATGTTCTTTTGACTTCTTCGGAGACAGGAAATTGTTGATTTCTTGTTAACAGGCTAATTTTTGTTGATAAGTTAGGTATCCACTGTGAGTAGTACGCCAGAAGACCCACTACTCGTTTCTGTTCATGCATGTTCACTGGTACGGGTAATTCCCTTAGAGCGCGAAATCTCTGATCCGGCTTAAGTTGTCCTTTGGAAATCTCGTATCCTAACAGTCTCACTTTAGCAGTGCTAATTTCACTTTTTGTTTCATTAAGAGTGATTCCATACTTTTGAGCACTATCAAGAAATCGCTGTAGGTTTCGGTCGTGTTATTCCATACCGCAGATGGTCACATTGCCCACAAAAGCAAAAGTGTCAGTGAGTCGTTCGTCTTCGATGATTTTGTCAATCGTACGCTGAAAACAGGCGACTCCATTCGTAACGCCAAACGGAATCCGACGGAATTGATACAGTTTCCCACATGCTTCGAAGGCTGTGAACGGCCTTTCCTCTTCTTTTATAGGAATCTGATGGTATGCACTTTTCAGGTCTAAAGTGCTATATACAGAGTATTGCGAAATCTTCTCTGCCAGTTCGTCAATTCTGGGCATAGGGTAGGCGTCTAGTAGAGTGAACCGGTTTATGGTTTGGATGTAGTCCACAACCATTCTTTTCTTATGTCTGTCATTTGTTGTGACTAGGACTTGTGCACGCCAGGGAGATTTAGATGGTTCAATAATTTCATCCTTTATTAGTTGTTGAATTGCCTACTCTATAAACTTTCTATCTGGAACTGAGTATGTGCGAGACCTTGTAGCCACTGGGGTACAGTTTGGTGACAGATTACTAAATAGGCTAGGAGCCTCTACCTTCGCTGGCTGGAGAGTACTCAGTCATAATGATGGTTTCTGACCATCGAAAGGAATAAACAAGTTTTGGTGCAAACTTATAAAGTCAAGTCCAAGTATTACGTCAGAGCATAAATTGTCTAGTAGAGAAAGTCTAACTCCCTCGTATCGTTCCTTTTTGAGACGTATATGTTAGCGTAGATATGTCCTTGAGTGATCCGAGATAGATGGGTGGAAGCCATAAAGATTCTGTTGCCTGAGGAACATGTCTGCCATTTGTGCTTCTTAGCGATGTGCGTCGAAATATAGCTTTCACAGCTCCCAGTGTCTACTAGGGCTTTCAATGGCACGTTGTTGATGCAAATTGGTATTGTAGATTTGTTTAAATTCAAAGGCAGCACAGTAGCAATAGCCGAAACTGTTGAAGATCTAGATTTGCAAACTCTTTGAAAGTGACCCTTTTTGAAGCACTGATTGCATGTCACTTCCCTTGCAGGGCATTGAGAGCGGGGATGCTTAACCCTGCCGCAAAAATAACACTTCCTAGCTAATGTATTTATTTTATGTGTGTGTGAATTGCTTGCACTTTGAGGAATCGTTACGTTTGGCAAGGGTGACGCCGAAGAATTGGTTAGAGTAGTTGCCGCGCAATTATTTTCCGGCTGTGATGATTCATACTGTAATGAGTGCTGATAAGCATGTTCTAGTAAGCGAGCCTCCTCGAAGGCGTCCTTTAAACTCAAAACAGTCTTTTCGAGTAGACGTTTTCGAATGCTGTTGGACACTAGTCCATTGATAAACGAATCTCTAATAGCCTCTTCTCGGTGTTGTTCAGCAGTCACAGCTTTGAAGTTGCAATCTTTGGAAAGAATTCTTAATTTCTGCATGTAGGCGTCTATCGTTTGACCTTGCTCTTGTTTGCAAGTAGCTAACCTGTGCCTAGTAAACACCTCATTTTTTGGTTGAATGTAGATGCCATTTAGAGTCTGGATAGCTTCATCAAATGTGTCTTTATCAAGTATCATTTGATATACAGCAGGAGAGAGATAGTTTATCAGTAGTTTCTTAGTATCAAGATTGTCTACTGATACTACCGATATAAAATTTTTAAACGTTTCATACCAGTGCTGCCAATGCTCTGCTGCTTGAGGTGCTGTGGGCTCGATGTCAAACTTTTCTGGGCGAAATATCCTATCCATTTCGAAATTCTAACAACTTCACAGTTTTGGATTCAGTGTATTAAATTGTTATGAACATAAAGATAAGAGAGTCGAGAACCATGTCTGTATAGTTTGGCTTTAATACACTGAATGACTATACAACACACATTTCGTGAACACATTCTAACGGACGAGTTACAAGCACATGTAAACATAAGAACGACAACCGATACAGAATATAATTTTAATAACAAGTATCAAACGTATGTCTGGGGTCGTTGGGCGACACCAAGGGGGAAGGGGATGAAAGCGTTGAATGTTTTGTCGGTTGGTGGAGAGGCCAGCTTTATCAGATAGACAAGTGGCATGATGCATAAAAAACTGCATCTGAATACGTCTTCTGCATGTCCAACCAACCACTAGTTTTCTAGCTGGGAGATATTCATCCAGCCTTTTATACCGCCCAAAGCAGATCAGTACTGACCTTTCCTTCCTAAATTTTAGTGGACCTACGATTAGCTATTATTTCAACCGCAATTACTGGACTTGTCCTAAAGGTTTCACAGACAAATCTTTGTGACTGGGACTGTATTTTATCAAGTTGTTCAAGAGCAGTCCTAGAGCCATAAATTTGCACAGGTAGGCTGTAGTCTATCTGTGATCGGACTGCTCCTAAATATATTGATCGGAGCATGTCTACTCGGGTTTCCTCTTCGTGGATGCCAGCTTCCGCACAATGCAAAGTTTCCCTGAGGCCTTTAGTGAAACATCATGGATGTGCTCACACAATTTTAGTTTGCCATCTAAAGTTACACCAAGGTACTTGGGTAGCTTTTCCATGCTGAGAGCCAGCCACTCCGTTGAGGGAGAGCCAGAAAGGTTGCCCGAAAATGCCTGTTCCGAGCGTGAACAGAAAATAGACCGTCTTGGAGGTGTATATTTCTTGCTAAGTTAAGTTTCACACTTATTACTAAAGTTACAAAGAAAAAATTACTTTTATTTTGGAAGAGAAAGATCTATTGAGAATGCCATAAGTACGTAATTTAAAACAACAATTATTAAATAGTTTTTCATAATATCTCGTGAACTGCTCTGTCCACTTCGGCAATGGAATATTGAATAGAGGAAGGGAAGAAGTTGTTTTTTTTTTTTTACCGCTTTGAATAAGAGATTGACCCTTTACAGAACAATTAGATTAATTAGATATCATTATATGACATTAGTTAGGCCAGGTTCACATCGAGCTTCTTCATCACTTTCACCCATCCCTTGGTCTGCTGGAGCTTTGGGGCACCATGCAGGATCTGTCAACCTTTTTTCTCCATTCTTCTCTGCCATTTACCTTTGATATTCTTTCAGAAAATATTGAAGCCTGTCTTTTACATGCCTGAATGGACAACTTCGGGGGCCGAATTTAAGTTCGTGTTTCCACACAAACTGTCTTTGTAACCTTGTATATTTTTACCTAAGTTACTTCATTTATTTCATTTCATAGCAGGTTGATTTTGTCTATATTATAATAAAAGTAATATTTAGTATTGTTCGCTAGAAAGTAACAGAAGTTATTTTAAGTTTTAAAGACAAGATATATTACGCCTACAACGATGTAGTTGTCAAAGACGTTAACATTATTTTTTTTCTCTGTCCTTTGCTTTGGGTTGAATGCCTTTCAATGACAGGTCTTTGCGTTCTTTTATTAAATCTAATATTGCTAAATTTGTATTTGCAAATCCCTTCATAACGTTTTTTTTTATTTACATTTTTAATGATAAGTGAAGACAATCTTTCCACGAGATAGATTCGTTATCTATTTACTACTACAGGGGAGACTATCCATACAAATGTTTGAAAATCAACAGTTACTCACCTTTAATTGTTAATGCTCTTTTTATAAGAAAGGGAAGTCATTTTTAATTTTAATATATTTAATTTTTAGTCATTTTTAATTGAATTAAATGATTAGATTACCACTTTGTACAATCAACAGTATGCTCATTCCCTAACTATCATTACGACGTTTGTCATTTTAAATTCAATACACGATACAATCTCAGCATTGTCTCATATGGTATAGTGACCAAATAGAAACAGTTCTTTTATATCAGTTCTTTATTCTTAATGTTATTGTAGTAATGCGGTTGTCAAATATACATGATACACTCAATATTCCATTTCTTTGAACAACAAGGTATTACTTTAGTACAAAACACTTTTTTTTGTTTGTTTCTTTTGTTTGTTTGTTTGTTTTGTTTTGTTTTCTTTTTTTATTACACTATAGGACAATTTAGGTGTCTTTTTTTTTTCAGCGGCATGTGTGACCATTGTATGGACTTTTGCCAACCTTAGGTTTGAATATCTTCAACTGCGCATGCGCTTTGGAGACAACCAGAAACAAACAAAGAGACAAACAAACAAAGAGACAAACAAACAGACAAACAAACAAAGAGACAAACAAACAAAAGAGACAAACAAACAAAGAGACAAACAAACAAAAGAGACAAACAAACAAAGAGACAAACAAACAAAAGAGACAAACAAACAAAAGAGACAAACAAACAAAGAGACAAACAAACAAAGAGACAAACAAACAAAGAGACAAACAAACAAAAGAGACAAACAAACAAAAGAGACAAACAAACAAAGAGACAAGCAAACAAAGAGACAAACAAACAAAGAGACAAACAAACAAAGAGACAAACAAACAAAAGAGACAAACAAACAAAAGAGACAAACAAACAAAGAGACAAGCAAACAAAGAGACAAACAAACAAAAGAGACAAACAAACAAAAGAGACAAACAAACAAAAGAGACAAACAAACAAAAGAGACAAACAAACAAAGAGACAAACAAACAAATACATTCAAAAAACAATAAGCAAGAAGACAGTATAAAACGAACAAGAGAATTGTGTATGTATTCTAACATATTTCAAGAAATGTGTATTTAATCATTGAATGCACGAGTAAGGAAAACTTAAAAGGTTCGTTATTTCATAAATAACTTGATGGCTAGATCATGAGGTGATTAGGCACAAACTACACGCAAAGCTTTCATTGTCTTCTGTATATTACATGGTACTATTGCAAACAATACTGTGGTACTTCCACAATAATATTGGGGATTGATTCAAAACCACAGTTGGAGTAAGACAAGGCTGCCTACTTTCACCAGCACTCATCAATATCTCCCTTGAAAGGATAATGGAAGATGTTCTCGGGTGCTATGGAGGTTCTGTAAGCATTGGAGGAAGAATAATTACTTACTTGCGCTTTGCACATAACATTGATGAATCACAGATCGCTAGAAAGACTAGATTGTCTGTTTTTTCCTCCTTTTTCATAATGCAGTAGAAACATATTTTACAACTTTCCAAAACTATACATATATTACAATAAAGTTCATTTGAGCACTATGTTCAGCACCTCTATGTATACATACTATACACCTTTGTAAAGCCAGTACGAATTCTTAAAACGCTGTGACATTTCTAACATTGTCATTGGACCAAAACAATGACATATTTATTTTTCAGGTAGAGACCAAGATTTTATAGCTACGTATGACAATTTAAAAGTTATTTGGATTTTGAATTATTACATATCAAATATAAATAACGCTTGAAAAAAGATGTAACTAATTTTTTTTTGTTAACTAGTAGTAAGAAATAAAACTGTTTGCTTTTAATGTTGTACTATCTCTCGCATGGCTATTCCAGGGTCTCTTGGTAGAACTGTATTGTAGTCGTCATTTTTCTTAATAAAAATACATATCATGCAATCTAACATAAGCCGAAACGCCTTTAAAAGCTCCTCTTTTGCAATGCGAGTGAAAGATGGTATTTTAATAACATTGATAATATTCGTTAGATGTGATGCAGCATAACACAGCAATGAGATAAACTTAAACAGCTGAATATCCACAGAAGCAGAATTGGCATTTAAGAGATACAATTTACAGCAAAGTAAAGGCGTGATGAGAACAAGGTAGGAGCAACAAACGACCAGGAAGAAAATGACAGACTTGATTTCTGTTCTACGTATGTCCGTCTGCGTCCGTCGGTGTGATTCTTTGTCAGTTAGCATCACATTTTGGCGAGCTATGGTGTTGACATGCCTGTTTGCGATGATGCAGATGTGAGTATGAATGACAATGATGACGAGGAGACAAAGACAATGAGTGACAGGAAAACAATACAGATGAATGATTCGGGAGTAACGAGAAAAGGAAAACTCGAAACTGTTACATTCACAAACTGGACAGCTGACAGACAACGAAACGATCCACATGACGCCAAAAACGATGACGACATTCCTTTTGGTTAAAAGACGCATGTGGAGAAAGGGGTTTGTAAAGAACACGTAACGATTGATGGATATGAGGACAATGGATGTGTAGTTGACGCTAAGTTCTAGAATGCCGATGAAGTTTAAAAGGACATCAAGAGTTAATGTGGATTCCGAAAAATGGACAATTAATAATATGAATGAAAAAAGAATATCATTTCCTACTTGACCAATGATGAAAGCATGATGAAGCTTTCGAAGGTCTTTGGATTTGAGGACGAGAGACGTTGTGACGACATTAACAAAGAACGTAAAGATGAAGCTTAGAGCAATGATGTTATGGTATGGATATTTTAAGCCCAGCCTACTATATCCCATAAATAATACGCTATAACAATTAGTATTTATTTCAGTATTGGGAGAATTATTTAGAGATCTGTTCATTTCTTTCTCCATGTCTGTAACGATGCCCTGGATTAGGGTTAGGATGTAACATAGTCACAGATCCAAGTAAGTCTGTATACAGTAAACACTCTAAATGGCCAAACTCAGAGAATTATTTTCAATGTACTTCTGAATCTGTCTTTGTGTTTATTGTTCACTATTTAGAGAATCTGCCTGTGGTTGTTGTATAATCAAGGAGTTGTTAAAAGCAATACGGTTGCCAGTAAAGAAGTACTTTCGTCCGTCTGTTTATTTAATGGTCAAGAACGAGATCTGAAATGAAAACAAAAAACAACTTATAGATAACATTTACACATTAATTTGTTTCATTATGAATCATGAATCATGCTAAAAGTATGAAAGTAGCGCTATATAAAAGCTATAATAATAATAATATTAATAATAATAATCTCATTTCTTAAATACTTTTTCTTTACATTAAATTTCGTTATGTAAGTTTGTTTTGCCTGAAGTGGTAGTGGATATAAGCACTCCACTGCCTATGAAATGCTTTTATTGGCATAAGTTTTGGATAGCCTCGGACAACTAGTCTAACTCATAGCCTACACAAGTGGGTCAGATATTAGCTCCGGTAACTTGGGTTAAAACCGGTAAGCTTTGGGCAGAAGAGGCTCTTTAGCATTAACTCCTAACCACCAAGGGGAAGAAAAATTCTTTGAGTTAAAAACTCTGCTGCCTTGTTGCTATATTCGATCGTGGAAAAGACCTCGGGAGTCAACCAAGAGAAAAAAATCAGGAGCCGGGTAGCTTAAATCTGCCTGCAACTCACAGTGCTACACCCTAGCAGAGTCTTCGACGACGCTGATCCCAGACTTTATTGGCCCTTGCCGTTGCCTTAAATAGATCAAATGCTTGGAGAGGGGGAAGGGGGGCTGTTTTGTGTCGACATCAGTCAGACCATAGCTAGGCAATCATCTCATTTTCATAAGAATCCATAGTGTTTTTGCGACTCAAAGAAGCCATATTTACAATGACTACAAAATAAATAAAAACTCAAGCAGTGGCGTAGGGTGGAGGGTGGAAGGGGTCCAATCTTCCCACGGGCCCCAATTCGAGGGGGCACACAAATGAGTGTCCGAATTTTTTTTACATTAAATATTTAGCCTTCATTTCATGTCATAATGTCGAATTTCAATATGCAGGTGTCCCTAAAATGTCAAGCCCCCCCAGGTCCCCAAATCCCTAGCTGCGCCACTGAACTGTAGTTTGAATTTGACTGGAAAGTAGCTGATCTAGCAGTGTTTTCGTTTTGTTAGCGACTAAAAACAGTATGGAAACCTTCTCCCAGATAGCCCATTGAGACCACATAAAAGATTGGACCAAAGCGCAGCGCACTGAGCATGCTATGGAAGATATTCCATGATATACTAAACAAGGTCAAGGATGCTAAATAGAACCTCAAAGTTGCCAACTAAATGTAAGTTTGAAATAGAAGAGCGTGACAAAATTTGATTCTGCAGTGCTAAAAAGCGCAAAAGTGTCATGACCTCACTTTGTAAAAGACATAGCTTAGCAACACTTCCTTTATTTTATTCTCCAAAAAGACATTTATAGATTTTCCATCATGTATGAAGTTTTTCCAAATGCTCAAAAGACGCGGTACACTATAGTAAACATTAAAAAAGTGCCCCCTTTTTGTGGTAGAATGTTTCTTTGGCCTAAGGTTAACGAGGGAGTCATGTGGCCAGCACAAGGGCTAACCGCTTTTACTTTTCCCTAACAAATGTCAGATACCCATTAGAGCTGGGTGGACTCAGAAACGCCCGAAAATCCAGAAATTAAAAATCCCAGTCTACACGGAGATTCAAACCCAGGACCACAGGTGTGGCAGCAAAGCGCTTAAGCACTAAGCCACTGCGCATATGCAATAGCAAATATAAATATAAACCAAAAATTAGGAATTACTTGCAACGGGGTAGAGTTAATGAAACTATAAATATAATGTTTTGCTAGGTGTAATGCACAAATTGTAAGACAAATTTTCTTATGGATAATAAAGATTATTATCATTATTATTATTATTATTATTATTATTATTATTATTGTATTTTATAATCTAATACAGTGTTTCCTAAATTCTTCTTCAGAGCAACAATTTATACTACTTAAGAATTTAGATGCGTGACGCGTAGGACATAATCATCCTCTTTTTTTTTGAAGAAATGTCTGTATTATATAAGAAAAGATAAGACAGGCCTAGTTGTAAATTTGAAAAAAAAAAAAAACAAAGCTAAATTTAAATTATAGTCATATTATTGTAGCTTTACATCTGAAACAAACAGGAACTACTAGAGCCTAAAAAATAAGGAACTCAGTTTATCCCCATTTCTGTTTCTTGTAGCCATCGATCGACGATGTCATAGGAATACATTAAACAAGCTGCATTCGGGTTCCCATAGCGTAAACCAACCCGAGCTAATATGTAAAAAAAAAACTTTCTTACACACATTTGTGTGACAACCCTCTCAATTTAGGTCCGGGGGGGGGGGATTTTCAATTTTGGACCTCCCTCCCCCTCCCTAGCTACGCCACTGCCAGAGCTCATTTAATAAGGGCTGATCTTCATGTCTTCAAAACAGAGTCAGAATCTGGGTCAGTTCAAAGGTCATAGAGTTGCTAAAAAAAAAAAACTATGAAGAACTAATTAAATCAAATGTATTTTATTTTCTTAGAGATTAATACACGTGTGCGCCTATTAGTTCATTGATCCAACAGTTCCTGCAACTCCTATACAGGCATGGCAGAACACTAGGGTAAGGTAAGGTAAAGGCGGAACACTAGTAAGTATAGTTAAGTTCCCCTTTCAGTCCTTGTGGTCTATAGGGCAGATCATGTAAAGGTCATCTGTTTCTGTGGCCTACGGTTTACGAGGGTGTCATGTGGCCAGCACAACGACCAACCGCCTTTACTTTTCCCTAGCAAATATCAGGTACCCATTAGAGCTGGGTGGACTCAGGGGCGCCCGAAGATCCTGAAGTTAAAAATCCGTCTTCACCAGGATTCGAACCCCGGACTCCGGTTCGGTAGCTTTACCGCTCAGCCACCGCGCCTCCATAAGGCGGAACACTGGTCGAATGTAATTGACTTTATTTTAAAGTAAAATGAATGGATTACAAAAGTGTACTAAATAAAGTAAAATATTTAAGAAAATATTATTTTTACTTAATTTAATCAGGGGACGACAAAAGGAAATATATTTTGTGTAAATAATTTATGAAAATATTGTTTTTATTTAATTTAATCACAGCACGGAAAAGGGATTATATTTTTAAAATTCTTTAATAATCAATATATTTATATATTTAACCTTTTAATTTATACATTTTAATTCATAAATATTGAAAATCACAAAAATTGAAACACATTTTATCACTTTAAGTTTCATACAAGATGAACAAATTCACTAAGAAATTGTATAATTTTGAGATTTTTGCAGGTTCCGCATAATAAAAGCAAAAGGAGGAACCACTAACACAATTTTGTCCTAACATATTGGTCCTGCATCAAATGTACTATAAAAACAAAGAATAATCTCTTCCGAAATATTAAAGAAAAGAGAGAGAAATTAGAAGTTTTCAATTGAAAAGATAGTGAAATTAATAGCACATACCATGTTACTCGCTGAGAGTAGCGCCGCACTGAAAGAGTTAATTAAACAATTCTCAACACTCACTGATTTGAAGCGATGTTGTCTTTGTGTAATTGTCACCGAACAAGAAGGGTGTAAATACTTCCTTAAGTATCAGCTATGATTTCATCTGTTAAGCGCTATGATCGCAAATGTGAATATGAAACATTTTTCAAGCCTTTACATTTAAAACTTTTCTCCAAGTGTGCGTGTGGGGGGGGGGTGTTTGACGTAGAGGAGGTTCTGTACGTGTGATTGTATGGATTGGAAGAGTGTGAGTATCAAGCCTATGTGTGTAGTAGTAGAAGTCTGTGTGTGTGTGTGTGTGTGTGTTTGTGAGAGAGAGACTGTAATACGTGTGTGTGGGAGTGTGTGTGTGTGTGTAACAGAGGTTCATAAATGTTTTTTGAAGACAATTAGAGATCTTTCGAATGTTTTATCTAGTACAGTCTAAAACAAATCTCGTATAGAAATGACAGACTTCCAACTCCTGCCAGTGCATTGGAATGTGTGGATATCTAATTAGCGAATGATTCATACCGGAGGCGCGGTGGCTGAATGGGTTCAAATCCTGGTGAAGACTAGGATTTTTTAAATTTCGGGCGCCTCTCACTCCACCCAGCTCTAATGAGTACCTGACATTTGTTGGGGAAAAGTAAAGGCGGTTGGTCGTTGTGCTGATCTCATGACACCCTCGTTAACTGTTGACCACAGAAAGAGATGACCTATACATCATCTGCCCTATAGACCATAAGGTCTGAAAGAGGAACTTTTTACATTTTTCCTTTACTAATGATACATACTGAAGACGCAGTGGCTGAGTGGCTTAGCCACTCTTGATGTTGTCTGCCCATCGCTTTCTTTGTCTGCCTCCTCTTCTTTTCCTGGTACTGTTCCCTGAAGGAAGATCTTTGCGAGCCATGGGGAACTTATGATATGGCCATAAAGTTTTTCTTTAAAAAGCATATGTGTCTAGAACTTAACATAGACAATTATGGGATATATATTGGCAAAGCTTATATCAAGTCTGTCTGTCTGTCTGTCTGTCTGGTTAAAAGTTGGAACTTTTTTTTTCTCTCCATTTTTCATTCTCGTATCAAGTTGAAAATTTGCAAAATTAGTTTGTACATGACAGGACATGAATCAATTTTTAAAAAAATCTTTTTTTCAGTAGCTTGTTTTGAAACGTAAGCCAAGCCACTAGTGGGTTCTAAATGATCGCTTCATAGTTTGCATCAAACGCATGTCTAATTTAAAATCGAGAATACATAGGTCTACGTCCCAAAGATATGTTTCCACAATATCTCATTGTCGGAGGACGTCCCATACATACGTTTCGACACTATCTCATTACCGGGGGATTTAATAATCGACCAAAAACAAATAATTAAGACAAACCATTTATATTATTTAATGTTAAACTGTAAACCAGGGTTTTCCATACTACCATAAAATTGCGCAAAGAACAGACATTGGACTTTAAGTCTGTCTCAAATAATGACCACAATATTTTGGTTCTTGATTTTAATCACGTGAAAACGATAAAAGTAACTTCTCATTTCTCATTTCTTATTTCTCATTTCTCAATGTTCTCATTTCTCTTTTCTCGTTGTTCTCATTTCTCATTGTTCTCATTGTTCTCATTTCTCATTTCTCATTGTTCTCATTTCTCATTGTTCTCATTTCTCATTGTTCTCATTTCTCATTTCTCATTGTTCTCATTTCTCATTGTTCTCATTTCTCATTGTTCTCATTTCTCATTTCTCATTGTTCTCATTGTTCTCATTTCTCATTGTTCTCATTTCTCTTTTCTCATTGTTCTCACTTCTCATTGTTCTCATTTCTCATTGTTCTCATTTCTCATTGTTCTCATTTCTCATTTCTCATTGTTCTCATTTCTCATTGTTCTCATCTCTCATTGTTCTCATTTCTTATTGTTCTCACTTCTCATTGTTCTCATTTCTCATTGTTCTCACTTCTCATTGTTCTCATTTCTCATTGTTCTCATTTCTCATTGTTCTCATTTCTCATTGTTCTCACTTCTCATTGTTCTCATTTCTCATTGTTCTCACTTCTCATTGTTCTCATTTCTCACTTCTCATTTCTCATTGTTCTCATTTCTCATTGTTCTCATTTCTCATTGTTCTCATTTCTCATTGTTCTCATTTCTCATTGTTCTCATTTCTCATTGTTCTCATTTCTCATTGTTCTCATTTCTCATTGTTCTCATTTCTCATTGTTCTCACTTCTCATTGTTCTCATTTCTCATTGTTCTCACTTCTCATTGTTCTCACTTCTCATTGTTCTCATTTCTCATTGTTCTCACTTCTCATTGTTCTCATTTCTCTTTTCTCATTGTTCTCATTTCTCTTTTCTCATTTCTCATTGTTCTCATTTCTCTTTTCTCATTGTTCTCATTTCTCTTTTCTCATTTCTCATTGTTCTCATTTCTCTTTTCTCATTTCTCATTGTTCTCATTTCTCTTTTCTCATTGTTCTCATTTCTCTTTTCTCATTGTTCTCATTTCTCTTTTCTCATTTCTCTTTTCTCATTTTTCTCATTTCTCTTTTCTCATTGTTCTCATTTCTCATTTCTCATTGTTCTCATTTCTCATTGTTCTCATTTCTCATTGTTCTCATTTCTCATTGTTCTCATTTCTCATTGTTCTCATTTCTCATTGTTCTCACTTCTCATTGTTCTCATTTCTCCTTGTTCTCATTTCTCATTGTTCTCATTTCTCATTGTTCTCACTTCTCATTGTTCTCATTTCTCATTGTTCTCACTTCTCATTGTTCTCATTTCTCACTTCTCATTTCTCATTGTTCTCATTTCTCATTGTTCTCACTTCTCATTGTTCTCATTTCTCACTTCTCATTTCTCATTGTTCTCATTTCTCATTGTTCTCATTTCTCATTGTTCTCATTTCTCATTGTTCTCACCTCTCATTGTTCTCATTTCTCATTGTTCTCATTTCTCATTGTTCTCATTTCTCATTGTTCTCATTTCTCATTGTTCTCATTTCTCATTGTTCTCATTTCTCATTGTTCTAATTTCTCATTGTTCTCATTTCTCATCGTCCTCATTTTTCATGTCGGAGGGTTCAAATCAGTCATTCTATAACTGAGATGAACTGCGCAGTGGTGTCCAGGTCACGCAGTTCACCGTATAGCTTCAATAGGAAGGTTTCAGGGCCAGAGTCTTGTTTGGGCTTTTTGATAGAGTCTGTATCTTTGAAGGACGTGGTGTGGTGATACTCAACAAGGGCAAGTTTTGTTAATCTCGACATTAAACGTACGGAACATTTCCTGTCTCATTCTGTTGTGTCCAGTTCTGAGTCGAAATATTATACGTCGGGATAGCTGATATTAGTAACATTTGTGTGAAAAAAATATGGCGTTAAAAAAATTTGTGCGAGACCACCAGTTAATTCTTTCCAAACTAGTTCAGCAAAATGTGATTTGTTTAAATATTTTTCTAAACAAAAGTATGGTGCTCTGATTTGATCATGACTTCAATAAGCTAATAAAAATCCCAGTCTTCACCAGGATTTTAACCCGACCTCCTAGGTCTCAGAATTCAAGCTTTACCATGCAGCCCCCCCCCCCACGCCTCCTACCTAGAGTGGGTGTATCGAAAGAAATATTTTTTGTGTCATTTTTGGCGAGTTTTGAAAGTTCGAGAGATACATTCGAAATTTAATATGAGTCACTGTATTATTTTATTGCTATACCTGGAGTTCGAACTTCCCATGTGGTCTGCTATGACCATTAAACTAGATCTTTGTTGTTTATTATCTCACACCCCACCCACCCCACTTCTCACATTTCTGAACCAAACCCAGGGTAAATCTATACATATGTGTATATGTGGGTCAGTCGTAAGGGGGGGGGGGGTTGGGGAAAGATACAGATAGAGGCAGCTTTTCTTTTAAATTAAACCTCGTACGGTGCCCCGGCGGTCTAACATAAGTAGGGATAGGTGAAGGTAAAGATGAAACCTAACGAATACGATCTGCGTAACTGATTTATGACTTTAAAGGTAAACGATGACATTATCTATTAGCTTTGCTGCAGGTATAGATTGTGGGATATTGGACTCGTTAAATATCTCGGAGGTTGGCTCTTCGCTAAACATCTCGCTAAATATTAAGAAGGATGTCTCGTCGCTAAACATCTCGCTAAATATCTCGGAGGTTGGCTCATCACTAAACATCTTGCTAATTATCTCGGAGGATGGCTTATCGCTAAACATCTCGCTAAATATCCCTTAGGTTGGCTCATCGCTAAACATCTCGCTAATTATCTCGGAGGATGGCTCATCGCTAAACATCTCGCTAAATATCTCGGAGGCTGGCTCATCGCTAAACATCTCGCTAAATATCTTGGAGGCTGGCTCATCGCTAAACATCTCGCTTTTATTTCCTTTTCTCTGTCTGCCTTTTCTTCAAATAACTATAGATAGAAAACCAAACTATGCATTCACACCAAACAAAGAAAATAACTTCGACATTTCATGTCATTGCAGTAGGCTTAATAGTTATGCCTTTATGTCTATCTTTCAGCCTAGCGCCCTAGATATATATAAGCCTAAGTGGTTAGTATTTTAGCATAAATTAGGAAACAAAAACGTCTTGAATAAATAAACTAATGACTGTCTTTAGGGCACTTTATTTTTAAAGTGTCATTGTTCCTCTAGTAACAGTCTAGTCCTTTTCCTAGTTTGGCAACTGACATCTGAATATCAAAGAGAAAGTCCACTTATGCGACACCTGCTCCGCTTAGGCGTAGTGAGAATTGAATATCTGGCGTCAGGTGCACTTAATTGGTGTATCCCCCCTCTGTGTGTGTGTTTATAATACTTCAACAATTTAAGACGTGCTTGTATTCCTTCCCTGTTTAATGTAGTCTAATCTTGTTGAATAAAGCCAAGAGACATTTATTGCTCATAACTGTTTCAGATGGCACTAGAATGCCACAAAAAATCGCGTATAACCACATGGCACAGTCCGAACAGAGAGCACCACAACCAGATCGACTATATCATGGTGCAACAGCGTTTTAAGACAAGCATCCATACGGCTAAAACAAGAAGTTTTCCTAAAGCTGACATTGGAATCGACCATGACCTTGTTATGATGACCCTTAAAGTACACCTAAAAAAGGTAACAAAACAAGGACCTACCAGGATAAAATTTAACTTGGACAAGCTGAAAGACCCCCAAGTAGCTGCCATATTCAAGGCACAAGTAGGAGGACGCTTTGCAGCCCTCAATATCTTGGACTCCAATGACCAGAATATCGATATGCAAGTCAATATGCTAAACAAAGCAGTCGCAGATACAGCCCTGGAAATATTAGGGAAGCTCCGCCCGCCCAAAACACCCTGGGTAACAGGATATACTCCAACTCTGTGTCAAGCGACGGGAGCTTAAAGGGAAAAAGATGTCCGACCCAAAATATGTCCACGAATACAAAAGCGTCAACAAACGGATTAGAAAGGGAATGAAAGAAGCGAAGAAAAAGTGGATAAAGAATAAGTGTCAAGAAATTGAACAGGGACTTAATAGGAACAACAGCAAAAAAGCGTACCAATTAGTAAAGGACCTGACTGCCTCAAAGCATGGAAGAACCAACACAATACAAGACAAGAACAACAAATGTTTCACCGAGGACAAAAATGTGTTGAAAAGATGGACGGAATACTGGTCAGAGTTGTATAACTTTGAAATCTCAGGAGATCCAGAGATACTAAATGTCCCGGCAGTCTCCAACATTGACGACTATCCGATTCTTCGCTCGGAAGTAGCAGCAGCAGTAAAAGCCCTGAAAAAGGGAAAATCGGCCGGAGTTGACAACATTCCTGGTGAACTTCTTCAGGCGGGAGGAGAAACTATGATAAACGCACTCTATATGATTTGCAACAAGATCTGGCAATCAGGAGGATGGCCCAAACCCTGGACCCAATCACTCATAATAACCCTTCCAAAGAAAGGCAACTTACAACTCTGTCAAAACTATCGCACCATCAGCCTCATAAGCCATCCCAGCAAAGTACTGTTAAAAATCATATTAAACCGGCTAAAACCGATAGCAGACAACATCATATCAGAAGAACAAGCAGGTTTTAGACAAGGTCGCAGCACAACCGAACAAATCCTAAACCTCAGAATACTCTGTGAGAAATATCTCCAACACCAAGAGAATCTTTTCCATGTCTTTATTGATTTCAAGAAAGCTTTCGATCGAGTATGGCACGGAGCACTCTGGGCGACAATGGAAAAGTACAACATTAATAAAAACATAATCAAAGTTATCCAGAACCAGTGCGGTGTACTTCAACAATAATATTGGGGACTGGTTCAAAACCACAGTTGGAGTAAGACAAGGCTGCCTACTGTCACCAACACTCTTCAATATCTTCCTTGAAAGGATAATGGAAGATGACGGTACTGTTAGCATTGGAGGAAGAAGAATTACTAACTTGTGCTTCGCAGATGACATTGACGGCCTAGCAGTGACAGAAGAAGAACTAGCTGACCTTGTGATGCGCATTGACAAGACTTCCGCAGCATAAGGCATGCAAATAAATGCCGAAACAATTCAAATTATGACCAATAGCCATCAGGGCTTTAAAAGAGGCATCAGTATTAGAGGTGAAAAGCTAACTAGTGTTAACAGCTTCAAATACCTCGGAGCTATTGTCTCAGATGAGGGAACAAAACCCGAACTATTGGCCCGAATAGCACAGTCCACAGCAGCCCTTTCAAAACTTAAAATAATATGGAAAGATAAGGGCTTAGCCCTCGGCACCAAAATCAGACTGATGCTCTCTCTGGTCATGGCCACATACTTATATGCTTGCGAGTCGTGGACGTTGAATGCAGAGCTTGAGAGGAGGATCCTAGCAATGGAATTGAGATGCTACAGAAGGATCCTATTCAAAGACCGCATCACAAACCAAGAAATCAGAGACAAAGTTACTGTAGCGATCGGAGCCCATGACGACCTGCTAACTATTGTAAAAAGACGAAAGCTTGGCCACATTACAAGATCTACGGGACTCGCAAAGACCTTCCTTCAGGGAACAGTGCCAGGGAAAAAAAAGAAGAGGAAGACAGAAAAAGCAATGGGAGGACAACATTAAAGAATGGACGGGCCTGCCATTGAGAGAGGTTCTAAACAAGGCAAAAAAAAAGGAGGAATGGAGAAAGACGGTCGACAAATCTTGCCTGGTGCCCCAACGGTCCTAACAGTCTAAGGGATAGGTAAAAGGTAAAGGGTAAACTGTTTCAGACTCATGTTTTACAATTATGTTTAAATCGATTTATAAACAGTTTTACGTTTAACGGTTATGTTTAAATCGATACTTTAAATTCAAATTTAATATAAGTACAGTGTCAAAATCGATTGAAACGAATATTGACCTGCATTAAGTTTGAGATTTTACAAAATCTTCCTCTATATCAGTGGTCTTCAATGTGGTCTTCCATGTGGTCTTTCATGTGGTCTTCAATGTGGTCTTCAATGATGTCTTCAATGTGGTCTTCAACGTGGTCTTCAATGTGGTCTTCAATGCGATCTTCAATGTGGTCTTCAACGTAGTCTTCAATGTGGTCTTCAATACAACTCCGCCGTAATCCGAACACGTGTCCCCCTGGTTAGGTAGCCTCGCCCTAACCTCACATCCCACAATACTGTTAGTTTCAGGTGTCAATTTAATGTGAGGAAAAACGTGGGGGGGGAGCATTTAATTGTTGTGTTACAAAAGTTGATATCAATCCCTCTGGTGTTTGTCTAGTGCAAATGTTGGACACGTTTCCCCCCCCCCCCCCTTTCCCAGTCCCGGGTCAAAATGAAACTTTGCGCAATTATTCCTTGTTCCAAACAAAACATGAATCTATATTTTAAAAAATAGTTTATTGTGTTGTTGTTTTTTACCATTAACTATCACTTAGTCTTTTGGACTGTTGGGGCACTATGCAAGATTTTCTTTCTTCATTCCTCTCAGTCTTTTTCGTTAGAGCCTCTTTCAAAGACAGGCCCGTCCATCCTTTTGTGTTGTCCTCCCATCTCTTTCTCTGTCCGCCTCTTCTTCTTTTTCCTGGTTTGTTCCATAGATGAAGGTTTTTCCAAGCCCCGAAGATGTTTTAATGAGGCCATAGATTTTAAGCTTGCGTTGTTTTTTTTTACGATAGGCAGCATAGCATCCTGGGGTCCGATCGCTACAGTAACCCTGCCTCTAATCTCTTGGTTTGTGATGCGGACTTTGAATGGGATACCTAGGATCCTTCTGTAGCATCTCAATTCCAGTTGCTAGGATCCTCTTCTCTAGCTCTGCAGCCAGCGTCCAAGACTCACAAGCATATAAAAAATGTTGCCATGACCAGGGAGCGCATCAGGCTGATTTCGATGCCGAGGGCTAAGCCTTTGTCTTTCCATATTACTTTATTGGGGCCATTATTTCGCATAGGGCCTTCTATTTTCTAAGGCCGGCCCTGCCCTAACATTGAGGATTCTGCGCATTAAGGCACGATTTCCTAATGTTACGGGTTACAATTATTTTGAATCAAGATTCCCACGTGGTGGTTGGGCGGTAAGGTGCCTGGCTTCCGAACTGAGAGTATCGAGTTTGAATCTCGGTAAAGATTGGGATGTTGAGTTTCGGGACTTTTAGGGCGCTCCTAAGTCCATCAAACTATACAAGGTACCTGACTTTAGTTGGATAAAAATAAAGGTATTTTTGCTATCCACACGACATGAGAACCTCATTAACTATCTGCAACAGATGACTTTTACATCATCTAACGCTAACCTGGTCGTGCGGTTTGCGCGCTGGACTGTCGTTCGGATTTATCGACGGTCGAGGGTTCAAACCCTGCCCGCTCCCATCCCCCGTCGTCCTGCGAGAGCTTTGGACTAGGAAGTAAACTATCTCTGAAGGAACATCCGAAATATGTAAAACATTTTTTACAAACCCTATATATTCCAAGATTTGAAAAGGGCAGGGCCGGATTTAAGGGAGCGCAGGTGGGGGCGACAGCCCGGGGTCTCAAAATACTTAAATGCGCCCCTGGAAAGGGGATCTATACTCGAAATAGGGTCTGGTCACAGAGGCATAAAGCTCTGGTTGTAGACTAGGGTTTTGAACTTGGGGCATATGAGATTACGATTAATGAAGGTGCCATGTGGCCAGCTTATTCTTTTCTCAAGTAATAATTAGAGTTGGTTGGGCTCAGGAGCGTCGAAATTTTAAATGTTAAAATCACAGTCTTCACCGAGATTCCAACCCGAGGCTCATTGGTTCTGGACTTTGAGTTTCTGGATTTTGTGGGCTCCCTTAAGTCCACCCAACTCTATTGGGTACCTTTCCTATAGATCGCAATGTCTGGAAAGGGAACTTTACTTTTTTTTTTATTCTAACACTTCAATGAATGCTGAGAATGATGGCAAAGGAAAGAGAGAAGGAAATAACTGAATATGATGTAAAATCTGGCGTCGAAACAATAGCTATTTTTAGCGATGTTTGTAAAGGATGAAAACCCACTATAACTTTGATGCAGTATGTAATATTTTCCATATTCCCAGGAACATTTTTAGCGCCCCTGAAAGGGGAAAAGACGCTATTAGTTTTGTGTGGAATGTCTGTCAGTCCGTCTGTCCCGTTTAGATCTCGTAAACTAGAAAAGATAAGGAAAATCCGACATCATAATATTTTAGACCATTCAAAGTTCTGATGCAACGGCTACTTTTTTTTCTGAAAGCAAAAAATCTAATTTTTTCAAATTACTTATGAAAGTAGGTTTTTTCATAAAATACACCACTTTTACAACCATTCATTATTAATAGTAACAAACACGGGAAGCTCCTTAATAGGGGTGATATCCCTTTACCATATTTTTAACACATTTATGCAAATGATTTTAGATTTTTGTCAAAATTTTTTTTTACATTGGTATTGCTAAGTTGCAACAAGATTTGGCAATCAGGAGAATAGCCCAAACGTACAAGACTTTGGCCCCAAAACACTCCAATAGAAAGAAAACTATATGGAGAGCTCCCTGATTTGAAAACCACTGCGCAGTTCATCACATGTATTGGTCTAGTCATCTGAACGCTCCAACATTAAAAATGAGAACGAAGAAGAAGAACACACACTCACACAGACACAATCCACCATCAAGCAATCATGGCGGATATTAAAATCTTAAACCTCAGCATCCGTAGCTTAAATAATAAACACAAATATGTAGTACAACTCGCAAGAAAATATAAACAGGATTTTATCTTCCTTGAAGAAACAAATACCACTTCCCAGTGATTGTTTTGTAAAAAAAAAAAACAAATAAATGCCGGTACTCAGTAGTTGATTGCCTAACTTTTAAATACTAAAATTAATAGTATAATGTTGTAACTCTGCTCCCGCGCCAGACTGATGGTCCGCATCAGAGAACTGTTAAACACAAACACAAGAGAAGACAAGTTTATTCTACAGTTGTAGATCCGGCTGTAGCGATCTGCAAGTTATTGGAGTCTGAGCTCTCTTGACTCAAAGAGAACGTCCTTTGTGCTATCTGTGAACTGTGTTGAGGACCTGGTCCGGAACGGGGAAGTGTGTCGATGGTCTGTACTGGTATTTAGGTAGAAAAGGACTGGTGTCACTTTAGATAAGACACTCTAGGGCTTGATAGCTGAAGTCCATCCCTTTCTGTACTGTAAATAAATACCTCGGCTATTATTACTTCCTGCCCTTCGTTGAGTGCGTGTCATAGGTTTATAACAATACGTTAAACTACAAGAGAAGTAATTAAAAAAAAAAAAAAAGATGCCGTTACGCGTACCAGTGCGTACCGTCACTAAAAACTGCCCCGTCCCTTCCACATATCAAGCAAAACAAACTATATCACACATGGGATTCAAGGGAGGTCATTTTAGCATATGGGAATTAGGGGGGGAAATGATTAAAAAGAATATAAAAAAAAAGAATTCCATTGGAAATTAAATAACATACTTTTAGAAGACCCACTAATCAAAAGCATAATTAGCCAACTCATTCTAGCCACAGCACAAGACATTAGAAAAAGAATACAAATTAACTAAGACATGAATACTAATTAAATATTCAATTAAACAACAAGTTAAAACTTTAACAAGAATTAAACAAACCAAGGAATATATGAAGCAAACAGACTGTAATGTCCATCAACGCAAGCCTATGATGAAATAGAAAAAAAAAAACAGACCTAACCACTCAACTTGAAGAGATACACAACCACAAATATAGAGGGGCCGAAATCAGGTGCAAAAAAAACCCCGAATGGCAGAAGAACCAAACAAATTTTACTTGGCGGGTAGAGCAAAATACGCAAACAAAATAGAATGATAGATAAACATAACAGACAAAGATGTCAACAAAACACAGAAAAGCGACAAAATAATAGACATTTTTACAAAACATTTCGTCAACATGTTTAATGAAGAACAAGCCGATATAGACGCACAAAACACACTTCTAAAACACTGTAAACCAAAACCTCTACCGGAAAAAAGAAACGTCAAATAGAGCCTTACGTTAGAGGAGCCGATGGCGCTTTCCTCGTGTTGATCATCTGGTCCATCTTGTAAAATGTATTGGTATTTAAAAGAGAACAAATAGCGCTCTACACGTTGTTCAAAAGAGGTGTGTTGTCTTTATTTTAAAAAAAGTATTTTTTAATGTCTTTCTTTTTCCCCTCTAAATTTATCTACGTAATAGTGTCAAATTGTTTAAAAAAAATAATTTTTAAAAAATGTAAAAAAAAAAATATTTTTTTTTCAAATGTAAAAAAAAAAAAACAAAAAAAAACAATTAAATTGTTCTCAGAAAATGCCTAACTGACACGTGACACCAAGACATTGCTTGTTTACTTTCGACATTTGCATTTTTTTTTTTTAAAGACTTGTTCAATGTTTAACATCAACTTTGCAGACGACAAAGATATATCGTGCAGATATTTGGACGCATGTACGAAAATCTTCGATAGATCAATATTGTGTGTTAACGGTAGGTTAGGTGTATGCCAACTTAGAGTTTGTCTAATACGGCTATATAGTATTGTCCGTTATAGAAGCGAAATTTTCATTACATATAAAATTATATTTTAGTATTTTTTTCGCTAAAAAAAAAGAAAAAAGTATTTTCAAACAAACAGGTTTGTTCTACGATTCAAATTAAATGGTTCTAGGATTCAAATGAAATGGTTTTAGGATTCAAATTAAATGGTTCTATAATTCAAAGTAAAATATTCATACATAATATTGAATGCAAAATGAATATAGTGAATGAATATAGTGAATATTTATTAAGATATGCATACTAATCAAATAATGAGTATAGATCAACATTTGTACTAAAATGATCTAAGGTTGCAGAAGATCTCTGGCCAATTTGTCCCAAAACAAACCAGTGGTCTCCTCATGGGGATACATAGTGTATGTGTTATTGTTGAGGTGATACAAGAGGTCAGCGGTTAGCTTCGTTGTGTGAATAGCTTCGAGAATGAGAAACATCAGCACTGGACGTCCTCTGTTGACAGACTCCACATTGGCCATCTGTTAAAAAAATATATATGATTTCGTGATTTCCTCCTTGAAGAATTAAAATGTTTTATTTCGTAAAAAAAAGGGTTTCTGTAATTTATTCCCTATAGCAAGATTCCCCTGCATACTTTGGACATTGGGACTTTGAGACAACAATTTTAATGTCTGAAAATACAATGACGTACTCACGCCAACATTCCATTGTAACTTTTATAATGTTTGTGTATTATTATAACAGAATATGATATTAGACTTACGTAGATTTCAAAGTTACACAATGATGGTTTAACATAATTAAATATTAGATTTACATAGATCTTAAAATTACACCATTAACTGTTTAACAGAGTTAGATATTGACTTACCTGGATCTCAAAGTTACACCAGTGACTGCCCAACAGAATTAGATATGAGACTTTAGACTTACCTGGATCTCAAAGTTACACCAGTGACTGCCCAACAGAATTAGATATGAGACTTTTGACTTACCTGGATCTCAAAGTTACACCAGTGACTGCCCAACAGAATTAGATATGAGACTTTTGACTTACCTGGATCTCAAAGTTACACCAGTGACTGCCCAACAGAATTAGATATGAGACTTTTGACTTACCTGGATCTCAAAGTTTCACCAGTGACTGCCCAACAGAATTAGATATGAGACTTTTGACTTACCTGGATCTCAAAGTTACACCAGTGACTGCCCAACAGAATTAGATATGAGACTTTTGACTTACCTGGATCTCAAAGTTACACCAGTGACTCCTTATCAGATATCTCGTCAGAATCACTAACGTTTTCCTGCTTTGTTTAATGGCCGTCAGGATGTTGGTGCCTATAAACTCGCCCACAGCAAAATCTCGACCATGGACCAAGACTTTAACACTGCGACGATTCAACTCTGTTGGAAAGATGAGATTAGTCGACAACTGAAGTGAAGAGGACGATGGACAATGGACAATTTGCTTCAGAGTGGTTGATGACAATTTAAAAAAAAAAAGATTTACAATGAAATTCCTACAGTAGGAACGTAAGCTCATGAGAAAGGTTGGCCACGCGATTCTAGGTCACGGCAAAATTTAGAAATCCGTAAAGGTGTAGGTAATGGAGAAAATGTGTAGGTCTTGGAAAATGAAGGTCTTGGAAAATGAAGGTCTTGGAAAATGAAGGTTTTGGAAAATGAAGGTCTTGAAAAGGATGTAGGTAAATCATACAGGAAAAATAATTTTAGAAAATGGACATTTCTTTACAGCTGAAATTAATCGAAATATTTTATGTATGGTGTCACAGTCTAAGTTGACATTGCATGATTTAATGTTCACGTCATGTTAAGAGCTTAAAAGACACGTGGAATTCCTGATCTAGAAAACAGGAAGTAGAATGAATTAAGTTGACTTTGAGTTCAGTCAAGTCAAGTTAGTAAAGTCTTGCTCCCGGTCCAGGAAGGTTGGACGTTGCTTCCTGGACTGGTGTATATATGTGTATATAGTATGAAAGTCGATGGACTGGTGATTGTTGATTAATTATATTTGAGAGCTGATTTCATTATGCGCTTATTGAATATTAAAGTATTATTCGTTTTTCAATGAACATCTATAGTTGGAGTTCCAGTGTCACTAGTAGTAATTATTCTTATTGTTACCCGCTGAGATGCGGACGTGATTTGTAACTAACATACATTGGATACATTTGATACCGCTGTTATGCGGATAGGCATGCTTATTATTTCTTGACTTGTAGCACTAACAAGGAGTGCAGTATTATTATTATTGTGTTGTAAAATAAACTTCATGTTTGTCTGCTGAAACGGACTTAGGTCAGTTTATAGTATTTGTTTTGTCACGTGTGAAGAGTACTTCAGGAAGCAAGAATCCAGCATTACACGACATTCGCATTCTGCAACCTTACACCATTCAACATTCATTTACATATGGTTATAGGGTTAGTTCGTCCATCGTGGTTCAATGACCACTTTTGTCATCCAGGTGGTTGAGGGCTTTGCACTGGGGTTTTAGTGCCTCATCATGTGGCTGGTGAGACCTATGTAATGTAAGGCTTCACACTGGGCAGGTTATTTCAGCTGGAGCTAGTGTCATTGGCCTTGCTTTTTTTTTTTCTCTGGCGCTTTTCTTCTGCCAGCGCTGTTCTCTAGTCCTCAACAGTTTGGGTGACGCCATGATGCTCTATCATGCGCTTCCGTCGCCCAGGTGGCTCAGACACGGTCTCATGGAACACGTTGTCCATGAGAAAAGGTTTTAAAGGCCGGTTCATGGGTGATCGTTTCCTAGATGAGATGGAGGAGAAAAAACTGGAAGCAAATATCTATTCAAAAGAGATAACATGAGAACTCAAAAATTGGCAAAAACACTTTTGAGACCCAATGAAAAGATTACTTTGAATACAGGCTAAAACGGTGAGGAAATAAAAGAGGTAATACTTCTTTTTTTAACAGGCAATACCTTTGTCTGCGTTGCATGCGGATATATATATAGGTCACTTTCAGATCTGTGTAACCACTTAATATAATGACATTTTTGGACTTGAAGACAAACTTTATTATTTCATTTTGACAGGTGTAAACTCTTAGGTGAAAGCTAATGGACCTCATTCACCAAAACGAACGGTCACGTGACAATATTGATATAACAACGACAAATAAACTGTCCCGTGATAGCCATTGTTGATTAAAATTAGATCGTAAGAGATAGAGAAGCGCGTGACTCAATGTTGTTAGTTTACGATTGGTGAATGAGGTCCATTAAGTGTAACGTCATCAAGTATTATCGGAATAAAACCAGTAAATGGGATAAATACCCTGAATTGTCAAAGAATAATTTCAAATAGTTCTTTTTATATTTTTATTGTATGTTTAGTGAAATGGATACTTGTACACCTCGATATTCACATGACCCTCTTCCTCCTAGATGGCGTCTGTGTGCCCGAGCATAAAATGGCAAAACCAAGGGGGACACTGTCCACTCTGTCTAAGTCACACTTGTCCCTGTAGTGATTGTACGTTACTGGACTTACGTCATCTTCATTGCAAATTGTGCCTAGTTCAACACTGGTTGTTCTTACGTGGCTGCAGGTCTTTAGTGCACAATAAACGGATTTAATTCGGCCTTCTTCATACTATTTATAATAATAATAATTATAATAGCTTTTATATAGCGCTACTTTCATGCTTATAGCATGCTCAGAGCGCTTTGGTCCAATCTCAGTTGTGGACAAGTGGGGGGAGGAGGGGGTATCTGGGAGAAGGTTTTGCGTGCTGCCTTTAGGCGCTCAGTAAACACAACTCTGCTCCAGTTGGGTGTCGAACCTCGAGCCCACTTCATAGATAGCCAACCCAAGCCAAGTTCAAGCGTACATAGCCATTCGACCACGCATCCTACAATTTCTTCTGTGTCAAACCCGCCACATATGTTTTAACTTAATAATACAGTCATAATAATAACATTAAAAAGTGGTACATTTAATCTTTACCTGGTAAAAGTTCCTCTAAGATAAATTCTTCGTCCTCATTAGCATACGACATGAAGACGTCGAATTGAAAATTCTGAAGCTTTTTATCTTTCTGTATTTTACCATTAAACATCAAGTAGGCTGCGTAGTACATATACCGTAATCTCCATCGAAATCTGAACAAAATATAATTTTATCTCTTTAGCTTCTTGGAGATATATCACACAAATTTAACGCAAGACACAACTTTCTTTTATGCTTAGACAATCACTATTTATAGTACAAGATTTCTTGTGGACAGCAGACACCTCTGTCTGCAGACTCTAACATTGTATTAATCGTTTTAATACTACTTTGAAGTATTCAACTCAGTATTAGTTGTCAGCTTCTTGCATAGCATTTCCTTCTTCTTTTGATATAATAATAATAATTATAATTTTTATTTAAAAAAAAAATATAGGTGTTCCCTCCTCCGAAACGCTATAAAGATCAAATCAGGCGCCAATTTGCCCTCACTGGCATAGAAGAAAGCATGTCGCAGCGGATGGTCCCTGAACAAGACAGATGAGACCCAAGGAAAAGCCCTTAATGAAGACGGGTGCAAGTCAGGTGACGGTGTTCACGTGATAGAGTGCACTCGTCTTTTATCTTCGGATAACTTTAAAGTCTATCAAAGACTTGACGTCTTTGTGGTTAAGTGTTGGTTAAGCTCACTGTGCTATGGTCCGATCACTTTTATGGATATGTGGAATTGGATGGGAGTTTCTGACAGCCTGCTGTCTTATGGAGGCTCAGATGGCATCAAATCACAATTAGGGAGTTGAACTCCAACCCACTAAATTGTGTAATCAATCGGTTTACGCCACTAAGACACGCATCCAAAATCAAGGGCAGACTGGGTGTCAAAATTGGCCCGGGCATTTCTATACCATTCGGCCCATAATATGTATATCATAAGATGGGCTTCTAATTCTATACCTCCTCGAAATCATTATGTTAAGTTTGATAAAGTAGCCCTTTCAAACCTTGCGATCTATGGGGGCAGTTGATGTAAAGGACATATGTTTCTGTAAAAGTAATATGCTTCTTCAAATCCCATCTATTTTTGTGTCCCACGGTTTACGAGGGTGTCATGTGGCCAACACAACGACCAACCGACTTCCTTTCTACCCATGTACCAGTTACCCAATAGACCTAGGTGGATTCCAAAATTATAAATCTCAGTCTTCACCAGGATTCGAGCCCCTCGGTTCGTAAGTCAAGCTTTTCCAATCAGCCATCCCGCCTCTTGTCTGCGGGTGTAGGCTCTTCATTAGTTGGGAAAATGTGTTCGATTAAATTAGTATTAAACTGTAAAGTCTGTACAAGACTTATAAAAAACGCGAAGCTCAAATGGTCACTTTTATAAGAGAATGTTATAATACCTTTAATAATTTAATATCTGTCATAGTGACATCCATGCGACCATTTCGGTGACCCTACCGGCCCATTTAGTTACTAGCCCACCGGACACTTGCCCCAATTTACATATAGACAGTCAGCCTCTGTCCAAAATTATAAATATTATTGCCTGTAAATTGTAATTACGCAAATTAAACCATATATCAAACTTGTTAAAAAATGCACAAACCTATATAAAACAGCTCCTGCAACAAAAATGACCAAGCTTAGAGTGACGCAGACGACGACCAAGAAAAGGGCGGTGTAGTCAGCACATTTTAGGTTCAGGTTTCGCATCGTCATTTGAAAAGCATCAGTGATCTCCTTGAAGCTGCTATCATCAAAGCGGCACACATAGTTGGCGAAGGTGACATCAAAGGCCGGAGACTTGGTCATCCAGGTCAGGAAGTCTCTGTTGCTGCATTCACAAAGAATGGGTGTGTAGGACATGTCAACTTTAACCTCGTGTGACGTCAACAGGAAGTCGATGTGTTGACGGGTTTCTAGTGGCAGAGATGCATGCTGTGTACGGCTCAGGTTTAGCACTCTTAACTTGTTCATAGCGCTGATGTTGATAAAAAATGTCCACATATTGTTTTGACTTAAATTGATTTCCTCCAGATTGTTGACGCCTTCAAATTGGCGCGTGTGGACAACCGGTAACGCGTTGTTGGACAGATCAATATATGTAAGTTTCTTTAAATATTTAAAGATACTAATATTTGGATTTTCTTGAAAGAAGCCCCCCAATTGGTTGTCATGGATTTCTAGTTTCTCTAATGTGTCCATTACTTTAAAAAAATCTGGATTAATTTCATTAACGAAGCACTGATCTAGCGTCAGGCGTTTCACTTTCCTGAGACCTTTGAATGGGCCATAAACGCCAGGGAAGTCATTCTGACTCAAGAGCAGTGACTCTAAGGAATTGTTGTCATCAAACGTCAGCTCAGAGAGAAGATATTTCAAACCAGCATTGCGCATGTCTAGACAAAGTAGTTTTGGTGGCAGCCTTATAACTAATGGTTCAAGCATTGGGTCTGCGTCATTTGATCTAACTTCTCCAGGTCTTAAGCAAACTGACATTTTTGGTACATACTTTGGAATGCTATGTAAATCATTTCCCGCGTTTATTTTCAGTACTTTTAAGTTACGAAGACTCTTCAGTTCTTGGATATAAGCGCCATAGAGAAATCGGTTGCCCCCAACATCAACATAGCTAAGATTAGGAGGCATATACTGAAGAACTCCTTGAGCCATGGATTCAAAATTATTTCCTTGGGCCTCCAAAGTACGCAGCGCAGACGGCAAGCATTGAACCATATACTGGGTAATTGTTTCAGATGGGAGATAGCTTGAGTCTATAAAGTTCATTCTCAAAACTTCTATGGTGTTCACGTTTTTCAAAGCGGCTAAGAAAATGTTTAGACCTAAAGCTAAGTTGAAGCTGACATCCAAAGAAATTAAATTCACCAAAGGCTTGAACATGTCTGAGCTAACATTTTCCCCGCGTAAGTTGCAGCTGCTTATATTAAAACTTGTTATTTGGCCAATGTTTCTGAACGTTTTATTCGTCAGGCTACCAACTTGGCAGAATCCCTCTAAGTGACCTGCCAAGACCAAAGTTCTTAACTTCGTTAACTTTCCAAATCCTTTACCAAAGTTTAAATCACTAATACCGTCTAAATAGAGTGATTCCAGGCTTACGAGATTTGCAAGCGCTAAATCTGGGTAGCTAAAGCTACGTTTATAGCTTGCATGCAAATTCCTGTTTATTTTCAAACACCTTAGAGATCGTAACGGCTCAAAAACTCCAGCTGGAAAATTTTTGGAGGAATAAAATATTGTATTATTATAAAGATTTAAGATAGTTAAATTAGCGAGGCCCCAAAAAGAGCCAACTTGAAATTTCGTCAGCTCATTCCGAGTTAAATCTAAGTACATCAAATTCGTGTAGTTACAAAAGCTACAATTTGGCAAGTCTCGAATAAAATTCTGGGCTAGATTTAGCGCTACTATAGACTTGGGGAGGTTCTGAGGCACTGTTGTTAAGTTGAGCCAAGAACAGTCACAAAAGACTGGAGTACAAACACAATTATATTCCGTTTCAATCGAGTCGCCTTTATTGCCGAATTTCCATTTAGAATCATCTGATAATGTCAATGCCTTCATTTTGGTTTCTACTTTTGGATACATCTTTGGAGAATGGTGAACTGTATCTTGATACGGAGAGATACACGGGTCTACTGCTCCATCCGATAATTTCTCGGAACAGACATCGGCTGATATTGTTACACTGGAGACACTAATATAAATAAGAAGGGCATTTCTCAGTAGACTTTGTCTCACTCTCTGCGTCATTGCGCTAGTAACATAAAAAATCTCATCGTCCTTAAAGAAAAATACAAAGCGACTTCTCGAATACAAATAAACGAAACAAAACGAGAAGGATTTGATGAGTGAATCGGGAGGGAACTCAGGAGGCTGAAAGATAAGAAGAAAATGTAGAATAATAACATCAATTAGAATAATTAGAATAAGAAAATTTCTCAGCGGACATTATTAAAGGGACTAGTATACATTTTATTTCTCTCTAACGAAGCTCGACCCTGGCTATGCCAGATAATTTTTTTTAACATAATGATAATAATATTAAGCAGGGAAAAAAATGTCTACTTAAGGCAATGCGAAGATTGTTCTTGTTCGCTTAATAATGTATCGAACTTTTTACTGAATACAACGAAAGATTCTAGTGAAGTTTTTTTTATAAACCAACGTCTAAATGTACAATAGCTATATACTCAAGAATAAGCTTATGTACAAAGTTTCGGTATGACCGAAAATAGAGAAAGCCGTTTTAATAAAGTTTAAATTTAGAAGAAACTAAAAGTGAATAGGATTAGCGAGAAATGGACAAACTGTCATCCACATCACTAGAATGATGATACCAGTTAATAAGATACTCCGACATGACCAACGTCTAATCTTTCGACTCAGAGCCGAACACAACAGAATGAGACAACCTATGTTCCGGAAGCTCAAAAATAGGAACTAGCGAAATCATTCCTTGTGGAGTGTCACCAGAGAATGCTGACCATGTCCTACAAAACTGTATTCTTTATCATGAGGCCCGAACAAGACACTGGCCGCAAAAAAAAAAAAATTCTTTGAAAGAAAACTATATGTAGAGCTGCCTGATTTGGAAACCACTGCGCAGTTCATCTCATGTATTGGTCTAGTCATCTGAACACTCCAACATAACAATGAGAACGAGGAAGAAGTTTTAATATATTTTATAAATTAAAACCTAACGTTTCGTGAAACATTTTTTTGATTTTAAGAATAATTGAAGAATAATTGAAGAATAATTAAATATCACGAGCTTGCTATGACCAGAGAAATAGTTTTGCGATTTAAATGTGTACAGACCTGACAGAGAGTCAATCACATGGCTTACTCTTACACCTTGAATGATTGGAAGAAATACTTACAAGTTAATTAAGGAAGTGTATTTACTAGTCCATATTTTCCATAAGTGGGTTTCTTATTTTATGGCAAGTAAAATTTCCAAAAGTCTAATGTCTATTTTTTGTTGTAGAAACAATCAGGTCAAGTGCTGTTCTTCAGATATACCCCTTTGTGATCATAAGTGTTCCTAATGATGTTGTTAAATGTTGAGAGCAGAGAAAGTCAACTTATGCTGATTCTCAGATCTGCTGGCACGGCCTGGAACGTCATTATTTTGTTAGAAAAAAAGGGAAGGGTTGCTGCCAACTCTTGCAATTTTTAAAAACTAATTACATTTAGTGAGAACCGTGGGAAAGAAAAATGAACTCTTCAAGAGTTATTATGCTTTTTGTAAACATTAGACATTGAAGAACTTAACGGCATAAAAAGCGATGACTAACCCACACTGCCAACGACGTGAGAAACCTGTGACCATTACGTTATTATCTAAGAATGATAAAACATTGACGTCGATTCTGAAGAATAAAGATATGCGCAGTATTTCGGAATAACACGAATATCTAGATGCGACCTGTACATTTTGCATAACTGTACGCAGACAAAGCTGTTGTCCTCTGGGTGTCAAAGTTTTTTTTTCGTCGTCTGCAGGAGTTTTTTTTTTTGGGGGGGGGGGGGGGGGGGTCTTAAATGTGTTTGTTCTTCGACCTTCGTAAGAGCTCTTCATCTGTGTCTTTCATAAGCTACATGCTTTATGCTTGTGAGGTCATAGAGCCGTCTGAGTTGATCTTTATAGCGTTTTAGAGGGGCTAAACTAAGGAGATAATAATGTCATTTATCTATTTATCTTATAACAAAACAGACGTTACTTCAAAAAAGAAGATGATTACGTCCTATGCGTCATGCATCTAGTTATGCATGTTAACCAATAACCTAAATTCTGCCAAGTCATTGTTTTTCCTGGCTAGCTCAGGCAACCCATTCCATGCTCTAGTAACGCTAGGGAAGAAGGAGTATTTGTACAAATTTGTCCTAGCATATGGGACGAGGAATGTGCCTTTATCTTTGTGTCTTTCTGAGTATTTTATTAAATTTTGTTTTTCT
Organism: Biomphalaria pfeifferi; assembly: GCA_030265305.1. Taxonomy (NCBI): domain Eukaryota; kingdom Metazoa; phylum Mollusca; class Gastropoda; family Planorbidae; genus Biomphalaria; species Biomphalaria pfeifferi. The sequence continues at coordinate 370,889 of JASAOG010000075.1, forward strand.
ATTTGAAGATTATGGTTCAGTGTTTTATGTATAATTGCTACTTTACTTTTGAGTCTTCTATCCTGAAGGCTTTCTAAATTTAGTGTTTTTACTAAATGTGAATATTCGTTTGTTATAAACCTCGCTGGTCTAGTTTGTGTCTGTTCCAGTTTCTTAATGTTTTCTTGAATTGTGGGTTCCCAAACAGAGGGTTCATATTCTATATATTCTAACCAAAGTTGAATAACATTTTATTTTTATGTTTTTATTTGATTTATAGAAATTTCTTTAAAGAAACCCTAATGCTTTGTTTGATTTTTTGATAGTTTCATCAATATGGCGATTACATGACAATTTTTCATTTACTATAACACCTAGGTATTTTGCGATTTTAGTCTGTGTTGCAGGTTTATCACGAACAAGATAAGTGGAATTAATTTGTTTTAGTTTTTTTTTTTGTTACTCTTAATAACTGACATTTTTCTGGGTGGAAAGACATGCTCCAATTTGATTCCCATTTTTGTAATTCATGTAATTGTGTTCCTGATTTTTAGATTAACTGTCAGTTATTTGTTTAATATTAGCCTCCTGTGTAGCTATTTAAATACATCACAACAAAACCAATTTAGGGCTACGTTGATTAGATATTTCTAGCTCATGTTACGATAACTTGATCTATTAAATGTCTATAATCCCTTTGTAGTTTCTGCCAAGTAGATATATATTAAACCAAATCCATTATCGTCTGCTCATTAAAAATATTAAAGCACACCTTTCACACATTGCAATCTATATAATATATATGATATAAAGCTCATCTGTTTCTATGGCCGACGGTTAACGAGGGTGTCATGTGGCCAGCACAACGACCAACCGACTTTACTTTCCCAACTAGTATCAGGTAACTATTAGAGATGTATAAGAGGCGCGGTGGCTGAGAGGTAAAGCGATTGGCTTCTGAACTGGGTTTCCCGGGTTCAAATCCTGGTGAAGACTGGAATTTTTATTTCGGGATCCTTGAGCGCCTCTGAGTCCACCCAGCTCTTTTTGGTACCTGATATTAGTTGGGGAAAAGTAAAGGCGCTTGGTCGTTGTGCTGGCCATATGAAACCCTCGTTAACGGAAGGCCACAGAAACAGATCAGCCCTATAGACCACAAGGTCTGAAAGGGGAACTTTACTATTTAATTTAATAGAGATGTATGGGCTTACTGTTGTCTTAAGTTAGTGAGAGTATTGGACCGCTGGGTCAAGGCAGAAAAAAAAAGCAGATGCAGAGGCCAGATCGAAAATATGCGTGGTGGGAGGGTGTCTTAGCCCAGCTCAGAGTCGGATATTGCCCACTTTGGGCAATGCAGAGAGAACTACGTCACAGTGCAGATAGGACGATGAAACAGACCAAATCCTCCCTGCCTGATAGTAAGCACAGATGTGAGAGACAGAGAGAAAACTAGAATATATTCAGGTCACTCCTTGTATATTGACAGGTGGACATGTCATCACACTGCCCGATTCCTTTCACGTGCTCTAGATAATGGCGTCCTAATTCATTATCCCGGCCCTCTTCATCAATATTCAAATACGAGACCCTCGGTTCGTAAGCCAAGCGATTTACCATTCAATCACAGCATACATGCAATCTAAGGAACATGATGTAAAGGTGATCTGTCTCTGTGGCCCACAGTTAACAAGGGTGTCATGTGGCCAGCATAATGACCAACCGCCTTTACTTTTCCCAAACTAATGTCAGTTACCCATTACAGCAGCGGTTCTCAACCTTTTAAGCTCGGCGACCCCTTTTTAAAATCCCCCACTCTGCCGCGACCCCCCTCCTCCCACACACAGCAAAAGAAGAATAGACAACAACAATCCATATTTTCAATGGACTTAGGCGACCCCTGGCAAATCGTCAATCGACCCCCAAAGGGGTCGCGATCCACATGTTGAGAACCCCTGCGTTACAGCTAGGTGGACTCATTGTCGTGGGGCCAGCGTCAAGACCAACTGCATTTACATTTCCCCAACCAATGTCAGGTACCCATTAGAGCTTGGCAGACTCAGAGGCGCCCTAAAGATCCAGAAACTTAAAATTCAAACCTGAACCCTTGGTTCGGAAGCCAAGCGCTTTATCACTCAGCCACCGCGCCTCCATATGCGTGTTACATTTATTTTGAACAAATTTAAGTCAGATTTATTTGGATGCACGTCACAGAAACAATTAAATCTTGCTTCATTTTAATGTTGTTGTTTTTTTTACTTATGCAATATTTTAACAAACACATGATATGATCTATTCTTTAAGTCAATTACCAAACATATTTCGGAGGGGAATGACAGAGAATGTGGAAACACCAGCTTTCGTTTGATAATCAACTCTTGTAGCTGTGCTCACTTGATACATAAACACAAGACTGACACCAATAATTCTATTATTAATTTAACAAAGAAACATCACATTTCAATACAACTTTTAACATCATATAGTATCAGATATTCCAATAATTTAACAAGATAGAGTATGAAAATCTAAATTCACAATATTAATAATTAATAATATTCATAACATTTAAGTCAAAATGATCCATGTTGAATGGAAATTGATACATTCAGTGTAACACATTGAGTAAAGTTGTTTTTATACTGAGTCCAAATAGCAGATTTGGTGTATAAGGGAAAGACAAGGACTCACTGGGATCAGCGCTCTCTAGAAAGAAACAAAAAGACAAACTCTCAGGCAGTAAGTATCACACGTTGCTGTGGCTGCTGGCTCCTACAGTTGACTGTCTACGCAACACTTGGATTTATTTAATCCACAGACAAGGATAGCTGCTGGCAACTGTCTGTGTATAACTGAACGACAAGTACTCGCTGGGATCAGCGCTCTCAAAAAAAGAGACAAAGAGACGAACTCTCTGGCAGTATCACACATTGCTGTGGCTGCTGGCTCCTACACTTGACTGTCTTCACACTTGCGTTTATTTAATCCACAGACCAGGATAACTGCTGGCAAATGTCTGTGTCTGGCAGTAGAAAGCATATGTTGATTATAAGCACAGTCTGCTATAACTAATGCCAACTTTAAAGTATTACCCCTATAAGACAAAACAATGTTTCCTAATTCAAATTCTGCAATAAGGGCGTACTTTTGCATTTCAATAGTGGAAGAGAGGCAAATTTCGTTTAAAGCATAAGATCCACAAATTTCGCTGGATGAGGGCAGTACGGAATGGAGAAGACAAATTTTGCTTGAATTCACAGATCCATAAACCACGATGGCTGCAAACAGCTGCATGGTATTGACATATGTAAGCGCATTTCACTTGAAATTCAATTTACAGACTGTGTAGACACGGGGCATACATCAATCCACAGACTGCTGTGGCTGCTGACAACTGCATAAGATTGTCAACATAAGGCTTATATTGATTCAATCCACAGACTGCCGTGGCTGCTGACAGCTACATAGGACTATCCACAGAAGGCTTTTATTGGTTCAATCCACAAACTGTGGTGGCTGCTGACAACTGCATAGGACTGTTGGCAGAAGACATATGTTGCTCTCCTCACTAACATCTTTCTTGCCATTGTCTCCTGGACTCTCGCCTGTCTCGTGTATGATAGAACTAAACAGCTCTAGTAGAAGTGGATTCTGCTCAATGCTCGAGTATTTGTCCAGTCGTAGAGTTTTCAAAAAGTCTTGGAATTGGTCAGAGACGGTGCGTATCTGGGTCAAGGCCGAGATGTACCTGGGAAGAAACATAGAATGTCTATTAAGAGTTGTGAATGTTAATTTCTGCTCATATAATTAGATGTGAAGCAGTGTGGATCATAGCAAGTCTATTGATAGACATCCAGTTCTGTAAAATTAAAAGGGAAATTATAGCGGAAAAAAACGAATTAAAAAAAAGATGTTTCAAATAAAAATAATAATTCCTCGAGCATTTATGTGCACTCATGTATCACAGAGGCTTATTCTATAAGTCAGTGCTCCCATAACTTTCTTTCTTAACCCATCCCACATTCAATTTAGAAGAACATTTTTTTTAGAGCAGTGAGATTCATAACAAACGAATATTCACATTTGACTAGCGTAACACTTTTAGTAAAATCAGTAAATTTAGAAAGCCTTCAGGATAGAAGACTCAAATGTAAAGTAGAAATTATACATAAAACACTGAACCATAATCTTCAAATAGAAAAACAAAATTTAATAAAATACTCTGAAAGACACAAAGATAAAGGCACATTTCTCGTTCCATATGCTAGGACAAGTTTGTACAAATGCTCCTTCTTCCCTAGTGCTATTAGAGCATGGAATGGGTTGCTTGAGCTAGCCAGGAAAACCAGTGACTTGGCAGAATTTAAGTCATTGGTTAATATGCATGACTAAATGCATGACGCGTAGGACGTAATCATCTTCTTTTTTGAAGTAACGTCAGTATTATATAAGATTAGATAAGATAGATATTCACTAGGGTTCCGTGAAACACAGTTTGGGAAAGACTGATCTAGGTTTTCAAAAGGCAATTAGCATCACAGCGAATCAATTTCCACTGGGATGTTTGGCATAAGCTGCATGGCTATCTAACTGGAGTGTTGATTATTTTAAAGTTGATCTTTGAGTTATGTTTTAACTTTAACTCTACATATATAGTTCGGCCATTGTGGTTCCATGATGATCACTTTTATCATGCAGGGGGGCTGAGGGCTTTGCACAGGGGTTTCGTGCCTGGTATGGCCTATTCATTATGACTTTAATTAACTTAAATCTAAATAGCACAAGATTTTTAAAAAAAAACGTAAAGTTTCCCTTTCAGATCTGGCGATCTATGGGGCAGATGGTCAACGAGGGTGGTCAAATAGCTAGGACAACGACCAGCAAAACACTGTTTGTAAAGCCGTACATTTTTGAAAACATTGGTTTGGACAAACCCCCAACTTTAAATAGATTTTATAACTCCGATATCCATTGGTTTTAGACTACTAGTTAGACAAATAAAAATAAAAATATCGTATAATATACAGAAGAAAGTTTGTACAACTGATAAGGAAAAAACAAGATAGCTATGACATATGATATGATATAGAGTATTAGAGAGGATTATCTTTTATGCATAGTAAAGTTAACTCTATCTCTCTGTAATTATTTTCCGCGCTCAGAAGGAATTATTCATTTTTTCCTTCTTGTATCTCACTAGCCTGTTAGGGTTAAACCTCAAAAACATTTTTTAAGAAATCAGACAATGTTATAATTGGCAGAGATAAATATATGCCCTTTTTAAATAACACAAATCAAAGTTTATGAACCCAAAAATTAAGTTAATTTAATAGGTCAAATCAACGATGGTTGAATCTGTAGATAGTTCTACTAACTAGGTCATAATTTAATGTGGCAGATGTGGGTTACGTCATACCTGGCCAATTGCCTCATCGGATTCTCATGACGTCTCTGCAGACAATGTAGCAGACATTGACACAGTTCCCAGCGAATAGCTTCAGCCAGTGACGAGGTGATGGCTGAGTCACGATCTAAGCGTGGACCACAAATACAAACAAAAACTTGTGTGTCAGATTTTGTAGACTTAAAAATAATTAATAAAAAATCGTGTTTATAAGTTTAAAGGCTAGAAATGCAATGGGGAAAAGGCATGTCAATTAGACATTAACTAGGCAAAGTATAACAGTATTATTTAAAATAAAAAAAAAACGCTTGTGTTTAAAAGCTGCCAAATTCTCTACGCCAGTGGTCTTTTCCCCTTAGCTGAGAAAATAACATTTTCTATATAAAAATTTAACTAATTAATTAAGACTAATTATGTAACCAATTGATTTTTTTATTGTGTCTTTAAGCATTAGCTTGTAGCTAAAATTAGATGATGAATTTGATGAGTAAAATAAGTCAAAAATTCGACTGCTTGCAAAAAAAAAATAATACAGTGAGTAGTCTAAGCGGTGGAAGGACAGATTTTTGTTTGTTTTTTTTTGTTTTTTTTACACTTGCTATAGCAGGACCCTGATTCAGAAAGTGTAGAAGTGTACACTTATTGACTGGCTGTGCGTAATGAGCTCCGGACTGCCATCACAAAGGTCCTGAGTTAAAACCCCTCGCTGTCCTGCTGGAGGACGGGATCAACTTCAGTTGGGAAAGTCAGAAAAGTTTAAAACCAACGAGATTTTAAAATGACGTGAAGTATTTATGGTGTACGATTTGAAATATCGGATTAGACCTAAAGTAGAACTAGAGTGGAACTACACTGTCCTGCAGTGGACCCTTTGATTGACCTGGTTTAGACTTGGATTACCATTTCCTATTTAAGAGCTAATGCATTTCTATACAATCAATTATTATAAGACTCAAAGAGAGCAGCAATGGTTTTGGAAAGTTACACACTGAAGTAACAAGAGTTACCTGGATTGAAGGTTTGATCGTTTTAACCATAAACTATATATATGACACTCTCGAAAATGTATTGACTCTTCCGTTTATCGCTTATTCAATTCATATTAATTAGTATACAATGTAAAAAAGTAACTGTCAATTGTGATGAAAGGAGAAGAAATATTATCCAAGCTGGCAGCATCATTTAAATCTCGTAGATGTCGCAAAAAAAAAGTTTATACCGGAAGTACCTCGACCCACAGTTTGGAGTTGAACGAAGCTTATGCTTAGTTACCCTTAGTGTTGGCAGTCCTGTATATATATAGTCTATGTTTTCAACTCAATAAAGTGAATTATGAGTAACCGAAAATCTAGAACACATTTATTTATTTGTCAAATTTGACCCTTATAACAAATGACATTGTCAAATGTAACACTACACTGTCATAAGCAGCTTTCACTACAGACTACAGTTACAGTTGGAAGTATTAGGACCCTTCAAATCAATCAAATTCTATACCATTAAGTCAAGTTGCAAAAATAAGGCACCACTTTTAGATCTTGTGATGTATGTAGGGTTAATGATGTAAAAGTCATTTTATGAAACGACGTTAAGGAGGGTGTTGTGTGGCCATCACAAAGACCGACCGCCATTACATACCCCACCCTAAGACAGTTACCTATTAGAGAAAGGTGAATCTAGGGGTGTCCAAAAAATCTCTAATTATAAAATTCTAGTATTCAGCGAGATTTGAACACAGGACTTTTCGGTTCAGACCCAGAGTGCATGACCTAAATTTATCAGCGCTGAATATGTTTTAATTTCTATTTGTTATTTCAACCAACTGACCCACCTGTTGTCATGACGCTGACTGCCTTCAATAGGACTATTTCCTCATAGGTCAGGTCCAACTTCTGAAGTGCGTCAGCAAATCTAATGGCAGTGTTAGAAATATTTGATTTTCATCAAGCGTTTTCAAAAATGGACATTAATTAATAGATTAATTGGATGTTGAATCCTATTTTCATGTTAAACATTCAAAATTTATTGCCAACTCTAAATTAATACTGCATGTCAACACATCAATATACCTAGTTGATCAGACCTAATTGACCATACCTAATTGACCAGACCTAGTTGAGGGGAATTAGTGGACCAGACTTAGTTAATGAGAACTAGTTGACCACATCTAATTGACCAGAACTAGTTGATTGGAATTAGTGGACCAGACCTAATTGATCAGACCTAGTTAATGAGAACTAGTTGACCACACCTAATTGACCAGACCTAGTTGAAAATAATTAGTTGACCAGACGTAATTGATCAGACCTAGTTGATGAGAACTAGTTGACCACATCTTATTGACCAGAACTAGTTTCATCAGACCTAATTGACCAGATATAGGTTCTAATCAGTGACAGCTTACTTACTTCATGTAATCTTTGATAGCCTCGTCCGTGCCGATTTTCTCAGACTCGTATTTGCAAGTCCAGAAGCCGCAAAGTCCGATGGTCACGCCAAGTTCAAGGTCCACGGTGGGGTACGACGTCAGAATCGCAAACTCAGATCGGGAAGCTAAACAGACAAAAAATATAAACAATTAATCAACCTCCAGTGTTCTCTGGTAAACCTATTTGTTTTACAAGTCTACCGGTTTGAAGATTATCACAACCTAGTCCAAACCTTCATTATGTCTGCTGATAGTGGCAGTGGAAAGATTTTGATCCCAGGATCACACAGTTGAAAGTCCAGAACACATACCCCTCCACCAGGCAATCATATTTCCAATCACTAGACTAGTTAATGTTTCTAAAAATGTAGGTGAAATATATTGCTTGTTAGTCTAACAAAAGGTTGCTGGGTTGGTGTCGCTGCCGGGTCAGTGTGGCTGCCGTGTCAATGTGGCTGCCGGGTCAGTGTAGCTGCCGGGTCGGTGTAGCTGCCGGATCGGTGTTGCTGCCGGCTCAGTATGTCTGCCGTGTCAGTGTGGCTACCCGGTCAGTGTAGCTGCCGGATCGGTGTGGCTGTCGGGTCAGTGTAGCTGCCGGATCGGTGTGGCTGCCGGGTCAGTGTAGCTGCCGGGTAGGTGTGGCTGCCGGGTTGGTGTGGCTGCCGGGTCAGTGTAGCTGCCGGAAAGGTGTGGCTGCCGGGTTGGTGTGGCTGCCGGGTCAGTGTAGCTGCCGGATCGGTGTTGCTGCCGGCTCAGTATGCCTGCCAGGTCAGTGTGGTTGCCGGCTCAGTGTGGCTGCCGGGTCAATGTGGCTGCCGGGTCAGTATGGCTGACTGATGGTGTGTTCTGCGATTCGGACTTTCGTCGTGATGGATCCGAGTTTAAAGCCTACCCCACCATCGTCCTCTGCGTCAAGCATGAGGTTTAGGTTATGAGGTAATAATCTTAACTACTGAATGGAACACCCGAAACATATTTCACTAATTATATATATAGTGGCGTAGCCAGTAAGGCGCGAATGGGATCATTCCGCTTTGAGAATTATTATCTTGCAAGCAACTTGACCCACAAGTTCCAAGGTCTGCTCATATCCAGTGATTTAGATCGTATTTTTCAAAATGCAGTACTGAATCTGTCAATCATCTTTTCAATATTACAATAAACACAGCGATGCCCAAAATACGGCCCGCGACCTGGTTTCATCCGGCCCGACGAAACGTCGGCAAAAAGTATAGAAATCTCACTTCCAAACGAAAAAAAAATGTATTTGTAACTACTTTTGGGCCTTCTCTTTTTCTCTGTTGGATTAGTAACATAATCTTGTGTGTTTATGAAATGGGACTCTGAATGTAGAATCTACCAGGAAAAGTGAACATATCTTTTTGTTGAACATGATAATAAGCCGACATTTTTTTTTATAAAGAAAGTTGGCTGTCTAATAAAACAACAACATAAAAACGGTATTATAACATAAATATGGCGGCATTCTTGGTTTGAGTCGCGAATAAAAAAAAATTGTCCAACTACGCCTAGAGATTGGAGGATCCATGGGAATATTTACCAAAAAGAGACCACAAAATAAGTCGTTGGTAAAGCTACCTACGCTGCTGCTCACATTTTAAGTAGAGAAATGAAGCTATTTTCTGACGAGTAAAAAAATATAATTGTCAAATAATCTATATCATTTTTATTAATTAAGTATTAAATCTAAAGGTTTCTACCAAAATAGTTTCATTTTCGTTTTTGTAAGTTTTCGCTCATATGGCCCGCAAGACGAGTGTTGGAAATTAAAATGGCCCGCGGGTCGAATTAGGTTGGGCATCACTGCAATAAACTAACTAGAGAAGACTGTCCTTACACTTGATGAGTTCCACCTGTGTGTTGATGTCCAGCCCAGAGAATCCTGGGATAGACTTGGCAAAGAGGACAATACTCCGAACACACTTTTCCATTTTGGTCAAGTAGTTGCTGATGACACGTCTCCTAAAATAAAATGAAAGCAAAAAAAAAAAAGAAATTATTTTAAAAATAAAAAAAAAAAAAAAGGTTCAATTCATTCAAGAAAGCTCTAGATAGCGAGAAAACATGGGCCTCGATTCTTGAAGAAAAGCGTGCCACGCGGAAAATGGCTAGCTCTTCTACCGCCAAAGCGAACGCCACTTTGACATGCAATATATGTGGACGGGAGTGTCTCTCCAAAAGAGGGCTCCACTGCCATATGAAAAAGTGTTCAAGATGAACCATAGTCGTTTCACGACTGAAGGAAGCCAATGAATAGGTTTAGACTATAGATAAAAAAAAATTTATAAAAAATTTTAAAAATTTAAGAAAAAAGCGGGAATGACCTAAATTCGAACTCAGGTCTCAAGCCTTCTCAGGATTCTCAAGCCAACACGGTAAACAATTTGCTGGTAGAGAGCTTTTGAACATGGAAGATTGTATAGATCCCGAAGTTAAAAATTGAAGTCTTCACAGGGATTTGAGCCAGGGACCATCTGGTTCAGAAACCAAGCACTTTTCCACTCAACCCTAATGGGTACCTGACAATAGTTGAGGGGTTGATTGTCACGCCTGCTACATGATGCCCTCGATAACCGTGGTGTGGGCCACAGAAACAGATGACCATTACATCATCATCAACCATAGTCTGAAAGGGGAACTCTTTACTACTTAAAGGAGACCACTTATTTATTTGAAAATTTAATTCGGTTATTTGTTATTAATAACAGTAAAAAAAAAAAAAAGTAAAGTTCCCCTTTCAGACCTTGTGATCTATATTACAGATGATGGCCATCTGTTTCGGTGGCCTACGGTTAACAAGGGTGTCATGTGGCCGGCACAGCGACCTACCGCCTTTACTTTCCCCCAACTAATGTCAGGTACCCATTTAGAGCTGGGTGGACTCAGAGGCGCCCAAAGATCCCGAAATGAGAAGCCCAGTCTTCACTGGGATTCGAGCCCGGGACCTTAGGCTCTGGAGTCAAGCGCTTTACCGCTCAGCCACTGCGCCTCCATTAATAACAGTGCATTCCATTAATTAAATGGAAAATATATTAATGCAAAGATCAGGCTCTTTAAAACTATTGTGAAGTCAATACTACGCTATAGAGTAGAGACCTGTAGAACCAGTGTCACCACCATGAAAAAAAAAAGGTTTTCATTACACCTGCCTTAGGAAGAATTCAGACAAGATCTCACATGAGGAACTGTGGCAAATAACAAAACAGAAGCCCATTAAAGAAGATATTTTTCAGATAATGTGGCAATGTATGTACCACAGCTTTCACGAGCCTGCATCACATCACAAAACATGTCCTCACCTCAGCTTTCACGAGCCTGCATCACATCACAAAACAAGTCCTCACCTCAGCTTTCACGAGCCTGCATCACATCACAAAACAAGTCCTCACCACAGCTTTCACGAGCCTGCATCAACATCATAAAACAAGTCCTCACCTGAAGCTCCCAAAGAAAGAGAAAGAGAGGACAGCCCAGAAATAAATGCCACCAAGATGCGGAAGTAGATGACAGGCAGATTTGCAAAGCATGGGGACAGTTGAAGAGACAAACTCAGAACCTACGCGCCTGGCTGAAGCGGGTTAGTACCCTTTGCCTTTGACTGGACCACACGCAAAGTACATTAATCATGTATTTCTCTCCACCTCTTGGTACTAACCTATTATCGATATCCATTCCAGTCACTGAGTAAATCTCATCATATTCATTCTCAGGTAAAAAATCTAATCGACCGAATGTTTTATTCTTCAGAGTACATGCCTCCTGGAAAAAAAAAACAACAGAAAACACTAACTTATTGTTGCTGTTGTAACAGGAAAATCGAATCTATATTTATATTTATTTAAAACTAGGATAACCTATTTTGGGATGAAGTGCAAACATAGGCTAGATTTTTGGATAGAGTCATGTATTATTACGGGTAATGAATAATTATGCAAAATTTCCGTGGATGGCTGTGGATGAATTGACGAGTTGAGATGAGATCGAGGCCATTACGAGGAAAGCGAGAACAGGGACATTCTAGTACAACTTGGCGCCACACTTTAATGAAGGTACTCAGAGCAGGTGGGAAGAGGCTTCAGACACTGCCAGTGACTGATTTTTGTGGAAGCAGCTTGCTGACACACACATTTTTTTTTCGCCCGGGGGGGGGGGGGGAGAAATACTCCCCTTCCAAACCGCCCAAAAAATCCTGGCTACGCCCATGCATGCATTTATATATATATATATATATATCCACATTACTTGTTAAGTAGCGTTTATTCCCCTTATTTCGAAATCAAACAATATAGTTTATCTCCAACAATTAATCAACTTTTTATTTAATTGGCTCATGTCTTGTTAAGTTTGAACTTAATTTGAAAATAGGAAATTGGAGAAAAAAAAATGTTTAAACTTTTTTACCAATTAGACGGACACTGTGAGTCGATATAAGCTTTGTAATCATTTAGTACCTTTTTTTTTTCAATTAGGATTAAAATTAAAAATGTAAATTTAAACAAAGATTTTTAAACTTCGGGATCTTTAGTGGAAGAAAAAAGTTAATTCTTGTAACTTACGTAATGAGCCAGCTGCTGCCGCCTTAGTTCTTCTCTCGGCATCAGGTTAAAGTCTTGAAATTCACGGACGTTTTCCCTATGAGACTCAGTCAGGATGCTTATTATCCTGTCTCTGTCCTGAAAGAGCTCTGGCACGGAGCTAGCGGTCATCTGGGCAGGCGGATCGAACGCCTGATAGAAGATGTCGTCGGATGATGTAGGCGAGGACAGGGGCGATGGCTGCAAGTTGGGGCTGGTCGGGGTGGGAGCTGTCAATAAGGACTGGACTGGGCTAAGTAGCTGATGAGAGTGTGAGCTGTTTGGAAGTTTAGAAAGCAACATACGACTAAATTTAACTCGACTTTATATAGAAATTTCAACACATCATGCATGTTTCAGGGCTATTAAATAACAAAAATGTTTATATGCGATATGAAACTTTTTGTCTCTGATGCAAACATAACTTGTGGTAATAATATTATGAGGATTAAACTACACATATAGAAAAAATTTTTCAATAAGGCTACGGTTTTGATCTAAATGCATATTTTTAAGAAGTAAAATCTTGAAAAAATGTACTGTATACACACTGTATGACAATACTGGTACTATAGATAAGCACACTGTGCTCTAACGGTAAAAGCATCAGTAATTTAAAAAAAAAAATTTCTGAAATTTCAATAAAATGTATCTTCAAGCATTTCCTTATTTACTTTTCGTATGGCTGAAAAGTATAGAGAAATAAAATTGGGTGACAATGTTGACGATATTAGGCCTATATAAAAGCTCTGACAACTAAGCTAATTGTTTGAATTGTGGTTTTGAGTTTTGAACATAGTTTTTACAAAGACGAACATGTGAGTTAACAGTGGAAATGACCAAAAAATGTTATGGTTAGAAAGTACGATAATGTTATAATTTCACTAACCCGAGCATGCTACCCTGCCTCATAGTGGCGCCCGGGTGGAAACGATCGTAAGAGGAAACGATTAGGCTAAAGGGCAGCAAAACAAGACTCCCGAGGGGGTGCCTAAGGGGTGCGAGAGCATCCTCATTGCACTGTGCGGAGTTGTATAAAAGCTCCCACAACCTTTTCAAAATCCAGGCGCTGTTCCTCAAGGGACCGTTACATAAATGGCGTGTCCCACAGTTAGCCTGGTATAGAAAAAGGAAAATGGCGTGGGTATAGTGTACGTGGTCTCTTGCCGCGAGTCTGACCAACCCGCCAGACAAAACAGTGTACACTGTTCTCATTCAGGCATGTGAGAGTTAGCTCTTGTTCACTTTTGCTGGCCTAGAGTTCCAAGAGCCGAAGGCTCAACTCTACCTGACAGTTATATAGGGAGTAGAGGAAGAAGATTATCACTAAACTTATGTTGGTAAAAATTAAGACAAGCAAATTTATGGTTTTCACCTACATACATAATTTTTTAAAATTCGCAGAAAACATACCAGCTTGCCATGCCAACATGAGTGTTTATGTATTCCTCCATAATGTGTAGAGCTATATTCTCCTCTGGAGGTAACAAAGATGTTTCTGCTTCACTTGAAGTAACTCCCGTATTAAGGTAGGGCATTGTCAAGCTAGAGTGTGTTGAATTAACATTTTGGCCCAGCCGTGAGTCCAAGTTTGCGCTACACTCTGTAATGAGTTCACTAACCACTGACGGACACACAGCCGAGTGTTTCATAGGCGAGGGCAGGCGAGTTTTGGAAACGTCTGCTCTAAGCCGACTGTCTTCGACCAGATTAAGCTGGTAGGCATTAGCTTTCTTTTCTACGCAACAGATTTTCGACATTGGCATTGCACCACAAGGGCTAGCGCCATTCTGAGAGTGGAGTGGCGCCTCGCTCTGGGATCTCTGGGTAAGAAAACTAGCACAGCTTTTCATCATTCTATTGATCAGCTCCGCCTTGTACCGGCTGATGGCAGAAGACACAGAAGAGATGGCGGCACTTTTAGAACTGTCCACTACACATTCTTGAGTTGGATCTCTTCCGGAAACGCCCTCATTCCCATGCTGTAGGTTACAGTCATTGGACTCATCTATATCCATGTTCTGAGCACGCATTTTGATACAAGTCTCGTTTAAGGTGTCGTGTGTCACACTGGTAGAAAGTTCTAGAAGATGTTCCCGCTCTGATATGCTATCGCTGCTGCCTCCTGGACTGTCCTCATCGCCAAGGGAGCGCACTTTCTTTTTTTTTAAATCGTTGCCATCAGATGAATAGCCTACACACGGGGAAAGAAAAAGTTGTAAATATTTTAGTTACAGAAAAAAAAAATTCAAATGACATAGTTGTTACGGAGTGTGTGTGTGTTCGTGTGTGTGTGTGGTGATAGGGGTAGGTGGGAAGTGGTTAGCGATTGGTTGTCAATGATGCATTGTTTGATTTGTTCAGAATACCATTTTATATCATTACTAGACATATGTTACCCGCGACCCGCGGGTCTTTATTTGCGCATTACTGTTGATATAGTCACAATTAAACGATATAATAATGTCATAAGTTAAGCGAATGTGTCAATATAAAAATAGTGTGAATGAAGCTATCAAATAAAAATAGCTAATAGGCTTAATTCCATTTTTTCAAATTAAAACATTTGCTTGTAGGCCTACATATATTTGATTAAAATTTGAGATGAACAGACTTAATTTTGTATGTTCATGTGTTAAACTATAAAGTAGATCTTGAGGTAGACATAAATCTAAATCTACACTAATCTAGAGTTAAAAATTAGCTTTTATAGAGTTCATTCTGTGTTGCGCATGCGTGACCTTTTTTCATGAATGAATACAGGCCTATCTCAACACGGCGAAAGCGAACGAATGTATTAAAAATGCTTTAGAAAAACAAATTTGAATGTTAAATTGATTAAAATATCAAATGAATGGACAATAATTAGTATGTTTATGTGTTAAAGCACAAAACTATCTTTGCGAAAAGAAGTTTTATCATCTTAGAGTTCAATAAGAGTTTTAGACTTAGACCTAGGAATAGACTCAGTAGAGAGATATGTTAATGTGTAACCAATTGGTAATGTCTAATGAAAGAATGTTCGCCAGGAAATCTGTAGTCACAGATATCAGGAACTAATTTATGTAAAAAAAAATGTTTTGAAACACAAGATTGAAGGTTAATTTTATTTCATAATGAAATCAATGGATCTTCTTTTGTATTTTCATGTGTCAAAGTAAAAAACTATGTGCGCAAAATGTATTTCTTAAAATTAGATTGTCACTGTAAATTAGCTATCAGTTTAGACTTAGACTTAGCTTAGGCCATCTTAGGCATTTTTAACCTTAAACTAGATTTAGACTAGATCTTTTAAAACTAAAATCAACAACAGTCATCATGAAATTGCTTTGGCTATTTATCCTAATAATTACTAAATACACACTAGCTGAACACAGAACTAGATCTACCTCAGTCAACACTAAACTTAAAAAGGAAACAACAGTCATAATCAATCATCACACTTTAGATCAATGCAACTTAAAAAATAACCTAACATACACATCCATAACATTAAAGAAGATTACCCATCACAAATGGAAGTTCTCAATCAGACACAGTAGAAATAAATACCTTTCACTGTTAATATTAATAGCAGGAGATGTAGAGTCAAATCCAGGGCCTAGATCTAAAGATAGATGCAACATCTGCAAAAAAGTATGCACCATGAAACAGAAAGCCATTCAATGTGACACCTGCGATGAATGGTACCATGCATCATGTCTCCATATGAATACACCTGTGTATTATGCCTTAGGCAACAAAGATGAACATGGCACTGTGTACCGTGTGGGTTACCTCAGTTTACATCAGGACTGTTTGATTCCTTTGATGCGGACACTTCTAACCCATTCAACATCCTAAACACCATCCCAAAACCAACTCACCAACCACTAGCCAGATCCACTCCTGTTAAACCTAAATCTACTAAAATTAATACAACAGCCTCACTAAACAAACCTACTAAAGAAGTAATACCAAAATACCTTAAAACCTTAGTAATAAATTTTCAAAGCATTAGGAACAAAACAGCGGACTTAGAAATTTTATTAGAATGTGAGAAACCAGACATAATTGCAGGAACAGAAACTTGGCTACATCCTGAAATTTATAATGCAGAAATTTTCAATAGTAATCATGAAATTTTTAGAAAAGATAGGGCTGATAATCATGGAGGAGTTCTTTTAGCAATAAAAAAACACTCTTATAGCAGAAGAAATTACCTTACCTAACTCAAAAAACATAGAATCTACATTTTGTAAAATTAATACCACCTCAACATCCCTAATAATAGGCAGCATTTACAGACCACCAAATTCTAGTTTAGAATACATGCAGGAACTATGTAATCAGATTACTACACTTAAAGAGACAAATAAAAATGCAGTTTTTTGGATTATGGGTGACTTCAACCTACCTGATATAAATTGGAAAACACTAACCATAGATAAACACCAAAACCTTAAGGACATAAATGAGCTTTTCATAGAAACTTTACACAACCTAAGTTTAGATCAAATCATTAAAAAGCCAACTAGATTAAACAACACGTTAGATCTCTTCTTAACCAACAGACCTGGATTAGTAGTTGATTATGATATTATCCCTGGTCTATCAGACCATGAGATCATAAAAATACACAGTCAGATAAAAGCAGTAGCCAATACAAAAACCAAAAGAAAAATCTTACTCTGGAATAAATGTAACCTAACACAACTACACCAAGCTGCATTAAACTTTCAACAAACATTCTTATTAAAAAAAGACATTAACCAACCAGTCGATGACCTCTGGAATTTCATTAAAAACCATCTTAAAAGCATTATAGAAAATCATATACCAACTAAATACACATCAAACAAAATAAATAAATGCTGGTTTAATAATAGACTAAAGAAGCTTTGTAAACAGAAGGAAAACCTATATAGAAAATTTAAAGCAACCAAGGCAGAAAGAGTTTACAAAAAGTATATAAAAATTAAAATTAAAATGGAAACAACAGGCATAGCGCCATTAAAAGATGAACATAACATAATACATAATGATAATGAAACTAAAGCAAACATCCTAAACAAATACTTTGCATCAGCATTCTCAGCCCCAGGAGACAATGACATATTTCTTAATTTGAACCAAGTAGACAACATAGAAGATTTAGTAGTACAAGAAAATGGAATTAAAAAACTATTAGCCAACACCAAACCAAATAAAGCGTCTGGACCTGATGGTATTCCAGCTAGATTACTCAAAGAACTAAGCAATGAGCTAGCCCCAGTGTTCAAAATACTCTTTCAAGCATCGCTTAACCAGGGCAGAGTACCAAAGGACTGGAAAGAAGCTAATGTCACCCCCCTATTTAAAAAAGGAGAAAAATCTGATCCAGGAAACTACAGACCAGTATCACTTACCAGCATCACATGTAAAATACTAGAACACATAATATGTAGCAATATCATAAACCACTTAGACAAACATAATGTCCTCACCCCATACCAACATGGCTTTAGGAAATATAGATCATGTGAAACACAACTAATAGGACTAATTGATGATTTTTCAAAAGGTTTAGATAATAGTGAACAAATAGATGCTATCTTACTAGATTTTTCCAAGGCTTTTGACAAAGTTCACCACCATAGTTTGCTTAAAAAATTTAAATATTTCGGCATTAACGGTCCACTGCATCAGTGGATTAAAGATTTTCTGATAGGGAGAGAACAAACTGTAATAATAAATGGCTCTAAATCAACACCAATAACAGTAAACTCAGGTGTACCTCAAGGAACAGTTTTGGGTCCACTACTATTTTTAATTTACATAAATGATTTACCAAATTGCATTAGTTCAGGAACAAAAGTCAGATTATTTGCAGACGATTGCATAATATATAGAACAATAAAAACAAAACAAGACACAGATATTTTACAAAGAGAATTAGATGAATTACAGAAATGGGAATCAAATTGGAGCATGTCTTTCCACCCAGAAAAATGTCAGTTGTTAAGAGTAACAAAAAAACTAAAACAAATTAATTCCACTTATCTTATTCATGGCAAACCAGTAACACAGACTAAAAACTCAAAATACCTAGGTGTTATAATAAATGAAAAACTGTCATGGAATCCACATATTGATGAAACTATTAAAAAATCCAACAAAGCATTAGGGTTTATTAAAGAAATTTCTATAAATCAAATAAGAACATAAAACTAAAATGTTATTTAACCTTGGTTAGGCCAATAATAGAATATGCATCCACCGTGTGGGACCCCTCAACTCAAGACAACATTAAGAAACTGGAACAAACACAAAATAGAGCAGTGAGATTCATAACAAACGAATATTCACATTTGACTAGGGTAACACCATTAGTAAAATCACTAAATTTAGAAAGCCTTCAGGACAGAAGACTCAAAAGTAAAGTAGCAATTATACATAAAACACTGAACCATAATCTTCAAATACAAAAACAAAATTTCATAAAATACTCTGAAAGACACATAAATAAAGGCACATTCCTCGTCCCATTTGCTAGGACAAATTTGTACAAATACTCCTTCTTCCCTAGTGCTATTAGAGCATGGAATGGGTTGCCTGAGCTAGCCAGAAAAACCAGTGACTTGGCAGAATTTAAGTCATTGGTTAATATGCATGACTAAATGCATGACGCGTAGGACGTAATCATCTTCTTTTTTGAAGTAACGTCTGTATTATATAAGATAAGAAGATAAGATAAGATCTAGACCTAAATCCTTTCGATCTTTTTTCATGTCAACATTGTTAACCGTGGCCTAGATCCATAAAATACTATAGCTGTAATAGAGTCGGACAACTTTATTTTTTTTTGAGGGTGTTAAATTTGTTTAGGGCTACAATACATACACTACGGTCTAAGTTAGTACCCAAGG
This sequence comes from Biomphalaria pfeifferi, assembly GCA_030265305.1. Classification (NCBI taxonomy): domain Eukaryota; kingdom Metazoa; phylum Mollusca; class Gastropoda; family Planorbidae; genus Biomphalaria; species Biomphalaria pfeifferi. The sequence goes on from JASAOG010000075.1 coordinate 390,179, forward strand.
AACATTCCTGCCAAGTTTTATCAAGATTGGTCAAGCGGTTTTGATGTCTATAAGTAACATACATACATACATACATACATACATACATACACCTCACATTCTACTTTATAATATAGATTAAAAGTCTAATACATTTTTATTCATTTTATCTTAAGTGATTTTGTTTATAATGTAATAAAAGTTACATATTATATATAAATATATATATATATATATATATATATATATATATATATTGTTTATCAATAGGTTATTACACTCATTTCAAGATTTACAAGATATAATACGCCTACAGCGATTTAGTTGTCTATTAGCAGTCTGGTGCCACAAGTCAACGACAGTCCAAACAACACTAAATGGTAGATAGCTGATTATTGTAACACAACCTACATCCCTTGCATGCCTGTCTACACAGGCGATACATTACCAATGTTTTCAAAATTCTCATTAAATATTTACTAAACATTAAATCTGTAATTCTTAAAACGTCATTTATAAATCGTTACTAATTTGGCAACTGAATCATTCATTATTTAATAGTGTAAGTAGTAATTATTAATATTTGACATTTCAATTTACTACTGCGTATGTAAAGTTTTCAAAATCATCTGCAAGAGATATCAAATAAGTATAATAAGGCTTGTCTTCGAGTCCGAAGATTAATGAGGAATGCAGTATTTCCCATGGCTTAGCAGCCTCAACTGTGACCTGCCTACTTTGCCTCAACCAGGGCAAGCATAACCATTGTCCGCAGGTGGTCGATTAAGATTTTCTTTTCGCCGTCTGCGTCTGTTCTCGGCAGCGGATTTTCTTTTGGTCTCAAATGTGTATCCCGCGACCTTTGTGAGTGACCTCCAGCCGCTCCAGCTGTCTCGTTTTGAGGCCTGTTGCAATCAGGTGCTCTCTTCTATGTCAGGCAAAGAGATACTCCGAAATGCTTGATTTTTTTATTATTATTTTTTTTTAATATAAAGGGGATGTTAGTATGGTGCGCAAAGGTGCACGCGTTCAAGATATTAAAGTGTTGTTCTCCGCCATGACACTAATGGTAGTTGTTTGCTTATTTCTGACTGTGAACCTAGATCTTAGATACGTATAAATAAAGAGGCATATAACACTAAATTCTAAAGTGTATTTTATGGCTTCCTTTAGTATAGAGAAATGACTTTGGATCAACTCACATAAATAATGAAATGGAAACCTGGGCGTTATCTATGGTTTGATTAATGTCGCCCAAAACAGCAGTTCTCCCGTCTCCACGCAGCTGGTGTGCCCAAAGATATAGCAGATGCCGATTCAGTTTGGGATCAGTAGCAAATGGCGTGTCCCGCACGGTTAGCCTGGTATATTATAGGAATACGACGGGGTCCAAGTGGTGCAGCCTTCGGCCGCGTCTCTAGTCCGCGAGTCCGGAGTGTCCGTGTCCACTGAACGTGAACGCAAAATCAAACTCTAAATTTAACCCCGAAACTCACCCCCCGTCGGACAGGGTGGCGGGAAGGAGAAACTCGTCTCCCACTTCAGGCTGGTGGAAGGGAGCTTTTGTTCACTTTTGCTGGCCTTAGAGTTCCAAGTGCGACGCACAACTCTACTAGACAATTTCAGATGGGATCAGCAAGCCACGCCTGTTCTGCCAGGGTGTAGCAGTATGTGATGTAAATTGCCCAGCAATCAACGGCACCTGATTTTTTCCTTAGCGTTTACTCCCGAAGTGTTTCCCATGTTTGGGTATAGCTGTATGGCAGCAGAAGCTTGGATTCAGGTTTATCTTTCTCTTAGATAGGTAGCCCTCCACGAATAACGAGCCCCTTCTGCCCCAAGCTCACTAGATAAGGTGCCATTGGCTGGCCTTTGCTTCTTCTTCTTGAATTGATTATAGTTCTACCGGACAAATATTTGAGCCACCTATAAGGCCTGTGAGATGGACTGGTTGCCAGAGATGCTAATTACATGAAATCAGTCATAGATGTATTGTCATTAGTTCTACCTGTATTGTCATTAGGTCTACCTGTATTGTCATAAGTTCTACCTGTATTGTCATTAGTTCTACCTGTATTGTCATTAGTCCTACCTGTATTGTCATTAGTCCTACCTGTATTGTTATTAGTATTACTTGTATTAGCAATAGTCATTCTTGTATTGGCATTAGTCCTACTTGTAGTGGCATTAATCCTACTTGTATTGGCATTAGTCCTACCTGTATTGTCATTAGTACTACCCGTATTGTCATTAGTCCTACCTGTATTGTCATTAGTCCTACCTGTATTGTCATTAGTCCTACCTGTATTGTCATTAGTCCTACCTGTATTGTCATTAGTCCTACCTGTATTGTCATTAGTACTACCTGTATTGTCATTAGTCCTACCTGTATTGGCAATAGTCCTACTTATATTGGCATTAGTCCTACCTGTATTGTCATTAGTCCTACCTGTATTGGCAATAGTCCTACTTGTATTGGCATTAGTCCTACCTGAATTGTCATTAGTCCTACCTGTAATGTCATTAGTCCTACCAACATTGTCATTGGTCCTACCTGTATTATCACTAGTCCTGCCGACCTGTAACCTTTGTATTTCCTTAGTATCTTCAGTTCTCTTCACATATGTGTAACGCCCAGTCTTGATGGCTGTGACAGACAAAGAAATATATTGACTCATGAAACTAACGCAGCATGCAATTACACTAATAAAGCAAGATTTAATTTTAACAAACTTATAACTAGATCCACTACAGTTTTTCTAACGGCATTTGAATAATTTTTCAAAGAATGTCCACTGTTCCACTTATAGCATTCTGTCTGTATCTCACATGGCATTTGAAGAAGTCTATATGACACTTGACAGTTTACCTAACGGCATTTGAATAATTTTTCAAAGAAAGTCCACTGTTCCACTTATAGCATTCTGTCTGTATCTCACATGGTATTTGAAGAAGTCTATATTACACTTGACAGTTTACCTAACGACTTTCGACCGTTTTACGACTGGACTTAATATACATTTTCTTAAATTTTACTGCTTTACTAATGACATTTTACTGCTTTACTAATGACATTTTACTGCTTTACTAATGACATTTTACTGCTTTACTAATGACATTTTACTGCTTTACTAATGACATTTACTGCTTCACCAATGACATTTACTGCTTCACTAATGACAATTACTGCTTCACTAATGACAATTACTGCTTAAAAATGACATTTACTGCTTCACCAATGACAATTACTGCTTAAAAATGACATTTACTGCTTCACCAATGACATTTACTGCTTCCCCAATGGCATTTACTGCTTTACCAATGACATTTACTGCTTCACTAATGACATTTACTGCTTTACCAATAACATTCACGGCTTCACTAATGACATTTATTACTTTACTAGTGACATTTACTGCTTTACTAATGACATTTTGCCTCTTCATCAATGACATTTACTGCTTCACTAATGTCATTTACTGCTTCACCTATGGTTTTACTGCTTCACCAATGACATTTACCGTTTCACTTATGACATTTACTGCTTCACTAATGAAATTTACTGTTTCACCATGAAATTTACTGCTTCACTAATGACATTTACTGCTTCACCAATGACATTTACTGCTTCACCAATGACATTTAATGCTTCACCAATGACATTTACTGCTTCACCAATGACATTTTACTGCTTCACTAATTACATTTTAAATTTAACTGTAGTCCTAATAACATTTAACTTGTGCAAATGACATTTGGCTGTTTTCCTAATGACATTTGTAGCCTAAATCGTTTCATGGTAGTTGTGAACGAAGATTTAAACCGCGCCTTCGGAATTCTTGCTTCACAACAGTGAGCTTAGCTTACCTCCCTTGGACATGCCAACTTGCAGACACTTCTGGTAACGACAGTACTGGCACGACTTTCGCTTTCCAGGCATGTACTCGCAGTATCCTGAGGTCCTGTTGGCTCTGCAGGAGTACTCCTTGTGGCGTCTTAAACTGCGATGAAAGAAACCCTATAACAGGCAAACACATTTATCGTAATCTTATTCGTAATCTTATATGAAATTTAATCTTATTTATAGACTAAATGAAAACGTATGAATTAGTTAATTAATTATATGTTCTCAGACTCAATATTTGTTTACAGAACTTGCTATATGAAGCATAGTGATATGTATTTATAATGAATATAAAACTAGCAATATATAAAAGATAAAAATAATACAGCTAATATTAGAGAAAGAACTGAATCCTTACAGCCATATATCTCAAATATGTAAGGTTTATCTCCCTTTTTCTATATCAGACACAACTAATTAATTACCCTACTTAATTAATTGCCTTTTTTTTATTTATTCATGTTTTGTTAAGGGTAGGGACAATTAATATTGTGCAAAATTTCATCTATCTCAAATATGTAAGGTTTATCTCCCTTTTTCTATATCAGACACAACTAATTAATTACCCTACTTAATTAATTGCCTTTTTTTTTTTATTTATTCATGTTTTGTTAAGGGTAGGGACAATTAATATTGTGCAAAATTTCATCTATCTCAAATATGTAAGGTTTATCTCCCTTTTTCTATATCAGACACAACTAATTAATTACCCTACTTAAATACCCTACTTAATTAATTGCCTATTTTTCTTTATTTATTCATGTTTTGTTAAGGGCTGGGGACAATTAATATTGTGCAAAATTTCATCTTGGTCCGACAATGGGAACTAATGACGCTTTATATTATCCAGATGTACATACCATAGATACATCGACATATCAACCAATAAATACTTATATCTGGTGTAGAGGTGTGTGCATAACTAAATGAATGTGGGATTCTTTCCTCTAACAAACTGTGGATTTTAATTCTTGTCAAATTTTAGAACAACTTTAGGATAGTTTTACAGCGCGCACAGTGTACACTATTACTATTGGAGATTTGTGGACATGGTGGACAATGATGACAAGAGACAGAGAGAGACAGAGAGAGACAGAGAGAGACAGAGAGACAGAGGGCGAGAGACAAATAGAGAGACAGATAGAGACAGAGAGAGCCAGAGAGAGACAGAGAGAGACAGAGGGCGAGAGACGGAGAGAGACAGAAAGTAAGATACACAGAGAGAGACAAAGAGAGACAGAAAGTGAGAGACAGAGAAAGAGAGAGAGACAGAAAGTGAAAAACAGGTAGAGAGAGCCAGAGAGAGAGAAAGAGAGAGACAGATAGAAAAGTGAGAGACAAAGAGAGAGAGAGAGAGTGACAGACATAGAGACAGACAGACATAGAGACAGACATAGAGACAGACATAGAGACAGACATAGAGACAGACATAGAGACAGACAGAGAGACAGACATAGAGACAGACAGACAGAGAGACAGACATAGAGACAGACAGACAGAGAGACAGACATAGAGACAGACAGACAGAGAGACAGACATAGAGACAGACATAGAGACAGACAGACAGAGAGACAGACATAGAGACAGACATAGAGACAGACATAGAGACAGACATAGAGACAGACAGACAGAGAGACAGACATAGAGACAGACAGACAGAGAGACAGACATAGAGACAGACAGACAGAGAGACAGTTATAGAAACACAGAGATAGACACACAGAGACAGACAGAGAGACAGAAAGACAGAGAGACAGACATAGAGACAGACAGACAGAGAGAGACAGATATAGAAACACAGAGATAGACACAGAGAGACAGACATAGAGACAGAAAGACAGAGAGACAGACATAGAGACAGACAGACAGAGAGACAGAAAGAGAGAGAGACAGATATAGACACACAGAGATAGACACAGAGAGATAGACAGAGAGAGAGAGAGAGAGAGAGAAAGAGACAGCTTAAGTTGATAGAACTGCAGAATCATTTGTAGCACAGAATTTCACTATTAAGAACGCATCAGTCTTTCACTGTATGACTTTCAACTGTTTTAAACATTAAAGGACAGCTAACTAGCGGCAATAAAAGAAATTTAATTCGGCCAATCGCATTCAACATCTTAAAATTATAATCTCCCTTTTTGTTTAGCTGATAACAGGGAAGTTCAACTTTGTGTCCTTGACACTTTATTTTTTTCAGGATAACTCCCCAAACATCCAACACACATCAGCGTTTTATATTTCCATCTAGATCTCCATGGCAATGGATTTGAATTGTTTTTATTTGTTTAAGGTCCAGCTATCGCAGTCATATAGGAGTACTGAGACCACTATCGAATAATACAAAGTGTGGGAAACTAAAAGGCTATGCCCACTAACAAAACCAAATAAGTTTTACCTCAAAGTAATATAATATATCAACGTGTGTTAATAAGTACTACGTGTGCCTCCGAAAAAAAAAACAACATACTAGCTCCTAAATGTCAAGGCCACTAAGGTTGTGTAAATCTAGGGTAAGATTACAACCATGTATTATTATTATGGATTTATGGTATGATATATCGATTGCTTCAGTCATTATTATGATAATAATAATAAGGCTTGTCTTTGAGCCGGAAGATTAATGAGGAATGCAGTATTTCCCATGGCTTAGCAGCCCCAGCTGTGGCCTACATATTTTGCCACAACCAGGGCAAGCATAGCCATTGTCGCCGTTAGTGGATTAAGATTTTCTTTTTCTGCGTCTGTCCAGCGGCCTTTGTGAGTGGCCTCGACCTGTCTTGTTCTCAAGACGCATGCTACCAACAGTGAACACCAGGAGGGAGGGGGCTTCAGACATTGCCAGTGACAGATCTTTGTGGAGACAGCTTGCCGCCCAATGCGCCGAATGGCGCGGGAGGATCTAAGTAAGAAAGGTGGTCGACGAAACAGACGTGCCCCATGGGAAACCTTTACGGAGCAATTAAGGGGCCAATGTGAGTCATTTGAGTAACGTTATATATGTCACGCTACTACCTATAAAATGCTTCCAAATGGCATGCGTCTCGAACAGCCTCTGACAACCAGTCCGGCGGAACTGTTCTCACTAACAGGAGAAGGGGCAAAGGCGAGTAACTGGCGCCTTAACCAGTTCGGGCAGGAGGGGCTCGTTAGCCTAGGTTGGCTAACACCTAGGAGAAGAAAAACTCTGAATTCAAACCTGTGTTGCCTTGCAGCTATACCCAATCATTAAAAAGGCTTCGGGAGTCAACCCTGAGGAAATATCAGGAGCTGGCGACCCTAAGGCAGTTTGCAGCTCCCAGTGCTACACTCTGGCAGAACCTGCGACGCCGCTGACCCCAAACTGTGTCGGCACTGCCGTTCCTTTGGATACAGGGAACAGATGTATGGGCGACATCGTTCCGACCACAGCTAATGCCCAGGCATTCATCCCACCGAAATGATCCATAGTCGCTTCGCGACTGAAGGAGGCCATAGATATATGTCACTAATATATGGTATTTACTAGACTGCAATACCGTACTTATTATTTAGGATATTTAACCCTTGAAACGCGTGTGGTAGATTAGCCTCTAAACATCAGAATTGTAATTCCATTTTGTATGCACTCTGCACTTTAAGGGTTAAAAAGACAATGACGTTAATGGAAATTATTTTTAAATTTTGTTTTTTCAAACTGCCACTAACACACATGAACAAGTTGGGCATACCACGTGACATTAACCCTTTAACACCCATGAACAAGTTGGGTGTACCACATGACTTTAACCCTTTATCACACATAAACAAGTTGGGCATACCACGTGACATTAACCCTTTAACACCCATGAACAAGTTGGGTGTACCACATGACTTTAACCCTTTATCACACATAAACAAGTTGGGCATACCACGTGACATTAACCCTTTAACACCCATGAACACGTTGGGCGTACCACGTGACATTAACCCTTACCTTGCAAGCCTCACATGTGTTCACTCCATAATGAAAGCCTGCTGCCTGGTCCCCGCAGACTTTGCACGGAGGTAGGTAGACTTTCTGATCTGCATCCTTATTTTCAGTGACCTCACCCATTACTACACCTGTGACAGTAAAAATAACATGAAGATTAGAAATAGAGTGTTATCACGCAAAATCGAGGCGGCCCCCCTGTTATGGAGTGTGTGTGTGTGTGTGAGAGAGAGTTTCTATGGTGACGGTGGGAAGAGGTTAGCGATTGGTTGTGAATGATGCAACATAGGTGGCGATGTCGTCTTTAGGTTTTAGGAGACGACTCCAGGACTTGAGACTGAAAGGTTTCTAAATATTTAGAGAGTAAATGTGTGATGTTATATATTCCAATCTTATATCTAACATACGTTTTTCAAAATGGCGTTTATATTTATGTATTGTTTTCAAAGACGTCTATTTTTATCACAAAACAAGGGACATAATATTTAAAATGAAACGATTCGGTTTCGGACGACAAAAAAAGTAGCCGTTGCATCAGAATTTTTTTATTCTGCTAGATAAGTCTCATCAGGAATGGGGATTTTCGAAAACTTTTAAATGTTTTTAAGATCTAAGCGTTTATCAATCAATTTTAAAAAATGTTGTATTGGCTTCTTTCAGACATTGGATCATCTCGTAGAAATTTTTTTAAATGTGATTGTGGAACCCTATTTTGGACAGACATTCCGGTCCACATATATCACAACAGGTTAAGGTGGCTTTCAATTTGGCGGTAGAGGAGCTAGCCATTTTTCGTTCGGCACGCTTGTCTTCCAGAGCTGAGGCTCATGTTTTTCGCTGCCCATATCAGGACAAGGTAAAAAAAAATGTTTAAAAGATTTTCACATCAGTCAATTCAAACACAAGATTACTGTTAATGTTGGCGTGTAGAACGGTGCAGAGTAGAATGTAACAACTGTGTTGTGCATCTCCGATTAACCCCAAGTTCTATTAACCGGATTATACTTGTACCATAGACTTATATATATACTACTTTAGACTGCACATGGAGACTTTTAAACACTACAAGAAATGTCGTGAAAATCTTTTAGAAAGTTGGATCAAGGCGTTGTTTTGTAAAGTAGGTAAAAGACGTAAAGCTGTTGTTTTTTTTTCAACCCCAACCTACGTAACATATTATTTAATTTGTAGATCTAGATCTAGTAATTGAGTATGAAAATAAGAGTACTCTCGTCTCATAATTATTATTTTTCGATTTTTAGATACAGAATCTAGAAAGATCTAGTTAATCATTGTAAATCAACATGAATTATTTCGATCTAGGATTTTTTAAACATTATCTCAATGGAAACAAACAGAAAATGGCTTTGTTTCATATATTTGCGTGAATATCCGAGAAATGATTTTGCATTATTTCTAAACTTTGAAAACTAAAGAAAAGAATTATTGGGGCGACTCGATCAGTCGCGGATAAGAATTTATTTCCGGTTTCCAGTTTAGTATATTCATAGACATAAATAAATATAGACTGGCCGATTAAAGAGTTTTATGAAACGAAAATTTGTGACTTGCAATTTTGTGTACTTTATTATACAGCATTTGTGAGCAGTATAAAGGTTAAGTATTCATATCTATTTCAGCCACACACCTATATATATTGTAAATAAGGAGGCAGTGTAGTTTTGTTTAATTTCTAAGAATGAAGATCATGCAATTTTTCATACTTTGGAAATCCGAATACAATAGATATACATGTTTTCAAGTTACATGAAGTTACTTCCTTCGGCTAGTCTATATTTATTTATGTCTATGAGTATATTATATAAGTCTATGACTTGTACATGTTACAGCTACTCTGTTGCACAGTTGGCACCAATTTAAACTCTTTTTAACACAATTTTATGATTACTATTCATATGCAGTGATAAAAATAGACTAAATTGTTTTCCCAGCTCTCACTATCAGTCAGCCAATATCACGCTACTAATTGATTTCCTTCTTGGACTTAGTTTGACTAATATGCTAGAGCACCATGCAGTGCATAATGAGACCAAAGAACTACTTATGTAAACCTACGCAAAGAAAAGAGTCCACCACATTACTATGAAAGAAACGAAATATCACTTGTGTCGTACACATTTCTTGAAATTCCTTAACGGGCCTACTTTAGGCATAGGCGAAATAGGCAGCCGCCTAGGGCCTCCTATTGTTGGGTGTATCACACAGGATTCTAATAATTTTTTTCAGAGAAAACATTGCGATAAATGGATCAAACTCAAATATAGCAGAACTCCAAGGCTCTAAGTCCACTAGCCTCGGGCCAATTCTGTACGAAGATGTAAACTTTATTCACTTATGTAAATCTACTTGTTAGAAAACCATTGTTTCTTCCTTGTGGGAAATTTTTCGAAACGTTATTTCTAGTCTGGTGATCATGAATCACCCAAGGAAGCACATTAGAGCTATAGACCCTATCAGTGTTTTTTTTTTGTAAACAAATATGTGTCGGTACTAACTTTTAACTACTAATAAATTAATAATAAACTATAAAATACAAGAAAAGTAATAATTTTTTTCAACACATTGAAAAAGGTGCAGGTACGCCGTACCGGTGCGTACCGTCACAAAAAATAGCACTGGGCGCTATATGAATTTGACTTATTTGTTAATTTAGATGAAGATACAGAACGGTTTATAATTCATTGCGTAATTTTCGGTCTTTTTTTTTTCTATTTCATTTGGGGCCACCCAACTCACCTAGGGCCTCCTTATTCTCTTAACGAAGGTCACCAATTACCTAACGCCGCCGTGTTCCTTAGGTGAAGTTTTGCAGGATACCCTTACATATAATCGTTATAGAATTAGGTAACTATATATAGGAACTGAGAAATACCTTCACCAATAGATGTAAACCTGAGCTGCGCAGCTGTCCCTACACCAGACGAGCTTGCAAAGCCCCGTGTCAGCAAGAACCCAGAAACGAGCTAATTCTCATATGAACCATGACAGCAAGTGCCAGAACAGAATCGGGGTTGCTTGAACCATTCGCCGTTTTCCAAACATTCGAAACACAAGAAACTTTGGCTACTTGTCTATTTTAATGATAGCGAGTGATACATGAGTTGTATCTTATCTTATCTTATAATTTAAAGACGTCGTTTCAAAAGATAGGATAATTACGTCCTGCGCGTATCCACGTGTCAATCTAGTCGTGCATGCTAATCAAAGAAATAAACTCTGCCAATCATTGGTTTTCCAGGCTGACTCAGGCAACCCGTTCCATGACAAAGACAGGCTCTAACAATGAAACTTGAATTTAAATAGGCCCAGGGTAAATAGCGGCTTTGTCTTTCTAACTTGTGGCAAACTATGTAGGTTGTAACTGGGTCTGCGCAGTCACTCACGCTTTATTTGTAATGCTATCTAGTCACATCTAGTGCACTTCTATAAAAAGCCTCTACAACTATCCTTCCCGGGGCTTCCACGTCATTAAAGCAGGCCCTGATTAAACTTCTACTTTCATAAAGATTTGTAGAAGATAAACTAAACACGACAACTGTTAGTAAGTTGTTGACTTGCGTGAAAGTAACTTCTGTTATCAGTTTGTTTAGGTCATGTCGGTACATCTTGAGAGTATTGTACTATTTCAGTGGTTCTCATGATTGTGTGAAATTCTGTTACGAATTATTTGTATTGTTACAAATGAACAGTGATAGGTAGAGGTCAACGTATGACACCGGCGAGATGACAAAGCAGTGGGTATTCTCTGGAATGTAATGTATAAACAAAGACAGGATGTGACGTGTCCTTACTGTTATTCCAGAAGGTACTAGCAATGTCCAATGACAGATAGAGGTCACAACTTGTGACCCCGGCAAGATGACACTGCAGCCGATGTTTTCTGGAATCTACATGTATAAACAAAGACAGGATGTGACGTTTCCTCACGTGTTATTCCAGAACATACTAGCAGTGTTTGTGCAAATTGTGCGATTAGGGACTCATATAAGCCAGAGAGTTAATGTGAAAGTCAGTCGTGAGTGAGTCGTGAGTGAGCCGGTACAGTCGATACAGACGATGTAAGACGTGTGCGGCTCTAGTGGAAGAGAAATGTGTACGACTCGATGCAAGTTAACTAGGGTAGAGTTAACTGGAGTGGACTACTGTCGTTAAAGTCTATACAGCGAACTACAGTGGACTTGAGCCGTTACAGTCGATACAGTCGATGTAAGACGTGTGCGGCTCTGATTCGGTAAACTTGAGTACGACTTGGTTCAGCTTTGGGAGACCTGGAGCGACACTGGGAAGTGTGTCGTTAGTCTGTTCTGTGGAATACGGCTCGATGCAAGTTGAGAAGAGATGAATTGCAACGAAGTGAAGAGATGAATTGCAACGAAGTATAGCTAACTGTAAACTGACAGATATTGTACAGTCTTCTACGCTACATGTTACAGTGACGAATTGTTAGAGTTAATAGTCATTAAAGTTATATGAAACTGAAAGTTGAGTCGTCAAGTTCTTTGCAGTGTTTTTATTTGTGTGTCTACTAATACATTTAGCCAGAATATTCAGAAATACGTAACAGCGTTATGGTTTGGAGAAACAATAATTTAGTCATATTTAAAACTTGCTTGCAATACGATTGATTTTAAGAAATTTACATAATACATATTCATGGACTTTTTCTTTCTTTCACTTTCTCTCTCAAGCTCTTTCTGTCTGTCCTTCCGTCCGTCTGTCTGTCTGTCTCTCATATTAGCTGGAAAGTTTATATTACGGGCGCACAAAAGACTCTCAGATAGATTAAAAGATTATTGTTGGTAAATGTTAGTTTATTCGTTAAAAAAAATATCTCGATTGTAATGACGACCACATAATACAAACATTTGAAGAAACAGAATACAAACATTTGAAGGAACAGAATACAAACATTTGAAGGAACATAATACAAATATTTGAAGGAACGAATCTGATAATATAAGAAATAAGTCTAGTGGTTATAAATGTTAGTGTAATTGCAGTAGATTTGACCTACCATTTCATTGCATTCTATTTTACACATATTCTGCCTACATTGGTTATGGAATTTCTTTATAAATTCTGTTTTGATTTGTATCTTTTGAATGACTTCCTACTTTTTTTACAAAGACTGCATGTTTTCTATTAATTTCTTTCCAAGAGCCATTAGAAAATGAAACGGGTTGCTTGAATCAGACAGTAAAACGTAATCAGCTCTAACTTAAAGGGGTTAAATTAACATAAGGACACGCGTAGGACGTAATTGTTATTTTCTTTAGGAATATTAGCAATTTATAAGATAAGAGAAACGATTGTCCTCTTATTAAAGGTGTACAGGTGGATAAGGTTAAACTTGGAGAATATTGTAATGACAGAGTAGACTATGTTAAATATTATTATTTATTTATTTTTTTATAAAAATATACTTTAAGAAGACGAAATCATTTCGATTTTGTTCTGCCCCTATTATGGGTATCGAGCAAACAACACAAGACATAATCAAACTTTAATACCACTGTACGAGTCGCTCTACATTACAAGTTACCTTTTGTTTAAGTAGGCTTAATTAACTGTTAAGCGTAGTCATTATACTATAGTTAGTCTCCTTAACTACAGATTCCATCAAGTTTTGTTTTTTTATTTCTTTGTTTTTCCATGTTCCGGATGTTTCTTCATAAATATTTTTTTTATTTGTTTGTTTTTCCATGTTCCGGATGTTTCTTCATAAATATTTTTTTTATTTGTTTGTTTTTCCATGTTCCGGATGTTTCCTCATAATTTTTTTTTTTTTATTGTAGTGCGAACTTCCCGCAGGATGGAGTGGGATGGTGTAGGGCAGGATTTGAACCATCGAGAAGACAGTCCAAAGCGTATAGCATACGACCATTCAGCCATCCTGTCAAAGTCAAATTACACCAATACTAAGAAGAAGTATGGGTATTGTAGTAAATAGGACTTTGGTAGTAGCCATCAGTAGCCATCTAGAGGGCAGATGATGTTTAAGTTGTATGTTTCTTACTCGGGTACTCATTAGAGCTGGATGCACTCAGGGCATGCACTAAGTATCCCGAAATTCAAAATCCCAGTCTTTAACAAGAATCGAACCCAAGACCCCAAGGTCGGAAACTATTCGCTCATTAACTCAGCCATCCAGCTCCCCCCCCCCCCCTCCTTTCCCCAAGATGTTAGAAAATTGAAGTCGAATGATTTTCAATAATTATCTAGTTTTTTGAGACCTTTAGTACTTAGTAGTTTAGTACTTGACAAACGGACGATCAGAGCTGACAAAACTAAAAGCGGCTTTTCAGGTTTCCGAAGCTGATAAGATAGTGAGATAACGGATACGAAAATGGTATTGCTTAGTAAGTTATTAGGCTACGAATGTAAAGTGCAAAGTATTAAAACGATACGAAGTGAATTAACTCTCAACTAACCAATACATAAGAAAGAAGAGGACTTTGAAAATGTCTAGTGATAAAAGTTTGATTATAGAGCCTAGATCTAGATTCTAGATCGAAATATGTAAAGCACCTCATAAAACTTACCTCAAAATAGAATGTATTTAAAATGAAACTAGACCTTAATAACTAGTATTAGACTGACAATATCCAAGTCGAACAGGAGTAATACATCCACTGCATCAACAGAATTTCGGGATTTTTAGAATCTTTAAATCTAGGCCTCACAGCTCTAATGTCTTAAACACTGTACACAGTTGGCATGAGAACACGCTCTAAAGGATTCTATTATAAATCACTGCATTCAACGATGTGTATACACGGCGAATTGAGATCAACACACTAGCGTTAAATGAGGGCGTACTTTAGCCCTAATATTTTGTCTATATTTTAAAACACGCAGATTTGAACATGGTCTGTTATTAAATTCTCTCTGCTTTGCAGTAGGAATGGATTGTAGGGATTGTAGGTAGCGGTGATTGTAGCGGTGATTGTAAGTGATAACAAAAAACAAGGAGCGGCAATCGCTGACATTGGCCACCAGAAAACAGGGTATCCAGGTCAAGGATTTGCAATTAGATTCCAATGAATAATGTGTACTCGTCATCATATTCATCTGTCTCTTAACTAGCTGATAGTAGACTCATAGGGCTGATGTTATAGTTCGCGTAACCAAATCACTCTACGCTTTCCGTATGCTTTCTTTCTCTTTAACACTAATATTAACTCTTTCTCTCCAGATCGACGATACCATCGTTGATTTTTGACCTCATTAAAATAAATTTAATTTTATAAAGTTGACTTTGTGTTTGTATATAAAGAAGCATGCATTTTCCTTTAATTTTATACCAAATACAACATTTTCTGATAACAAACAACAAAGCTATTGAAGCTTAATCATAACAGGGGAGTGAAATAGTAAAGAGCAAAATGAAGAATTCCTTCAAAACGTGGAAAAATAATAACGTAGAGAAAGAGTTAATAATAATGATAATACTGGCAATGTCTTTTATTCTGACGATTAAGGATGAGTGTTTCACGTGACAATACTAACACTAAAACAGGAAAAACATTCGAATTCTTTTTTTTTTAAAAGAAATAAGCTGCTGTATACAACTTGTAGTGCGCTTTCTTTTCTCTAAATAATGAATGTAAGATTTTTA
Source organism: Biomphalaria pfeifferi (assembly GCA_030265305.1). Taxonomy (NCBI): domain Eukaryota; kingdom Metazoa; phylum Mollusca; class Gastropoda; family Planorbidae; genus Biomphalaria; species Biomphalaria pfeifferi. The sequence continues at coordinate 405,653 of JASAOG010000075.1, forward strand.
AAAAATATGGGGATATTCTTCCTCCATCTGAACACCCCCCCCCCTCCCCGAGAAAGAATCCTGGTTAATATGAATCGCATCTTATAAATTACAGGCGCTTTTTTTTTTCAGAAAAGAAGATGATTACGACCTACGCTTATCCCTTGGTCAATCTAGGCATGCATGTTAATTAATGACTTAAATTCTGCCAAGTCATAGGTTTTTCTAGCTGGCTCATGCAACCCATTCCATGCTTTAATAGCCCTAAGGAAGAAGGGGCATTTGTACAAATTTGTCCTAGCATACGTATGCTTATGATTATTTCATTAGATTCTGTTTTTTGTATTTGAAGGTTTTAGTTCTATATTTTATGTATAATAGCTACTTTACTTTTAACCCTTAAAGTGCTGAGCTGTTTTTCAGTGAGTGAATACAAAATTATAATGTTTTGAGGCTAAACTACCACAAGTGCCTAAAGGGTTAAGCCTTCTATCCTGAAGGCTTTCTAAATTAAATGATTTTACTAAAAGTGTATTAATCAAATCAAACGCGAAAATATGAATCTCACTGCTTTAAATTATTGCTGTCAAACTAGGGTTTTCCCAGTCTCAAAACGAGCTACTAATTGTTTTCCCAACCATATACGTCAACTAGGAAAATCGTTAGAGCCGTTTTCGAGATTCGTGTCCATCCAGGTTTTTGAGCCCACCCAGATGGTTTTAGTTTCCACGAAGTTACGAGTTAAATATAGGCATTGTAATAATTACTTTATTCTTCCCTAGTGCATTAGAGAGTGGAATGGGTTGTCTGAATAAGCCAATAATTTAGCAGAGTTTAAGACATAGATTAACATGCATGACACATGAAATGCGTAGGACGTAATGTTCTTTATTGTAATATATTCTTTCTCTAATATATAACATCTACCACAGATCTAGATAAGGATTACTTTGACAATGACGTCAATTTAAAAAAAAATCTCTAACCCATAATATAATATATATAATAAGGTGATATAGAAAAATGCAGATCAAATATTTTCAAAATGGCGAGTTTTAAAATAAAAAATCTTAGATTCTGGATCTATAAACATTAATTAGATTTCCACTCGTCTAATGTAACACGAAACTCGCTGTAACATGAAACAATGTCACCACCAGCAGTAGAGTAAGTGATTTAGCATTTATGAAGCTTATGTATTCACCAGTGGTTAGCGTGTTAGAGCTACTTCCAAGTATTAAGTAAATCTAATCAGTCTAGATCATGTAACTATACTAATGGAACACCAGCTTCGAGATTTTATGCTCAGAGTGCCGTCGCGCATCTTTTTTTCGCGCACCGTACCATTTGAAATATCGATGAGGATGCCAAAGAAGAAATTTACTCCGATAGCCACTTGGATTGACCTTCATTGAGAGTAAAACTTCCGGACACTATATTTTATTAGATCTGTAAAAACTTTATCCATTTTCTGACTATCTGATAAAATAGATACAATTTCCCTGAATAAGGGATCGTCACAAAAGATTTTTTTTAAGGTCACTTCGTTAATCCAGTACTTCCTCATTTGGGTATTTTACACAAAATCTGGAACTTTTTTTATGTACATGTCATTATTATCATCTGTCCCGCGCAACCAAACCATCCACTTTACCTGGTCACCAATGTTCTTAACAAGATATCAAGAGAGAAAGGCTGGTCCATTATTTGCGTAGTCCAGTCAGCTTTTTTTTTTTTTTTTTGACAACCTTTTTTCGTTCTCTCTCATGAATGATATTTTTTAAAAAATAGTCTTACAAAATACAATTCCAAACCAATTCATGCAGTTATCGTCTTTTGACAGTATTGAGGAGTCATCCTTTTTGCTAGCCAGAGTGTTAATTGGCAAAAGTAAAAAATTCATTTTTTTAATTTTTTAAAGTAAATATTCATAACTATATTTTTTATATAATAATATATTTCTAAACATAATAATATCTTTTATTTAGACATGCTTTAATAGATCTAATAAATGATTAACTCGGACCTACCAATATGGGTATATTAATACTTAAATCTGAGTATTTAAAATTTCGAATGCGAATTTTTTAAAAACCGAACTTATATATAGATCTAGATCTCTTGTATAATATCTAGAATAATCTAGATCTACAACACCTAGACTAAGGTCTAGATTTATTTAACGTTTTAAAAAAAAAATCAATAAATTCAATATAGTCATGAGATCCACTCTATTTTAGATAAGATTTTCCCTAGATCTAGACCATACATGAGATCAATATGAATGTTTATAGATCTAGTCTAGATCTATCGATCATCTAGTCTATAATCTTATAGTCATAGCTATACAGCTTACAGTATACTGCATTACTCTACTGGCTATACTATAGAGGAGATAGTTAGTATAGTTAATACTTATTAATAGTAGATCTATAATAAATAATAATACTTTTTAATAGTAGATTTATAATCTATCAGAGATAGTTAGTATAGTTAATACTTTTTAATAGTAGAACTATAATAATACTTTTTAATAGAAGATCTTTAATCTATCAATTCTATCTAAATCTAGACTTCACATCACATTCACACGATTATTGATACAGACAGTGAATGAAATAAATGCAGTGGTTATACTGATTAAATACTTATTGTGACGATACTACTTATAGATTCTAGATCTACCAGTTGATAATCATCATAGATAATAATCTACATCTATAATCATAGTGCCCTTTTTTTAGTCAAGATAGTGGAACGTAAACTCAAAGGTTTAATACATGCGGTATAAGTAGAGTCTATGAGTTAGTATAAGATCTAATTATTTTGTTACTTTGTATATGACAGTATGTCAATGTCTCAATTAAAATAATTAATATCATCAGCCATATCATTTTAAATATTTAAAAAGTAGACATAGATTTTTATTATATTATAAATAGATAGATTAGATCTACATATAATTTTACAAACTTTAGAAATGATTGATTTTATTTTTAATTGATCAGCCTTCTAGACTAGATCTAGCATCTCTAGCTAGACTCTAACATGTAGATTGTAGTTCTTGGAATTGGATTGAAATTCATCTTCCTAAATTGTCTCTAAAGTCTGTAGCTGATTTGAGAGGCCCAATAAGGCAAGAGTCTTTTAGTACTCTGTCTCTTGATCTATCTAGTAGGCCTACTAAGCTAGTGCATTAGCCATAGTGTAGTCAAATCTTGACAACTAGTCTTCTAGATCTAAGCTTCTAGAATAATTAGATCTAGATCCAGTTTAGATTTAGAATATAAAAGTATTTTAATACCTAAAATACTAAATCTACTGATCTAAATTCTAGATATATAGATCCAGTTTAGATTTGGAATATAAAAATATTCACTGCTAAAATTCTAAATCTACTGATCTATACTTGCTATGTTAGATATTATATGACATCTACAAAAATTATTATTAAGATATAATTATAGATTCTAGACTAGTTATATATGTAAATGTATAAAATATATAAATAAAATATAAAATTTATGCAGGCCTAGATCCCATAAATTTATAATTGATCCAGATCTATGAGTAAAAGTTACCTTCAATTGGCAGTTTTACCCAATCTAATCTATACAAGACAATTTATAATCCATGCCTTGCCTGCACCCCATATACATTAAATAATAGTTTCCATGCCATGCCCAGACCCATGAGTTCATGAAATAATAAATGATGTGGTGTCAAGTTGGATCTATCCCCTGAAATTCAGTACTTTAATATAAACTCACATACCAGGTTTCTAGTTAATTATTTGCTATGACACTGATAAACTTGGACTTGTGTGATACATATATATATATTTCTTATCAGATTTAATTAATGAAGTTTTGGTGCATTTTAACCAGTAATAAGGCTACAAAAGTATCATCAGGTGTATTCTAACCATTGGTATTTTTCCTGGCAACATTTCTATTCTAGTCTGTGATAAATTATAAATAAAAAAAATGTTTGTAATGTTTCAGTTATTAACAAGTAGAACCATGGCAACCAGTTCTGATGATGTACCAGAATGGCTCAAGGATCATACTTATACTATTTCTACTCTCGGGGCAGACATTAATAATATTGGCATCCATTCAATATTTAATGTAAGTACTACTATACAATTTTTATTTTAGTTATCTAATAGATGTTTTATGAATTGTGTGATTTTCATGGTCAAGCAACATCCAAATATCTGGGATGGAATTTAACATTTTTCTTTAGGTTTTTTTTTATTTATAACACTCTTAGGCACATACATCTTTCATGAATGCCTAATATACCTTGGCTGTTGTGCAGGCCATTCCTTTACAATAAACTGTTAGATGAAATTAGGCAAAATTGTCTGATAATTTGTATGTTTGATACAACAATGTTTTCAATTTAATATTATTATTTTTTAATTTTATTGTTTTCAAAAGAAATTAGCCAATATGCCTAATTGTATAATTACAGTTATGTTTGGAAATGCAAAAATAGGCATGCATACCTGAAAAGTCAATGATTGGTTGCACCTCTTAAAGGTAAGATACTGCAATTTTTCCCTATGCACTTTTCTTATAAGCTGAAGTACTTGTATTTTTGAAAAACTAGTTTTCCATGAAAATGTAAATCATAATATATGTTATAGTTGCTTTTGGATGAGTTCAATGTGCATCAAATTAACTGAATATCTGCCTTCACCTATAGTAATAATTCATAACTATTAAGGTCAGGGCCATGTCTACACATTAACGCACGCAGTAGCTCCTTTTAGGTACAGACTATTTTTAGAATGGAAAAATTATATAATTATACTTAATAACATATATACGTTTAGCATGGTCAACACGTATGTCACACATATTTTTTTATTTTTAAAAAATCCTTTTATTTATTTTTATAACTAGATAACTTTCTGTTATGAGAAAAGATGAGATTCTTGGACTCCTGCAGAGCACCACCAGAAAGGAAAATCCCATCATGTTGCAAAATAAAAGTCTTGGACCAATTTTATTTTAAGTTATATTATACTGTAAGCTCTATATATATTTATGTATATCCTGTCATTCAGCCAACAGGTTTGGATTTAGTATTTCTTTAAATCTGTTTGATATTGTACTTGAAAACTATTAATCTGAGCCCCATTAAAACCAGAGGATGTGCAGTGGATGAGTGGTAAAGCACTTGGATTCTGAACTGAGGGTTCCTGGGTTCGATTAAGACTGGTATTTTCAATTTCAGAATCTTTAAGGCTACTCTGAGTCCACCAAGCTCTAATGGATACATGGCAATAGTACGGAATAGGTAAAGGTGGTTTGGGGATCCATAGCTGAATGGTTAAGTCATGGGTTTGAATCTCTGTGAAGACTCAGATTTAAATTTTTTAGATTTTTGGGTGCCCCTGAGTCCAACTAACTCTAATGGGTACCTGACTTTCGTTTTGGAAAGTAAAGATGGTTGGTTGTTGTGCTGGCCACATGATGCACTGGCCAAAGAATCAAATGACCTTAACATCATCTGCCCTATAGATTGTGAGGTCTGAAATGGGATTTTTTTTCAAAAGGTGGTTGGTTGTTGTGCTGGGTACATGACACCCTCCCAACCATGGGACACAGAATCTGATAAACTTTATATCATCTGCCCTATAGATTGCAAGATATGTAAGGGAAATTTAATTTTTTTAAATTAAAATAAGAATGTAACAAAAGTAAACATATAAAATATGGTGCATTCTCCTTAAAACTAAAACCTGGTGCGAAGGTTTAAAATGTTGGCAAAAAAAAGCAACTTCAATTAAATATTCTTAATTCCCTTTGCAAAAATTACTGAGAAGAACATGCATGTTGTTCCCTCATAAGTTTCTTGACAGAGGAAATCTTGTTTATATTAGATTTGAATTAAGCAAATTAAGAAAAAAATTATAATCATTATTTCAAATGGTTGTATCTAAACATTATGAATTATTTTTCAGTTATAATTATATTGAAATGAATGGATAATCATGAAATTGTTAAATAATTGCTGCTATCATTCCATTGACTAAAGAACCATAATTTTTTTTTTTTAAATTAATTTCAAAATGATTTTTTTCAAGCATAGAGTTCACATAGATCATGAGTAAATTTTTTTTTTATTTGAATTATGCTTCAATTTTATTGTATCATTAGTTTTTTATTACCCAGAATTTAAAAAAAATGAGTACACTATTTTCATGTAATAATGTAACTTGGTATTCACACATCAAAATACGCTATAATCTTTAGGCCATATAGATTTGTATAAATATAACTTAACTTTTTTAAATACATCGTCAATGTATATTGTTTGGATAAGAATAAAGTTTTTCTGTAGACTATTATTGTTCAAGATTTGTTGATGCTCCTGCTTAATCAATTAAATATACAGGTCATTAGTTTTAACACGCAACTGGCACAAGAAAAACTGGTCGCCCCCACTTCCGTTACATAGATGTAATAAAACGTGACCTCAGATCAGTGAACATCAATACTGACAATTGGGAAGACATAGCTCTAGACCGCAACAGATGGAGAGAGACAGTGACCAAGAAAGCTATGGACAGTGAAAGTACATGGGTCTCAGCTCAGGAAGAAAAACGTACAATCCGAAAAACGGCAAGCTCCTCTACCACCAAAGCAAAAGCCACCTTAACCTGCGCTATCTGTGGACGGGAGTGTCTCTCCAAAATAGGGCTCCACAGCCACATGAGGAAGTGTGCTCTGAGATGAACCATAGTCGTTCTTCAACTGAAGGAGGCCAATGATGATGATACAGGTCATTACTTTTAACACGTCTGATAATAAATGACAGTACAAGTTATTGAATGAAAATTTGTCATTATTTCAGCTGCTTTAGGCCTACATCAATGTGAGGTACCAGTACTTTGATTGTGTCATATAACAATTTAAAGCAACATTTTGAAATGAATAGTGTGTAGAATTGACAGTAAATACATTTAAGTGATGGGCTGTGATCTGCATGAATTGAGAGCTGATCATGTATTGAATTTGTGTTTTGATCTTAACTTCAAGTAAATGTTAATGAACAATTAATTTTTAATGAATAAATAATTTAAAAATAAAAATACAAAGAAACCATAAACATCTACTTTAGTTTAATTTTTTTTATCAGAACAGAATTTCCAACTTTGCATTCTTAAAATGAAACATTATTTATTTGGAGTAGAGTCAGAACACAAAATCATAGTTTTGAAATTAAGTAAATTAAGCTAAGCTGTGATCTCTTATAAACATTTGTATATAGACTACACACAATTTAATTATTAATTTTCATCAAATTGCAGGCACTAGTACATGTACTTATGCCTATTTGACAATAAAAAACCTTAGTCAATGAAATAGTAATACTAGTAAATGAGATAAAAGTAAATATCATCAATGCTATTGAAGCCACACTTGTTTCTTTTTATCTTGTTTGGTGGACTGCAACTAAAGTTGCTATTCATTTTACTGATCGTCTTAGCTGCTATGCCAGTGTGTGTGTGTGTGTGTGTCGTCTCTTTGAAACCTAAGCTTATTTTCTTGGTAACTGGAAGTCCAGATATTTGGAGTTTCATTTTAAACACCTATACTTCCCGAAATGGCCTTCCGATAGGCAAAACCTATTTGCCTAACATGTCATATGCACATAAAGAGGTACCACAGAAATGCTTTAAAGACAAGCTTAGGCGCCAACTTTCTTTAACTGACATAGAACGAGACAGCTGGAGGTCACTTACAAAGGTGTGGTATACAGCAATGAAAATTAATTGCCGAGGGTAGACGGCAAAAAGAAAAAAACAACTGATTCTACCACAGGTGGACGATGGTTATGCCTGTGCTCAGTGTGGCATAATATGTAGGTCACAGCTGGGGCTGAGTAGCCACTGGAAACATAAAGCATTCCTCATAAGTCTTCGGAATCAAAGACAAGCCTATCCTTTTTGTAGCATAGTTTGTAGCTTCTGTAAATGCATGAAATGCCGTCACAAATGACACAAGTCCTCTGTGAGTTTGATGGATTATAAACATCTTATTTCTTTGCCTTATAATAAATGGTCCTTCTGTCTGTTCCACTAGGTACTTGCGTTTATCTAAATATCATTGATATAACATGTCATCAAAGTAAAAACTAGAATGTCTGCAACTGGTTTACAAGTCAGAAGTCAACCAATAACATTTGCCATTTAAAAAAAACAATTTAGATTAGTTAAATTAGTGACTGATTATTCGATTCATTTAGGCCTATCATTTTTTTGTATGTGAATATATAATGATCCTTTACACTTTGTGACTTTACTAGTAGATCTATACTTTAGAGTAGACTTGTTTGTTGGACCTATTTTTATTTCGTGCAATTTAGTATGTCGTAACAGATACGCATTTAGCGGAGCGGTAGACAGGTCTTCATCCAGATTTAGTGTCAATAAACCAAACACAGAAACAATGAAAGATTGTATTTTCGGAATTAAGATTCTTTTTTTTTTTGGAAAAAAAAAAAGGTATTTTATAGGGTGATCGAAAAAAATAACTTTTGTGACTTTTTTTTTCAGGGAAATTTGATCTATTTTATCAGATAGTCAGAAAATGGATAAAGTTTGTACAGATCTAATAAAATATAGAGTAAGGAAGTTTTACTCTCAATGCAGGTCAATCCAAGTGACTCTCGGAGTAAATTTCTTCTTTGGCATTATCATCGATTTTTCAAAATGGTATGGTGCGCGAAAAAAGATGCGCGACGGCACTTCGACTCTCTTTGCCTTTGTAAAAAACTCGAAGCTGGTGTTCCATTAGTATAGTTCCATGGTCTAGATTTATATAGATTTATAGACTAGATTAGATCGATTTAAGAACGCAATATGATATAGCATAATATCTACTCTAGACATAGATTTTGGTCTAATCAGTCTAGATCTATAGACTATGTATAGATCGATTTAAGAACTTAATATGATATAGCATAATATCTACTCTAGTTCTAGACGCATTCCAAGGCACATTCCTCGTTCCATATGCTAGGACAAATGTGTACAAATACTCCTTCTTCCCAAGTGCTATTAGAGCATGGAATGGGTTGCCTGAGTTAGTTAGGAAAACCAGTGACTTGACAGAATTTAAGTCATTGGTTAACTTGCATGACTAGATGCATGACGCGTACGACGTAATCATCTTCTTTTTTTGAAATAACGTCTGTATTTTATAAAATAAGATAAAATATAGACCTTATTATAAATTTATATCTAAATCTAGAATAGGCCGAATAATATGCAGCGTCTTCAGTTTGGGGGTGCTTGGTTGCAGAGTGGTAAAGCGCTTCCAAACCGAGAGGTTGTCGGTTCGAATCTCGGTGAAGACTTGGACTTTGAATTTCGGGATTTTCGCCACATCTCAAGTGCCCTGGGTGTGTGGTATACGCGCTTGCCATTCTGACTTCTCGATGGTCCTGGGTTCATACCCTGCCTGTAGCCGTCCCCCGTCGTCCTACAAGATGTTTGGACTAGGAAGTAAGTTATCGTCAACTCTTGAGGAACATCCGAAGCATTTAAGACATTTTACGAACACTTTCATTTCGTTGTCTGCGTCTGTCTTCGGCAAGACTTTTGAACCTGAATGTCTGTCTCGCGTCGTGAGAGCTCTCCAGCTGTCTTTATCAAAGGCCATCATTAGCCAGCTGCTGATTGTATTACGCTTTCGATGTAGGGGGGGGGGAGGAAGTCAATAATTACGTTGTCCTCAGTTAAACTCAGTGAGACATGCGTCATCTTCCCCCCCCCCCCCCCCCGGTCATTCTGCCTCAAGTAGAATAGTTTTTTGTTTTTTTTACGACTGTCCTATAGAAACATTTTCAAAAAAATACAAGTTAACTTAAGTCAGTAGATTAGCCATTGTTCTGAAGCTTGTTTGTTTGTTTGTAAAATGTTTTACATATTTCGGATGTTCCTTCAGAGTTGAAGATAATAACTTCCTAGTCCAAACCTCCCGCAGGACGACGGGGGATGGGAGCGGGCAGGGCTTGAACCCTGGATCATCGATAAATCTGAACGACAGTCCAGCGCGCAAACCGCACGACCAGGCAGCCTGGCATGACAGTCCTTTCTAATAAAATCAAAAGTATATATAAGGAACGATCTAAAGATATAGAACTCTAGGTCTTGTCTACGTACATCTATGGCTGCTGGAAGATTGACTTCTCTTTTGGTCTTCTTTAATATTTTTAGACTATTATGAAACGAGCTTGAACACTATGACCAATATTTCTTTTTACTGAGAGTTTTATATTTGCATGTCTTTTATTTTCTTAATCTTGTGCACTTTCAGGGGAACATAGGGCCTCAACCACACCTCTCCACCGAACTCGGTTCTGAGCAGCTTTCTTCATCTGCTCCCATGTCATTCCAGTACCCTCAGCTTCACTGATGACTGACCTCTTCCAGGTTTGCTTGGGTCTGCCCACTTTCCTCTTTCCTTGTGGGTTCCAGTCAAGTGCCTGCCTTGCAACATTGGTAGCTGGTTTTCGCAGGGTGTGTCCTATCCAGCTCCATTTTCGTTTTGTGATGTCTTGGGCTATGGGCTTTTGTCTAGTTCTCTCATACAAATAGACAGTAGTTATCTTTTCTGGTCACCTAATTCCTAATATCAGGCGTAGGCATCTGTTAACAAAGGTCTGGAACTTTTCCATATTTGTTTTTGTATGTCGTTTACCTTGTTCTAAACACTGGAATTACAGAAGCCGAAAATGAATTTTTTTTTTCATTCTATGGTACTTTACTCTATTAAAACGATGTTGATATTTAAATTGTTTTTTAAAATGTATTACTTTCATATTTGGTCGTCATGTTTTTGCATAATATTATTAAATATAGTTCGTGCTTCACAAAGCGAATGGGATGAGAATAAGTCCAGATAATTACTACTGTTTTACCGCAGGTACTAACGGCTAGGAATTGAAGCGCATATGCTCGGTAGGTCAATATGATATTCAGATGACTAAGCACTTTTTGTTTCTTGTACATTTCCTACATTCTGTCATCAGTGAGGTCGGCGCCCTGCCAGGCACAAGGAATCTTTTAGGGTTTGACTTTTCAAAGTAACTTAAAATAGATCACCACCAATGATATTACACTATTCAATAATCAAATATACGACCCTTTCTTTTGCGCTGCAGAAACATTTTGAACAATAACTCTATATATATATATATATATTACCAAGCTTATATTCACTCACTAGGTCCGGAGTCCTTTTCATGTTGTTACTCTCACTTCCAATACTCAAGTGAAAACGTTACACAATTATTCATTGTTGATGAAAACACATACACAAAAATTAAAAATAGCAAATTTACATAAATATGTAGTTGATATAAATATTTATTTTGTTTTACCTAGAAAATGTACTAAGCTATGGTGATATAAGCTTAATATAGAGAATGAGAAAGATTTTAAGCTAACCATTCTTTAGTCTTCAATTTTCATAAGCACTTGAATACCTCAGTGGCTAGCACGTCGGCCTTCCATTATGGAGGTTAGAGACCTCGAGCTCGAATTTCTTTATTTTTAAAATTGTTTTTGACTATGGCATCCATCCCTCACCCTCTACTGGTTTACAAAACGATTGGACCATAGAGCACTGAACATGGTATAAGCAAGAAAGCTTCCAAAAACAGATCGCAAATATTTCCAATCACATGCATTTAGATCTAAAATTTCTAAAATTCCATTGATTAAACATAATTGATGCAATCTCACACAATGTAGGGGGTGAAAGCTTTTTTTTTTTTTTTTTTTTTTTTTAAAGTTTTTTTTTTAATATATACTTTACTTCTTTAAATTTCTCCAGGCTACATCTGTAGGCATTTAAGCGTTACCATGGTTACCTAAGCGTTGAACAAAATATTTCCTTTAAACATCCAAGCGTGACCCACTTGACGACGTCGTATCTCTGTTATGGGGCGAGAAACGTACTTGTCAGTATCTCGTGTTCTTCTGGTCCTGACCCTCTTACTGACCTGGTCAAAGCAATCTGAGAGTCTCAAAGGTCAGTCTGCCTTGTCCTCTTTAGTTTAAAGTAATTTAACAGTTCTTTACAAAGCTTATATATCAAGTCACTCTGTCTGTTTGTCTGTCTCTCTGTCCGGTGCAAATTTTGTTTGCGTTATTTTTCCCACACCCTTTCTCGGGTACAGTGGAAATGAAACACAATCATTTCTTTGACCTGACGTCACATGAATCGATAACTGATAAAAAGAAATTAACTAGTAGATTAATTGTTGGTAATTAATTATTTTGTTTGGTATCGAAAAGAGAAATAAATAATACTTATTGAGAGATTAGGCTGTAGGTGTGGAGTTATTCCCACTATAACATTTTTGTAAACGTTATTTCTGCCACTTCCCATTCTTGAATCAAGTTTAACGTCAATGACAATACATGCATCAATAAAAATTAACCAAATAGTTACTCAATAAGTCGGGTAATTAATTTTGGTTTATGTTAAAAAAGGGATCTTATTCATGCAGCATTGAGATTCATAGTTACGTCGTTTTACTTTTATTTAGGTGTATAGCTTGTCGTAGAGATAAAAGTAGATCAGTATTTCTTTAAAACAACAAAAAACTATGCCATTTTACATTTGAGACATTTTAAAAACTGTTATTGGCTATTAATGTTGCGAGACACTTTGACTATGTCTTCCGTCAGGTTTGAGGCCTACTATAATAATTGTCCTCGGACTGATTCGCTTCATGGCAATGGCCAGATTCTTATAATTTTGCAAATCTTAGGAGACACTTACTGTAGAAACAGAGATGGGGATCCTAGCAATGGAATTAAGATGTTATGGAAGGATCGTGGGTATCACTTACAAAGACCGCATCACAAAACAAAGAGATTAGAAGCATGATCACAACGGCAAGCGGACCCCGCGATGACCTACTAAACACTGTCATTAAACGCAAACAAAAAGCAAAGCCTAGATTGATTAAAGCACATTTAAATTAACCTCCAGCGATAACTTCTGACCCTTACCTCTGATACACACTATAACCACGCTATTGAACTTTAAGAGCTTGCTTTCGCAGCAACTTTGAAGTCAATAAACGCCAGTGCTACCACGGACGACTTGATGCCGAAACACGTGGACATAAGAATGACCACAGAAGACAATTATGACATTCGGCTTAACCTGGAACGAGCGCCTCACTCAAGTGTTCCTTTAGTTTTGGTTGATGTGAACAAGGGAGGCCATTTTGTGACCGAATCTCAACTGATGATGCCGGATAAGGTAACACGGTTATTTTGACTTGTAAACTTGACATGGTTATCATAATTTAAAGATTAAGAATGGATTATATATTAACGGCTGTCTGAATAGGACTTGTCCCTAAGAGCTTGGTTTGCTTCTAGGTATCCTTTGTAGAGTAGATAGATAATTGAATGTCAATTAAAACATTATTTTAGTATAACGTTTATGGTACACACCATTAATTACTTCTGTTAGAATACAATGTGTAACTGCTGTTAGAATACAATGTGCAACTGCTGTTAGAATACAATGTGTAACTGCTGTTAGAATACAATTTGTAACTGCTGTTAGAATATAATGTGTAACTGCTGTTAGAATACAATGTGTAACTACTGTTAGAATACAATTTGTAACTACTGTTAGAATACAATTTGTAACTGCTGTTAGAATACAATTTGTAACTACTGTTAGAATACAATGTGTAAATACTGTTAGAATACAATTTGTAACTGCTGTTAGAATACTATTTGTAACTGCGTTAGAATACAATTTGTAACTGCTGTTAGAATACAATTTGTAACTGATGTTAGAATACAATGTGTAATAATTGTTCGAATACAATTTGTAACAGCTGTTAGGATACGATTTGTAAGTACTAATAGAATACAATTTGTAACTACTGTTAGAATACAATTAGTAACTACTGTTAGAATATAATTTGTAACTACTGCTAGAATACAATTTGTAACTACTGTTAGAATACAGTGTGTAACTACTGTTGGGAATTATGAGCGTGATGGCTGATTTGATAAGTGACGCGCCTAACTTGGTTGAGGTTTAAATCTCGGTAAAAACTGGTATTTTGAATTTCTTGATTTTAGGACGCCTCTAATTCCTCCCAACGGTAATGAGTACCTGATATACCTTTGGAAAGTGAGCAAAGCCGTTCGCTCGTTGTGCTGGCTAATATGATTTGCCCATTTACCCTCAAGCATAGAAACAGACAGTTACATTATCTGCCCTATAGATTGCATGTCTGTAAGGGGTACTTATGAGGAGCTTGTGAAAGAGAATCATGGGATAAGTGCAGAAGAGTGCAAACATTTAAAACGCAATTGCAAAAGGGGAAAAAAAGTAAATTATATTTAGAAGAATATAGCTCCTTCTGGTGACAACAAGCACTTATCGAGGAGAACCCGAAAGGGGAAAAGACGCTATTAGTTTTTGTGTGGTTTTTCTTTCCGTCCGTCCGTCCCGTTTAGGTCTCGTAAACTAGAACCGGCATCATGATATTTTAGTCCATTCAAAGTTCTGATGCAACAACAAATTTTTGTTTTCTAAAAGCGAAAAATTTAATTTTTAAAATCAAATATTCACTATTAATAGTAACAAACACAGAGGGTATTTAGTAAGGAAGATGACCGTTTACCATATTCATAACGCATTTGTGCAAAAGTTTTTTAGTATGCTGTAAAAAAAATGTATTGCTAAGTTAGGTAAGTTCTGTCATACTAACTATTACATTTACAAAAAAAATATATTTTTTTTAAGGAGAAAAAATATATTTATATATAATATGCATATAAGTGGAACATAATTTGAATCAATAATTAATAAGTAGTTTTTCATATTATCACGTGAACAGCATCGCGGTCATATAGCCATAGGACACTTAACTGACTTAACTAACAATTTTTTTTTTTACGGAAATGTTTTTTTCATTGAGACTTTGAATAAGAGATTGACCCTTTGCAAAACAATTAGATCAATTAGATAATCATTATACACAATTAGATCAATTAGACAATCATTATATGACATCACTTAGGTCAGGTTCACATTTAGCTTCACCTGCACTTTCACCTATCTCTTGGTTTGCTTGACCGTTGGGGCACCATGCAGGATCTGTCAATTTTCTTTCTCCATTCCTCTGTCATTTGCCTTTTATAGAATTTCATTCTGATACTATTTCTGAAAATATTGAAACCTGCCTTTTTACCTGCCTGGGTGGACCACTTCGGAGGCCGATTTTGAGTTTGTGTTTCCACACAAACTGTCTTTGTAACCATGTTTTTTTATTAATTACATTTTGATTTGATGTGTAGAAGTTTGAAAATGTTGAGAGACAATGTCTTCCTGCTCTTCTGTACAGAGTGTTGACTTCTACCAAGACCCGCAAAACAAAGCGACTTTTCAAATCACTAGACAGAGAAACAAAGCAAGAGAGAATGAAAGCTTTGACATGGCAAGACTTATAAAGTGCTTTCTTCTTACTAATTTACAAGAAATGAAAAATAATATTTACTTTGAAATCTTTGAAATAATGGAATGATTCAGACACAATCTTATTAAGACTTAGTAGAATTTTTCTTTATAGCGTTATCGTTTCTATTTTTAGCTGTTAATTAACTCTCATGTCAGCTTTTGTTATCTTTGTATTTTTTTTCAATTAAAAACGCGCATCCAAAATAATATAACAGTAATATTTTGTTTTGTATTGATTTATAATCTCACTTAACAATCTAATTGAAGGTTTATTGTGTTATTTTGGAATAACATACATTTCCTGTCTTTCCTTTAACAGAGAGGTCATCTTGTAATCAAAGGATGGGTCTATTACCTCAACACTGAACAAGGATATAAGCCTAATGACGGCCTTGATGCTAAATATAGATCTGATGTTCCACGTGATTCACCGGAAGAAGTCATTGTTGAGTCCCTTGTAGGAAGAGATCTCTTTTTGGAAAAGGAAAATTTGTTTTGGCAATTAGATTCGGACTATCTTTATAAAGGTATGTGGCTCTGTCACGTAGAATGGCAAGTGGCTGTGTCACGTCGAATTGTGTGTGTTTCTATCCCGTAGAATGAATGGCTAGTGGCTATATCACGTTGATATGTGTAGCTCTGTCAGGTAGAATGTCACGTCGAATGGTGTGCGCTTCTATCCCGTAGAATGGATGGCAAATGACCACGTTAATATGTGTAGCTCTATCAGGTAGAACAGCGGTTCTCAACCTTTTAAGCCCAGCGACCCCCCCCCGCACACATTCACACACACACACACACTGCAATAGAAGAATGGACAAAAAACAATTTTTGGATGGTCTTGGGCGACCCCTGACGAATCGTCAATCGACCCCCAGATTGAGAACCCCTGAGGTAGAATGTCACGTTAAATTGTGACTATGAAACGTTGAATGATGGATCTATCACATTGAGTTGTGACTGACTCTTTCCCAAGCCACCAACACTAAAAGACTTTATGAACGCTAACTTTGCTATTATATATCTTATATCTCATTCAGAGGTTCTCAGAACTGAAGATCATGCGCACGGAGAAGAGCGGCTTCGGTGGCCTTCGTTTGGGGCAGCTCGTGCGAGACGCCAGTCTCGACAACAGTACTTCATCGACATAGTAGCAGTGGTGGACTATTCTTTGTTTATGAAGTTTAAACGACTGAATGACTCATGGGACTTGCAGACTATTTATAAACACTTTGCTTTGACGTTTAATGAGGTAACATTTTTAGAAACGTTTTGTTATGAAAAATTGACGTGTATATTTACATATTACATATACAACACGTAATATAGCTCGTCCATCGTGGTTCGATGATGACCACTTTGTCATCCAGGGGGGCTGAGGGCTTTGCACTGGGGTTTTATGCCTCCTCGTGTGGCTGGTGAGACCTATGTGAGCCCGGAATGTTCGGCTGCAAACTGGGCAGGTTATTCCAGCTGGAGCTAGTGTCGTGGGCCTTGCTTTTTTTCTCTGGCGTTTTTCTTCTGTCAGCGCTGTTCTCTTTTCCTCAGCAACCTGTGCGCCAGTTTTCACAGCACGACGCCGTGATGCTCTGTCATGTGCCTCTGTCTCCCAGGTGGCTGGGTCTATGCTGAACGCCTTCGGGGAAGCTTTGTTGTTTGACGTGAACAGGTGGTTAGTAAATTTTCCCACTTCTGACTTTGGTTAGTACAAAAAGCCAAGGATTTCAGCTTCCTTAGCCTTGAAATGGCGATCCTTTAGAACAAGTCTATTAGTGGATGTTAATAGGCAAAATACGGGTAGCCTTCCTAGCTGCCTTCAGGTTACCTGAAAATGAATGCGGTGGTCGTTGTGCTGTCCACATGACACTCTCGTTAACCGTAGGCCACCGAAACAGATGACCATCATCTGCAATATAGATCACAAGGTCTGAAAGGGTAGCTAATACTTTCACAATAGCAGGTGGCTTACCTGAAGTTGGACCCGTTTGGTTTGCCAGACGAATTTTAGTGCCGTGTGTTCAATGCGAAATATTATGAGATGGAGAGTTGGCAGCTTGTAATAAATTAATTAAATGAGGAATACAGTGAATAGTGCTTGGCCTAAAAGACTCTTAATCCTAGTAGTGTCATAGAATGGTCTTTAGTTAATACAGTCTATAATAATTAAAATATGAACTGATAATCCTAATGTTTGAAGTTGTAATATTAACAAATAATCATTATTATTACAGGTGGACCTAATATACAAATCACTGAACACTTCATTTCTTCTGACGATACAAGTGATTAAAATTATAGTCTTAACGGTAATTACGCCATCAGTAATTGTGTACACATTATATGAAACATTGGTTCCGTAATTATTGCCGGAAGTGGCAATGGAAATAAACAGTCCACTATCTATGTGATGCTTCCAATAGATGTTCTACTCGTGGCCTTCACGCGGAACCTTATCACTGAAGAGGCAAAGGGGAGTAACTGGCGCCTAAAGCAGTTCGCTTCTGACAGAAGTGGCTCGTTAGCTTTGGTTGGCTAATCATCTAGCTAGGAGAAGGAAAAAACTCAGAATTCAAATCTTTGCTGACTGCAGATATACCCAAACATGGGGAAGGCTGTTTTGGCACTTGCCGTTTATTAAGACACATCAGTGCGTGGAAAGGGGAGGGGGCGAACTTCTGTGGGGGCAGCATCTTTCCGACCATATCTAGTTCCAGGCATTTATCTTATTTCTATGAGATTTTCTAAAGCTGTGTCACGAAAGAGGGAGAGACCTAAAAAAAAAAAACAACATAATATGTATGTTTGTAAAAGTTAAAAATTAACTTGTAATTGTGTCACCAGATGGAGAGGTAATAAGGAAGTTAATTTCAAACACGTGAAACGCAGTTTGCTGCTTGTTTTGGAGGGCCTACTAATAGCAATGCTAAAGGATATTCCGTCACAGTGTGGGAATTTTTCTTTACAAAGCTTATATAAACTATGTCTGTCTGGTACCAATTTTGACCACTTTTCGCTCAGTTCCCATTTCCGGTTCAAGTTGACATTTTGCACGATTATTCATAGAACATGACAACACATGAATCAATTTTTAAAAATAGTCAATCCATTAGTGATAGTTGATTAATTTTGTAAAATAGTTAAAGGGAGTTAAACCCTGCCTAAAACTGCGATTACGTGATTATTTCCCTTAACACTGACATTTGGTTTCGGTATTTTTGAGGTGTTTTTTTTAGTGCGAGTTAACATTCTGATAAAGCTGGTCCCGGGTACGCTATTCTGCCTCAACGTGCCACTCGGGTGGAAACGATCATTTGAGGAAGTGATAAGGCTAAATGAATAGCAAAACAAAACTCCTGTGGGAGTGCCCAAGGGAATGCGAGAGCTTGTCCCATTGCACGGTGCGGAGTTGAAAGAGAGCTTCCACGTCCCTGTCGATAATCCATGTGCCGTTCCTCAAGGGACCGTTACACTAACGACGACTCCTGCACGGTTAGCTTGGTACAACATAGGAAAATGGCGGAGGATCCCGGTGTACTCGGCCTTCGGCCATAAATTCTAGTCCGTGCGCTCGGAGTGCCAGATATATCGGAAATAGCAATGCTTTACATAGGCATTGACTTGGGTCTCTTCCAGACAGAACGAACGGTTCAAGCGGATGTACATTCGTAGAGCTCGAAAAGCTTTCGGCTCAGCTCTTTAGACAATCACACGATAAAACTGGTAATGGTTAGTGTAGGCGTTGAAAAAAAAATGACAAATTTTTTTTTTACTAATTCTCGTAAATCGTAAATAATTAAAATAATTAATTATTAATCCAGGGTCTGCTCTTCATTTTTTTTCAAATTTCAGATAATTTTCTAATGTTTATTTAAACGTGAGGCTTAATTTTGTGTGAGTTTATGTCTTCTGTTAAATAAGCAAAACATATCCTTCTTTTAAACAAAGCTTATTTAAGGGAAATAACTCCGCACCTACAAATATATTTTTTTTCGATAATGTAGAGCTTATTTCCCTTATTCGATACCAAAGAAAATAATTAATTACCAACAATTAATTGGATAATGTTTATATATATATATTTACATATATACATGTCTTGTTAAGTACAATTGTTTGAAGTTTCAAATTGATCTGATAATGGGTGTGAAAGAAAATAACGTTTTCAATTATTGTAAGGGACGAAACCCTAAATTTTTAGAAGTATCTGTGAAAGCTTAAGCATTACTTTTCTTTTGTTGGTATCGAAAAAAACAACAGTAATTAATTACTGAAGTTAAAACGCTAGAATACGCTTAGTGCCTGAGTTCCGCCCGGAATCAAACCCCTTGCCGGCTTGAACGGAAACCTGCCACATCTTCAATTCTATCTCCAGAAAGAATCTTTTACAACGCTTAAAAATTATGTAGGCAACAATATTTCCGAAAAAAAAAACAAGATTACAAAGACAGTTTGTGTGGAAACACAAACTCTAAATCGGCCCCCGAAGTGGTCCACCTTGAGTCTTCACCAGAATTCGAACACGGGACTTCCTGTTGCAAGTGCTTTACCCCTCAGCTACAGCATCTCCATATATTCATTTAGTGTACACTTATATTTTTTAAAATAATAATTATTAACCTTATCCATGCATTTAAAATTACTAACATGTTACATGCAATAAAGAGAAACTAAAAAAAAAATTATTCTTCTAACAAAATTAGATAAATCTACTATATCTAGACTAGAACTCGTATAAATGTGCACGTTTAATCTTAAAATTACTAGATCATGTTATGATCATGAATAGTAGGCCTTTAGCTACCAGGTAATGGTGTACTATGCTGTTCGTATCCGATTCATTTCTTAATGTAATACTATTGTTTACATAATAAATACATCGGCACCCTAAGCTGTCAGAAGATAAGTTATTGCCTTAATAATTAAAATTGTGTTCAGATTATCAATACATTTATAATGTTAATATATCTAGATCTGGGCATATTTAGTCTTATTAGACTGTCAAGTGTAGGCCCCTATAATAAGGTAAAGTCAAAACTGCGCGCTTTTAAAAGAGTTATTTTTTAAAACTTATAACTAAAACGAAGTTCGTATCAAAATTATTTTAAAAAAACAACATTTGAATCAGCATTCTATTCAATGAGTTAGTTAATAAACAGAAAATATATTTTTTAATGATGCATTGACACTTTTACCATTGTGACCTTAGAGGCACTTTTTTTGTACCAATGCGCGAATCTATGAATGAAGCTTGAGTTATTAATTAAGAAGGTCATGACCTTTTTTAAAAAAAATACTTCCCATGAAGTTTTTCATTGAAAAGTAGTGTAATTTTTTAAAAAATCTGAATGCATTTATAATTTAAAAAATTAGATGGTTCACTTTCGAAAAGAAAAAAGTAGCCGTTGCATCAGAACTTTGAATGATATAAATAGCATGATGTCCGGTTGTCATTTTAACGTCTAGTTTCTGAGATCTAAACCTGACGGACGGACGGACAGATGGACAGACAGGCCACACTAAACTAATAGCGTCTTTTCCCCTTTCGGGGGCCGCTAAAAAAGACCCGTTTTAGTACAAATTTCATTACTTAAATTTGGATTCTAAACATAGTGTTAAATTAATATAAATGAATAATAAAACTTAAAAATGTTAAAATAATATTAAATTAAGACCAACGACCAACGATGCAAATATGAAATGAAAAAAGGAATGGTCTACAAAAACTGAAATCAAAGAGCCCTATTGGTACAGTGTACAGCTCTGTCTTAATTTTTCTTTTTCTAAAACAAAAAAATGGGTAAAGGGGGGGGGGGGGCGGCAATTTTAAATTTTGCAAGCAGACGGCCACAACCCTCGCAGCTGCTTTGACCTTAGGCCTTAGAAACAGATGACCTTTACATCATCTGCCCTATACATCGCATGGTCTGAAAGTTGCAGTCTACTGATGTAATGCTGACGCAATATCTTAGGATCTTTAATGCGTAGCAAGGTAGCAAGATTGCAAGGTCTGAAATGGGAACTTTATTATTTATTTTAATCAATTGTCTTATATAGAAAAGGAAAGATAAAACTTGCAATATTGATATCTATGACAGTGATTGTGCAGTGCTTTTCACTGTGTGGCCAATTAGGCAGTGATTTTTTTCTTTCAAAAGATGTACATAAAGTAAGGGGACATTTTGATGTCAGATAGGTGTCACATAGATGTCAGATAGGTGTCACATAGATGTCAGATAGGTGTCACATAGATGTCAGATAGGTGTCACATAGATGTCAGATAGGTGTCACGTAGATGTCAGATAGGTGTCACATAGATGTCAGATAGGTGTCACATAGATGTCAGATAGGTGTCACATAGATGTCAGATAGGTGTCACGTAGGTGATAGCTGATAGGCAAATGCTTGTTAGGTCATAGTTTGTTTTAGATTAGAAAAAAGAGTTGGCCGAATATTTTCTATTTCTTCTCTACAGACTGCAGCGGCTTCCAACTTCAGTGAATTTTATCGTCACGATGATAAACTGCAAGCGGACACATCTCTTCAGTCCTTAACTGCGTTCTCTCTAGATCAGGGCAAAGATATCATTGGGGAATACGACCATGTCATGGCTTTCACAGGGTACGTCTATTATTTCTACACCACAGCTATATATTAAGCTGTTTCAGTGTTGTCCAAAGTGAGGTACGCGTACCCCCCAAGGGCACGGGAAGAGTTTGAAGGAGGTACGCGTTAATCATGATTCTCCTTCTCTTTCATGTAAATTAATGTTATTTATAATATTAGCATTTATTTAAATTTTTATTAAAAATCTTGTTTTTCGATTATTATATTCGATATTATTTTTTAGAGGGGGGGGTGGAGGTTCAAAAGGTACTTGAGTCAGTGGCGTCACTAGGGTGGGTGTCACCCGGTGCGGTCGGCTCAGGGTGTCACACCACCGCCCCTTTAAAAACCCTTTCTTTTTGTTTCTTTATTGCACTGTTAAACATATACTTTATAATTACCCTACGTTATTTGATTGTTCAACAACTATGACATGAGTGTCTAATTAAAAAATTCAGTGGTTGATTACAATTTATCTACAGTTCACTGGGTTTGTGCAGTCATGTGAAACACTGCACGCATCCTTAATCTTTATAATCATTGTCATTAATCTATAGTTCAATTTTGCAACAATGCAATCATAAGTAAATTACATTTTTTTTCGGTATTTCCAACTTAAAAACGTATCATTAACTCTGTTGCAATATAATTTGTAAACAATCTCATTTTTAATAAAATCCCCTTTGTGAAAGTGTCATTTGTTCCTTTGTCTCAAAAAGATTTTAATTTTAATTTTAAAAATCCTTTTCACATGACACCATAGATAAGCCAATAGTAAGAAACGGTGGAATGCTTTGTTAAAAAATTTTGAAATATTTTTAATGTCTTTATAGTGGCATATGAATCATGCACTGTCAATTTTTATTTTCTTCAGGAATAACTTTTGTTGCTTTTAGAACATCCCTTCTCAGTCATGGTATTTCTGTTTGAATGTCGCCTTTTGGAAAATCATTTTATATGCCACTATTTTGAAACTGACATCTACAATATTCCGTTGGTTGTTGAACTAACGAATTTCTCGGCCGGATGGCACCATGGGTATCTACTACATCAATGATTGCTTCTAGTAAGAGTTGAAGCTCAGATTTTAAAAAACAAAGATCACTTCACATAAGAATGAATCACCTCCTTTTTTCTTCTTAAATAGTACACCTCCACCCCTGGTACTCCTCCAAGGTTCCAGACACTGGAGCTACATTTTCATATCTTTGAGCTCCAAATATAAATTCAAGCTCAACATTTTCTAGACATTTTCAGATATTCAGTTGATCACATCAGCATGTTGGTCTCCCTTACAATCGTATGACTTCTGAATCTGGTCAGTGTGTGCTATGTCAGGTGTGTTATGTCAGGTGTGCTATGTCAGGTGTGTTGTCAAACAAGATACAAAGGTGCTTTACCAACCTTAATATCTTTTTCGTCGTTTGCTAAAACAATTATAAACTTTTTAACATTACAAATGTACTTTCAGTTACGGGTTTGATTTGCATAATATTTCCAACATCTCGTGAAAATTCTTTATTCAATAAAGACTCGTTGTTAGTATGGTCACCAAATGTCAATTATTCTGCGTTTATAGGAACAGAGTCCTTTCAATGTCTCCTTCCCTTGTTTTTCTTCAGTCCTAGCAGCGACTTCCTTGTCAATTGTATTTGTAGCCGGATGTCCATTTGTTACTAGTTTCCAATCCAGATGAATTCTTCATACGATTTTTAATATTCCAATGTAAGCTACACATTTCTATTTCATTTCAGCACAATTAGTTGAAAATAGTCGACAACAAAAGAATACAGTTTTTTTAGCTATTAAGTGATTAAATCTTCCCTCTTTAGGAAGCATCAGAATCATACTTGGCACTAGCCAAGAAGACAAATCCCCTAAAATATTCAAATATATCATTCTACTGACCTTCACCTTGGCTACAGCTTCTTTTACAGAAAAATGAAATTACATCCTAATCTTCAGAAATCTCAATGGCCTCTTTTTTCTTCTTCTCATTACTTATTTCCTACTCAAAACTCAAACTCATGATTAACATGTGAGATTTCAATATTTTATGCATGAAGAGTGTCGTCATTTGTTAAACAGTAACTATTGGTTGGCATCCTGATAGTACGGTGCTAGCTACAAAAATGGAGACATATATGTATGTTTTGAATAAGAGCAGTGTTCATATACATACATGCACCTGTTATACAGCTGAAAGTTAGGTTTCTCGTTTTCCTTGTGATATTAATTGTGATATAACATTTTAAACATTTTGATAGAATTTCATAAAGAAAAATTTAAAAAAATTTAGTCGAAATGAAAAAAAAATATAGATAGATTTATTAATTGTGAATAACATGTTCCAGTATTTACCCACTGTCGATTTTTTTTTTAAATTGTCATTTATTCTCAAAGTGCATTTTTTTTACTTGGGTGTCATCCCCCTAACGGGACTTGGGTGTCACCCGGTGCGGACCGCATCCCCCTAGTGACGCCACTGTTCAGCGTTACGAAATTTATTGAAGGGGTACGCATTTGTTGAAAGTTTGGGAAACACAGATTTATTCGATCAGTATATATCTTTAAAAAAATATTGTCTGGATAGACATTATGTCCACTATCTAGTGCTTCTCTAGTTACTGGTAAAGGGAGGTAATGTATCAATGTGACTTCTTAAGTATCATTGTGACTTAATTTGTCAATGCGACTTTAAGCGCCAATGTGACTTTATGTGCCTACGTGACTTTATGTACCTATGTAACTTTATGTGACAATGTGACTTTATGTGCCAATCTAGACTTTATGTGCCAATGGTTCATTGGTCTGACCACATAACAGATACTAAAATCCTACAGTTGTCTAATATGAACAGTATCAGTCCACACTACATTGACTACAATTAGTTAAGCGGGACATGTAGTCTGCATGCCAAACACTCGCCTTCCCAAACGACCTCTGTACGGGGAGCTGTGTGCAGATTATCATGAATCAATTGTCGTTAAACCTTTTGTCTTGTGAATTATATTTCGTAACTGTGCTCCTTAACTTATACCTAAATTAGATATGTATAAGTTACTTCTACAATTAAAATGATAGCCATATTAATGACCCAAAGATCCCAGATTCGAGCACTGCCTGATGCCGTCATCCGTAGTCCAGCGGTCAAGTGGGAGGTTTGTAATTGGACGAAGATTATCTTCGACTTTGAAAGAACATTTTGTAAATGCATTAATGGAAAATCTTAGTTAACCCTAGCCTCTGTGTAAACTACTAAAATATTAAATAACCCTAGCCTCTGTGTAAACTACTAAAATGTTAGTTAATCCTAGCCTCTGTGTAAACTACTAAAATGCTAGTTAACCCTAGCCTCTGTGTAAACTACTAAAATATTAAATAACCCTAGCCTCTGTGTAAACTACTAAAATGTTAGTTAATCCTAGCCTCTGTGTAAACTACTAAAATGTTAGTTAACCCTAGCCTCTGTGTAAACTACTAAAATCTTAATTTAACATTAATGATAATAAGATATGTCTTCGAGCCCGAAGATAAATGAGGAATGCAGTATTTCCTGTGAATACGCAGCCCAAGCTGTGACCCACTTATTTCGCCACTTCAGTGCAGGCATAGCCATTGTCCGCCTGAGGTCGATTTAGATTTTCTTTGCGCTGTCTATGTCTGTCCTCGGTAGTGGATTCTGTTTTGTTTTTTTTTGTTTTGTATTCCGCGGCCGGAAACTACTTAAGTGTTAGTTAACTCTTGCCTCAATGTAAACTACTTAAATGTTAGTTAACTCTTGCCTCAATGTAAGCTATTTAATTAAGTTATTTCTTACCTCAATGTAAACTACTTAAATGCTAGTTAACTCTTGCCTCGATGTAAACTACTTAAATGTTAGTTAACTCTTGCCACGATGTAAACTACTTAAGTTAGTTAACTTTTGCCTCGATGTAAACTCTATATTACTTATGTTTTCGTTTTCCAACAGAACTAATGCTTCGCTCATTGGTTTTAATTACAGATTGAATTTATTCGCCATAAGACAAGGACAACCTAATTACAATGTAGCGGGTACAGTAGTGTTGTTCTTGTGATTTGTGGTTGTTTTTAGGTTTTCGAAGCTATTTTAGCGGCCCCGGAAAGGGGAAAAGACGCTACTAGTTTTGTGTGAAATGTCCGTCCGTCCGTCCGTCCCGTTTAGATCTCGTAAACTAGAAAAGATAGTGAAAATCCGATATCATAATATATTAGTCCATTCAAAATTCTGATGCAACGGCTAATTTTTCTTTTTCCTAGTGCCCTCTTTACGAAACACTGAACTAAAGGAACATTATTTAAATATTTTTTATTACGAATTTTTTGTGCTTGAGGAATTAGAGAGTGACCATTTTCAAAGCATTAGATCAATTAGATATTCATTATTAAGACATAAGGCCAGGTTCAAATTTAACTTCACATTCACTTTCACCTGTCCTTTGGATTATCTGACTGCTGGTGCACCACACAAGATCTGTAAACCTTCTTTCTCCATTCTTCTCTGTCATATGTCTTTGATCAAATTTAATTCTGATGTTCTTTCTGAAAATATTGATACCTGCCTTTTTACCTGCCTGGGTGGACTACTTCGGGGGCTGATTTTGAGTTTGTGTTTCCACACAAACCGTCTTCGTAACCTTGTTTTATTTATTTTAATTTTACATTGCAAGTTTATTCTACAATCTACATTGACGTTTTTTGAATCTGTAGATTTTTTTTAAAAAAACAAAAAACACAACCATTGTATATTTTGTGAGCGCTTTATCACTTCGACCAATTAAAAAAATATATTTAGAACTTCTAGCAATATTGTCTCTATTGAATCGTCTTGCTCGTTAATTCAAGTTAAACAAAAGTTACCTATATGTAAACTTTAATTAGTCACTTTATACATATTGCCTATTAAATCATCTGCAATGTATTAACTCTTTCTCTCCGTAATTTTTTACCACATTCTGGTGGAATCAACGCTGGTATCGTCAGTTAGGAGAGAAAGAGTTAATATGCATTAATTTGCCCCTGGACATAATAATCTTCATTTCACAGAAAAAAAAAAAAATATAAAGTAAAGATTCACCTTTCAGAACTTGCGGTCTATAAGGCAGATGATGTAAAGGTCATCTGTTTCTGTGGCCTACGGTTAACGCCAGCACTACGACCAACCTCCTTAACTTTTCCCCCGACAAATATCAGGTACCCATTAGAGCTGGGTGAACTCAGAGGCGCCCAAAGATCCCGAAACTAAAAATCCCAGTCTTCATCAAAGTTCGAACCCTGGACCCAGCGCTTTACCGCTCAGCCACCGCGGCCTCCAGCTAAATATAAGCATGACGTCAAATCTTTTCTGTGCCTAAGTACGGGAGATTATACTCTTGGCCCATTCGAGAATCTGTACTATAAATAGAACTCTGAAAAGTAGGGCATGTGTAAAACTGGGATGTTACTAAAAGAAACAAAACGAAATCTTGCAAAATCCCGTTTTGTTTTTTAACACAACCCGTTTTCCACGCGAAGGATGTTCCAATTGAAGCGCCTCTTTAGATTACCAGGATCGCGAAGCTGTGTAAAAATTTACTGGCGTACTGAGGGACTCGAACTCACATCTCATATATCTTTCACCCATTGTGTTAGGGATAGCCAACGTTGGTGTCATGTGTCGCCAGGATGGTACCAGCTCTTCAGTGATTGAGGAGAGCTTCGGCTACCTAACAGCCATAGTTGCAACTCACGAATTAGGTCACAGGTGAGTCAGACTCGGCAGAACTATGGGATATCTCGTGACTTCCGAGACAGAAGGGGGGCCATACTTGCCATAATGTTTGTCATCCTCAGTGAAATAATTAGGCACTGTCTTTGGTTCGAAGACTAAAGATGGATGCAGTATGTCATATGAACACGTAGACCCTTTTTTTTTATTCTTCGGTCAGATTTAGTAAATATTAAATTTAGACTTAGTGAATTTTTACTTCTGTTCATCTCGTTGAATTTCGGTATGTCATTTTAAAACATCAAATAGAATACTAATTTCCAACGCTAACTATGGCTTGCGGGTCACATCTGGTCGCTACTATCGCCTTTAGCCTTGGACTTCATTACGATTCCTCTATTCAGCTTGCAATATTATGGGTCCTCTAGCTTCTTCTTTCGTATTTAATGGAAAAATTACATAATTTTTTTTAAAAAATAATTCAGTCACCAATATAAATTAGCAATAAGTCATAAAACACTTAACCCTGATTTATAAATATAAAAAAAAACTAATAAAATACTCAGAAAGACACAAAGATAGAAGCACATTTCTTATTCCATATGCCAGGACTAATTCGTACAAGGGTTCCTTCTTTCCTAGTGCTATTATAACATTGAATGGGTTGTCTGAAGTAGCTAGGAAAACCAACGACTTAGCAGAGTTTTAGTCACTGATTAACTTGACTAGATTGACACATAAATGCGTAGGACGTAATTATCTTCTTTTTTTTAGAAATAACGTCTGTAATTTATAAGATAAGAAGATAAGTTATATATGCTATAGTATTGCATTTATATATCGATTCGCCTCCACCCCTCTAATGTCCAATGCATTCATAAGCTATACATATGAAACGGAGAGAAGACATGAACCGGATCGATTGTTACCACTCTACCGCCCTATCCCCCGCAGAAACTATTACTTTTAAAACAGGACAGTCAATGGCGACAGTTTTTATGTTAATTATAGTGTTCATACATGCGTATTGTACAAAATCAATCCTTCATTGTTAATTAAATATATATATATATATATTTAATTAACAATGAAGGGGCACAGTCGAGGTGTCAACAGTTTTAAAACAACTTTGCGTTTTGCCTTAGCTAGAAGAGTGAGTCTTCAACTGTCGTTTTTATTGCCCATTATTCCTACTTCCGTCCAAATAAAGTTCTATTTAAAGTCGCGTTGCTCAAAGGAAATCCCCGATACATCTCTGTGGCATTTTACGTCTCGAGAGTGCATCTATTCCCTTTGCAACTTCTTGCGTGACTAAAGAGGCCAATCCTTGATACACAGCTGCGGTCGCAGGTTGGCATATGTGATCACCAGACACCGTTGCATTTTCAGCCTTCTTTCTGCTCTCATTTTAAACGTATAACAATTGTTTGTTGTTTTGTTGTATTTTTTTGGGGGGGGGGGGGGAACTCTAAAAAACCTCCAGCATTTCGCTGACGGGATGCCCAAATGTATTGACCTCTTGACCTCATTTGAAAAAAAAATGCAGACCAGATACAATATCTTACTTCAAAACTGGACGCTGCAGTCAGAACAGTTGCCATGAAAATCAGTGTTGAATGAAGAAATATATTTTTTTTTTTTTTCAATGTTTAAAATATGTGTCAAGATTTCAGAAAAAAAAAATTGCATTGCTCTAAGGAACTGGTTTAACATGAACTATGAACTTGTGTTGGTCTACGACCATCACAACAAAATCTTTTCTGACAGCTTGATCAATATCTAGTCACGTGGTTTCTTCTTAGTAGTTGTATTTGACTTCATTACATAATACACCAATTATCTTTCTCCTTTCATACAACCCAATATGAACACATCTTTTGGATCAACTCAGTACAATTATGTTTTACAAAACATGCACGCTAAGACAATCGTAATTAAACATACTCCACACTTGAAAGAACAAGACTTAATTAATTAGATTACTTGGCGAATAGAAGTAGCATTTCGATAGATTTATATTATTAATAAAATACTTTAAATAAAGTTGTTGTCGACATTCTATACACTGCCTAGGCCTAGGTAAAGTAGGAAGGTAAGAAATATTTTCAAGCTTTTGCCTGGACGTTTCGGGAATTCTATATAATGCTCGATTTCACACTCACTTTATA
Source organism: Biomphalaria pfeifferi (assembly GCA_030265305.1). Lineage (NCBI taxonomy): Eukaryota > Metazoa > Mollusca > Gastropoda > Planorbidae > Biomphalaria > Biomphalaria pfeifferi. The sequence goes on from JASAOG010000075.1 coordinate 435,661, forward strand.
TATAGGAACGGAACACCGTCGTAAGTCGATGATTATCTGTATATACTGTTGTAACTGCATTGACGGACTGATAGAGTTAATTTTGTGTGTGACCAGCTGACACACGTAACACAAGCAATCTCATTTGCTGCTTGACAGCCAACTGTGTCAGTGGACAAACGGCAGTACAAGTGTGATCATTACACGTAAATTACCCATGACTGTTCATGTGATCGAAAGCCTTTATGAGAAACAGAGATATATTATGTAAGGCAGTTCAGCACAAGGAGGGACTGATAGTCTGCCATGAAGTCAGTCCGGGTGGAGACAATCCTCGAGTGATTTCAGGATGAGATAGACTGATAGTGAGACAGTAGAGTTTAGTACCACAGTACGGTGATGTACAGTGTAACATTTGTAGTCAGTTTGGTGTGTTGCCAAGTGTGTTATACCGGCTGTTCTCTATTTATTTACTCATTAAAGTACCAGATTATTTTGGAACTCTTCTGGTTAAGATATATATATATATATATATATATATATACACCATACACGTATTATATATGTCTCTGATATTGGATGATTTCCCATTTGTTAAAAAAATTATAATAGCCAATTCATATACTAAATTTAAAAAAAAACATATTTTCAAGTAGAAAACTATAATAAAATATAGCGTCGCACACATTGTAAATTTAAAGACTTACTGACTTTGATGGTATTGTGTTGTTGAAGAACTTAACTCCCTGACATCAAGCACGATAGAGATAAGCTCAATTCTAATTTCAGATGGGAAATCTAGCCGTCTGTTTCTAGATGTCAGTATATACTTTGACCTTGTTTCAACATTTTTAAAAAATACTAAAAAGTTCCCCCTTCAGACCAAGAGATCCACAGGGCAGGAGGTGTTGGGGCCATCTGTTTCATTGGCCAACAGTTAACGAGCAGGGTGTCATGTGTCCAGCACAACAACCAATCGCCTTTGCTATCCTCAAGTAAAGTGAAGTACCCGTTAAAGCATTAGTAAAAAAAAGTAAAGTATCCCCTTTCAGGCGTTGCGATCTATGGAGCAGACGATGTTTATGCCATCTGTTTCTATGGCCAACGGTTAACGAACCGGGTGTGATGTGACCACCACAACGACCAACTGCCCCAGCTAATGTCAGGTACCCAATTAGAGTTGGCTGGACTCAGGGGCGCCCTGAGAATTCCGAAATTCAAAATCCTAGCCTTCACCTAGATTCGAACCCAGAACTTCCGGTTCTGAAGCCAAGCGCTAAATCACTCTGCCACCGCGCACCCAAGATTACATTAGCTTGTTTTGAAATAGTAAGGAACTCTTTAGACAAAGTCGATACGACATAATTAAAAGGTCGATCGCTGTGTTTTTCTTTTAAATTAAATAATTTGGTGCTCCGCAGAAAACAGTTTGGGAGACACTGGTATAGAATGTACAATGTCTGAAATGTTTATTGCATTGATTTTATTTGATATTATCAATTTCTATTCACCAGTAATCTAAAAATAATTAAACTATGGACTTTGTTTAGTTACGACTAAGTATTCTCTACTCTGGCATACTTTCCTCTTTACTTTACTCTGTTATTCACCAGTCTGTCCGCCAGACATGATGGAGATAGAAATATGTGCGACTCGCACGATGGTTATATCATGGCGGTCACCAGCTCCACTTCTAAAGTGATGAACCAATATAACTTTTCAAACTGCAGTTCAGAGAGCATTGAAATTTATATTCAAAACGTTCTTCGTTCACAGTGAGTTCAGTGTTATAGACAGTTGTCAGTTGACTTGTTCCTGCAACATCCACACGCGCTCCCACAATTCCCTCACACATCGCGCCCACACTCGCTCCCTCGCACTCTCCCTTTATCGAAATAAAACTAAATACATTTACATTAAGGCTAATGTTTCAAAAGACTCTCGAAGTTCACATTTCGTTATTTTTTATTTTGTCAGTGACAGTGTGACACTAAAAGGGTGTCAGTCATAGTGTGTCAGTGACAGTGTGACACTAAAAGGGTGTCAGTCGTAGTGTGTCAGTGACAGTGTGACACTAAAAGGGTGTCAGTCATAGTGTGTCAGTGACAGTGTGACACTAAAAGGGTGTCAGTCATAGTGTGTCAGTGACAGTGTGACACTAAAAGGGTGTCATTCATAGTGTGTCAGTGACAGTGTGACACTAAAAGGGTGTCATTCATAGTGTGTCAGTGACAGTGTGACACTAAAAGGGTGTCAGTCATAGTGTGTCAGTGACAGTGTGACACTAAAAGGGTGTCAGTAAAAGTGTGTCAGTGATAGTGTGACACTAAAAGGGTGTCAGTCATAGTGTGTCAGTGACAGTGTGACACTAAAAGGGTGTCAGTCATAGTGTGTCAGTGACAGTGTGACACTAAAAGGGTGTCAGTAAAAGTGTGTCAGTGACAGTGTGACACTAAAAGGGTGTCAGTCATAGTGTGTCAGTGACAGTGTGACAATAAAAGGGTGTCAGTCATAGTGTGACAGTGTGACACTAAAAGGGTGTCAGTAAAAGTGTGTCAGTGACAGTGTGACACTAAAAGGGTGTCAGTAAAAGTGTGTCAGTGACAGTGTGACACTAAAAGGGTGTCAGTCATAGTGTGTCAGTGACAGTGTGACACTAAAAGGGTGTCAGTCATAGTGTGTCAGTGACAGTGTGACACTAAAAGGGTGTCAGTCATGGTGTGTCAGTGACAGTGTGACACTAAAAGGGTGTCAGTAAAAGTGTGTCAGTGACAGTGTGACACTAAAAGGGTGTCAGTAAAAGTGTGTCAGTGGCAGTGTGACACTAAAAGGGTGTCAGTAAAAGTGTGTCAGTGACAGTGTGACACTAAAAGGGTGTCAGTGAAAGTGTGTCAGTGAAAGGGTGTCATTGAAAGTGTTGTCAGTGAAAGTGTGACACTAAAAGGGTGTCAGTGAAAGTGTGACACTAAAAGGGTGTCAGTGAAAGGGTGTCAGTGAAAGGGTGTCAGTGAAAGTGTGACACTAAAAGGGTGTCAGTGAAAGTGTGACACTAAAAGGGTGTCAGTGAAAGTGTGACACTAAAAGGGTGTCAGTGAAAGGGTGTCAGTGAAAGTGTGTCACTGAAAGTGTGACACTAAAAGGGTGTCAGTGAAAGTGTGACACTAAAAGCGTGTCAGTGAAATTGTGTCAGTGAAAGTGTGACACTAAAAGGGTGTCAGTCATAGTGTGTCAGTGAAAGTGTGACACTAAAAGGGTGTCAGTGAAAGTGTGTAAGTAAAAATGCGTCCTCAAAGTGTGTCAACAAGATTGTTTCCATAAAAGTGTTAGATCTATATATATACTATAAAGTAGAAAGTAAGGCCTATGATTGTATGTATGGGTGTATGTCCCGTATACCAGTCAACCGTTTGACCAATCTTGATGAAATTTGGTATAAATGTCCCTTGGGTACTAACTGGAACGAGGCGTATGCATAGTAGTTCTAAAACAAACTTAAGACCCTCAAAAAAAAAGTTGCACAACTCTATGAAAGTATTACTATTTCATGGATCTACGCAATGTTTACCATGTTTAGATAGAAAGGATTTAGATCTAGATCTAATTTTTTAAACTACACTTTGCACAGATAGTTTTTTACTTCGACACACTAAAATATTTAATATAGTCTAATGATTTCATTATTTAATCAAAATAACCTTCAAATTTGTGTTTCAAAAGCATTTTTACATAAATATGTTTTTTTATATCTGCAAATTTAGACATCCTAATGTAAGAACTATAGAATCCAAATAAACAGGTTTACAAGAGACAAATAGGGAAAGGCCACTCATTACATATATATAATAATATCTAGATATTACTCTCTTCTTCTGACTTAATGTAGGACACACACATAAAAACACTGCTAAGAACTTGACAACGTATCTTTCAGCTTCATAGAACTTCATTGATTATAAAATCTAGCAATCGTCCTTGAAACAAATCGCGTAGAAAACTGTATAGTACTTCATAGCTTACATTCAATGAACTTTGTTGCACTTCACCGTACTTCTTTGCACTTCACTGTACTTCATTGCACTTCACTATACTTCATTTCACTTCATTTTGTTTCTTGGCACTTCACTGTACTTCGTTGCACTTCATTGTGTTTCTTTGCACTTCATTGTACTTCGTTGCACTTCATTGTGTTTCTTTGCACTTCATTGTACTTCGTTGCACTTCATTGTGTTTCTTTGCACTTTATTGTACTTCGTTGCAATTCACTGTACTTCGTTGCACTTCACTGTACTTCGTTGCACTTCATTGCGTTTCTTTGCACTTCACTGTACTTCGTTGCACTTCACTGTATTTCGTTGCACTTCACTGTACTTCGTTGCACTTCACTGTACTTCGTTGCACTTCATTGCACTTCGTTGCAATTCACAATACTTCGTTGTACTTCACTGTACTTCGTTGCACTTCACTGTACTTCATTGCACTTCATTGTATTTTGTTACACTTCACTGTACTTCGTTGCACTTCATTGTACTTCATAGTACTTCACTGTACTTCGTTGCACTTCACTGTACTTCGTTGCACTTCCCTATACTTTGTTGCACTTTACTGTACTTCGCAGCACTTGAACTCTTAGTCGTATTCCACTCTACTCTGCTGGTCCAAGTCGTATTCAACTCTACCGAATCAGAGGCGTACACGTCTTACATCTATTGTATAGACTTAAACAAATCTGGTCCACTCCAGTTCACTCTACTCAATTTAACTTGCATCGAGTAGTACGCATCCCTCTTCTACTGTTTCGTACAGTAGACAACAGTAACGACGACTCTACCGACGACTGACTTTTCACATTAACTCTCTGGTTTAGGCTATTTAGAATCCCTAATCGCCTCTCCTATGTTGCAGAAACACTGCTAGCACCTTCTGGAGACTCTTGACAGCACGTCACATCCCGTCTTTCTTTATACAGGTACATTCCGGAGAACACTCGCTGATGTGTTACCTAGCCGGGGTCACATGTAGTGACCCTATATATACAAGTGACCCTATATATACAAGTGACCCTATATATACAAGTGACACTATATTTACAAGTGACCCTATATATACAAGTGACACTATATTTACAACCTATTTCTTAGACACTATTGAAGAGAACGTTAGAACTTAAGGACAAAACGATAGCATCAGTTGCTCAGATACAATTGTAGTACTATTTAAGGTCCATTAAACCATAAGGGCCTGATTAGTTTGAGCCTAATGTCGACTGGTGTTTTGCCAAATTTAATATTTTAGAGAAGGAGCCGAGTGTCTTACAAAAGCTCTCAAAGTGTCAGACAGCGTACCTAATGTCAATGACACGCTGCCAGGTCTTGAGAAGACTGTAGATGAACAATGTCGGACAACATACGGAAACGACTCTTATTTTTGTAGAGTAAGTGAGACAATCTTTCTATCTATCTATCTATCTATCTATCTATCTATCTCACAAGATGCTAAAACAATCGCTATACAAGTAATATAAAGCTCATCTTTTAGACCTTGTGATCTATACGGCAGATGATGTAAAGGTCACCTGTTTCTGTGGCCCACAGTTAACGAGGGTGTCATTTGTCAAGCACAACGACCAACCACCTTCACTATAAATTCACTATAAATCCCGGAATAAAGTATCCCAGTCTTCACCAGGATTCGAACCCGGGACCCCTTTTCTGATGTAAAGTGATTCACCGTTCAGCCACCGCGCCTCCAATATAAGTTACATAGAGGAGGTATATTCTTTTAAAACTTCTATCGCTGTTGTTTTTCTTGCTTCTAGTAATCCTTCTTTGTGTCTCTATGAAATTACATTTTATGTGATGTCAGCACTGTATAGATGTACTGTTGTGTTCGTCCGACAGCAACTCAAGCCACAGGATATTTGTAGGAACTTGTGGTGCGGGCTACGCACGAACCTGTCTATCTGTCAGACTTCACAGATGGCTTTAAGAGGCACCCCTTGCGGCAATAAAAAGGTTTCAAGTTAATGTACACGTATAGAATGACCGTTTTTTCTTTTCGGTATGATTTGCGGGGGAGGTGTTGTTTAAGTGTCGCTGACTCAGTGATTGTATGTATTCTTTAGAGCCAAGAATGAGATTGTATGTATACTTTAGAGCAAAGAATCAGAGATTGTATATATTCTGTAGAAACAGGAATCAGAGATTGTATGTATACTTTAGAGCAAAGAATCAGAGATTGTATATATTCTGTAGAACCAAGAATCAGAGATTGTATGTATTCTTTAGAGCCAGGAATCAGAGATTGTATGCATTCTTTAGAGCCAAGAATCAAAGATTGTATGCATTCTTTAGAGCCAAGAATCAGAGATTGTAGGTATTTTTTAGAGCCAAGAATCAGATTGTATGTATTCTTTAGAGCCAAGATTCAGATTGTATGTATTCTTTAGAGCCATGAATCAGATTGTATGTATTCTTTAGAACCAAGAATCAGATATTGTATGTATACTTTAGAACCAAGAATCAGAGATTGTATGCATTCTTTAGAACCAAGAATCAGAGATTGTATGTATACTTTAGAGCAAAGAATCAAAGATTTTATATATTCTGTAGAAACTGGAATCAGAGATTGTATGTATACTTTAGAGCAAAGAATCAGAGATTGTATATATTCTGTAGAAACAGGAATCAGAGATTTTATGTATTCTTTAGAGCCAAGAATTAGAGATTGTATGTATTCTTTATAACCAATAATCAGAGAATGTATGTATTCTTTAGAGCCAAGAATCAAAGATTGTATGTATTCTTTAGAACCAAGAATCAGACATTGTATGTATACTTTAGAACTAAGAATCAGAGATTGTATGCATTCTTTAGAGCCAAGAATCAGAGATTGTATGCATTCATTAGAGCCAAGAATCAGAGATTGTAGGTATTTTTTAGAGCCAAGAATCAGATTATATGTATTCTTTAGAGCCAAGATTCAGATTGTATGTATTCTTTAGAGCCATGAATCAGATTGTATGTACTCTTTTGAGCCAAGAATCAGATTGTATGTATTCTTTAGAGCCAATAATCAGAGAATGTATGTATTTGTTAGAACCAAGAATCAGAGATTGTATGTATTCTTTAGAACCAAGAATCAGATATTGTATGTATACTTTAGAACCAAGAATCAGAGATTGTATGCATTCTTTAGAGCCAAGAATCAGAGATTGTATGTATACTTTAGAGCAAAGAATCAAAGATTTTATATATTCTGTAGAAACTGGATTCAGAGATTGTATGTATACTTTAGAGCAAAGAATCAGAGATTGTATATATTCTGTAGAAACAGGAATCAGAGATTTTATGTATTCTTTAGAGCCAAGAATTAGAGATTGTATGTATTCTTTATAACCAATAATCAGAGAATGTATGTATTCTTTAGAGCCAAGAATCAGAGATTGTATCTATTCTTTAGAAAAAAGAATTAGAGACTGTATGTATTCTTTAGAGCCAAGAATCAGAGATTGTATGCATTCTTTAGAGCCAAGAATCAGAGATTGTATGTATTCTTTAGAACCAAGAATCAGATATTGTATGTATACTTTAGAACCAAGAATCAGAGATTGTATGCATTCTTTAGAGCCAAGAATCAGAGATTGTATGCATTCTTTAGAGCCAAGAATCAGAGATTGTAGGTATTTTTTAGAGCCAAGAATCAGATTGTATGTATTCTTTAGAGCCAAGATTCAGATTGTATGTATTCTTTAGAGCCATGAATCAGATTGTATGTACTCTTTTGAGCCAAGAATCAGATTGTATGTATTCTTTAGAGCCAATAATCAGAGAATGTATGTATTTGTTAGAACCAAGAATCAGAGATTGTATGTATTCTTTAGAACCAAGAATCAGATATTGTATGTATACTTTAGAGCAAAGAATCAAAGATTTTATATATTCTGTAGAAACTGGAATCAGAGATTGTATGTATACTTTAGAGCAAAGAATCAGAGATTGTATATATTCTGTAGAAACAGGAATCAGAGATTCTATGTATTCTTTAGAGCCAAGAATTAGAGATTGTATGTATTCTTTATAACCAATAATCAGAGAATGTATGTATTCTTTAGAGCCAAGAATCAGAGATTGTATGTATTCTTTAGAACCAAGAATTAGAGACTGTATGTATTCTTTAGAGCCAAGAATCAGAGATTGTATGTATTCTTTAGAACCAAGAATCAGATATTGTATGTATACTTTAGAACCAAGAATCAGAGATTGTATGTATTCTTTAGAGCCAAGAATCAAAGATTGTATGCATTCTTTAGAGCCAAGAATCAGAGATTGTAGGTATTTTTTAGAGCCAAGAATCAGATTGTATGTATTCTTTAGAGCCAAGATTCAGATTGTATGTATTCTTTAGAGCCATGAATCAGATTGTATGTATTCTTTTGAGCCAAGAATCAGATTGTATGTATTCTTTAGAGCCAATAATCAGAGAATGTATGTATTTGTTAGAACCAAGAATCAGAGATTGTATGTATTCTTTAGAGCCAGGAATCAGAGATTGTATGTATTCTTTAGAGCCAAGAATCAAAGATTGTATGCATTCTTTAGAGCCAAGAATCAGAGATTGTAGGTATTTTTTAGAGCCAAGAATCAGATTGTGTGTATTCTTTAGAGCCAAGATTCAGATTGTATGTATTCTTTAGAGCCATGAATCAGATTGTATGTATTCTTTTGAGCCAAGAATCAGATTGTATGTATTCTTTAGAGCCAATAATCAGAGAATGTATGTATTTGTTAGAACCAAGAATCAGAGATTGTATGTATTCTTTAGAGCCAGGAATCAGAGATTGTATGCATTCTTTAGAGCCAAGAATCAAAGATTGTATGCATTCTTTAGAGCCAAGAATCAGAGATTGTAGGTATTTTTTAGAGCCAAGAATCAGATTGTATGTATTCTTTAGAGCCAAGATTCAGATTGTATGTATTCTTTAGAGCCATGAATCAGATTGTATGTATTCTTTTGAGCCAAGAATCAGATTGTATGTATTCTTTAGAGCCAATAATCAGAGAATGTATGTATTTGTTAGAACCAAGAATCAGAGATTGTATGTATTCTTTAGAGCCAGGAATCAGAGATTGTATGTATTCTTTAGAGCCAATAATCAGAGATTGTATGTTTTCGTTAGAGCCAATAATCAGAGATTGTATGTTTTCGTTAGAACCATGAATCAGAGATTGTATGTATTCTTTAGAGCAAAAAATCTAACACAACTCTTGTGACTGGTAAACAAATAGAAATATGTGGGATGATGGGAGACAATATTTCCGATTTGCAAAAACTGTTTGGTGTAATAAGCTTCTGACTATCTTCTCTGATTTGTAGGTCAAATCAAGTAATTGATTTTTCAATATTCCCAGGTTTGCTCCCTCGGACTGTGTGTCAACGATGTGAGAGGCTTAGACGTACCAGGTGAAATATTATTGAATTATTTGAGTGTTATGTTGCTGTTTTTTTTTTTTTTTACAAAGCTTATACCAACTTGGGGGCGTGGTGGCAGAGTGGTTAAGCGCTTGGCTTCCGAGCCTGAGGTCTTGGGTTCGAATCCCGGTGAAGCCTAGGATTTGGGAATTTCGGGATTCTCAGGGTGCCACTGAGTCCACCCAGCTATAATGGGTACCTGACTTTAGTTGGGGAAAGTAAAGGCGGTTGGTCATTGTGTTGCCCTTATAACACCCTGCTCGTTGACCGTTAGCCATAGAAACAGATGACCTTAACATCATCTGCCCCATAGATCGCTAGATCTGAAAGGGAAAATTTACTTTACTGACTCTGTCTGGTACAAAGTGTGTACACGTTATTTCTCCCACATCCAATCTCGGATCAAGTTGAACATTTTGTACAATCATTTCTTTTTCCTGACAAAATCAAAAAATCATTTTTTTTTTTAATTAACCAATTCTTTAATTAACTATTGGTATTTTACTATACTGTTTGGTATCTCGATCTAGGGAAAGAAATTATACTTTACTGACGTGGTGGCATTATTTGAATTAGTCCCCTTTATACTTTGAGAGAGAGAGAGAGAAAAGTTTGAAACTATAACAGCCTCTATTTTCATAAGCCCTTCCCTAGTACAGAGGTTAGTGTATAGGCCTGAGAAGGCTTTAGCGCTCGAGTTTGAATTCAGGTCGTTCTACTTTAAAAAAAAAATAGATTTAAAAAGCGCTTTTGGTAACATTCACACGTATACCCCCTTCTTTCTCCCACGCGCCCCCCCCCCCTCTCAACTGGCCCAGGCACGTGATAGGATCATAGCTTATTGACAAAGCTAGAACACGAAATTGCGCTATCGGTTAAACATATTTGCAATTGCACAGATTTATTATTATTAGTCTTGTAGTCTAGACCTATTACAAATAACATGTTTATAACATGTTCACTCTTACTCTCCTGATAGACAATACCATCGTTGATTTGACCCCATTAAATTAACTTAATTTTTGGGTTCATAAACTTTAATTGGTGTAACATAAAAAAGGGCGTGCATTTATCTATACCAATTATAACACTGTCTGATGAAAAGAAAAAACGTGATTGAAGTTTAACCCTTACAGGCTAGTGAAATGCAAAACGGGAAAAATGAATAATTCCTTCTGTATGTGGAAAATAATTACGAACAGAAAGAGTTAAAACACGACATCATATTTATAATGTGAAAAATTAGTTTTGATAATATGAACACATTATAGCTGTCACGTTATCAGCATTCACCTGTGCCTGGGGTCCTGGCTTCTTTCAGGCGTCTCGGTGCTAAGCAAAGTATCTGTTCCAAACTTCTTGTTCATCTGCTTGGAATCTGCAACTAAATCTCGGAGCCATGTATTTCTGGGCTGTCCCCTCTTCTTCTATCCACGGGGGTTGGGGAGGTGGGGGGGGGGGTCTTGTCTCACGATGTTAGATGCAGGTTTTTGCGAACCCAGGTACGCTGTTCTGCCTCATCGTGGCACCTGGGTGGTAACGGCTACTTCAGGGGGTAGCTAGGCTAAATGAATGGCGAAACATTACTCCCGTGGGGATGCCCACGGGTAGACGAGAGTCCACCCATTGCACGGGCGGGGGTTGTAAAAAAGTCCCCAAGAGCACGTCCCACATCCATGCGCCGTTCCTCAAAGGACCGTTACATAAATGGCGAGTCCCCCCACGGTTAGCTTAGTACAACGAAGGAAAATGACGGAGGCTCCCGGTGTCCTCGGCCTTCGGCCATGAGCGGCGAATCATGGTCGGAGCCAAAGGCATTGGAAACAGCAATGTTTTACATAGGCATTGACTTGGGTCGCTCTCAAACAGAACTGTGCGTTCACACAGGTTTTTTTTTTTTTACTGTTTCGGCTGGACGACCAAACAGGTTTTTTTTCAAACTTAGAGCTCGAAGAAGGTTTTTGCGAAAGGTCAGAGTCAGAGTCTCTGAAGGATATATTCTTCGAATGGTTGCTTCTTTGTTCTCTGCCACAGTTCCTCGTGGGTGATCTTGTCTGGTCAGCGGATTATAAGTGTCTTCTGGAGAATGCTGGGATTTCTTTCATATTGGTGAAGGTAATTCTCAGTGTTTTGTTCCATAGAGTGGTAATGGTGTAGAAGAGCCTGTTCTATTTGTCCTATATTATTTATTAATAAAATGAAATCAATTTAAAATCAAAATTTCGGATATAAAAATGATAGAAAAGGGTTGTCTAAAGTAGTCTCCCTTAAGCATGTCTAAGGGAATATATGTCTGGTTGAACGAATTTGTGTATCGATTAAAAGAAATTCATTTAACCTTTTCTGAAACTCCAATCTACTCTGCATTTAGACAACTGTTTGTTTGGAGACGCAGAGAGTGCGGTTGCATCTAACATGTCATGTGAACAGCTGATAGGCTACAACACTATGCACTGTTACAACAGTTTCGTTCAAAATGTATGTTGCAAGTCTTGTCTGATGCACTTCAGCCCTGTTCAAGGTATGGTTACCGAATAGGAGGTAGCAGGGGCGAACTGGCTATATGGGCGCCCGGGCAATTCCTGATGGGCCAGCACACAATTTATTGTACCCAAAAATACAATAATTTTTAAAAAACCACTCATTTGTTAATTAACTTATAATAAAAATTAAATTTTTAGTTTCGTATCGTACAAGGGACATTAATTTCACTTGTCAGATGTTGAGGTATACTTTGAATTTGTCCCCCTTAAACATTCCGTAGAGAATTAGGTCTTCGCTTAAAAGTTTGAAACTAACTACTTTTTTTTTCATAGCAACAGTTGTTCGGATTAGGCTTTCAATTTAAGAGAATATAAAAAAAAAACACAAATCAAATTACTATATTTAGAACGATAAATAAATTAACTTGAACTTTCCTCGAAACTAACACGTCTACCATAGCATCTACAAAGTACTCCGGTTCTGTCTCTCTTCTCTCCCTTTCTTCAGTTGTCCCCCCTCCCCTTGTATTCACTCCATCAAACTTTCTAGACGTTCTACTGGAAATTTTGACACGCACAAACCACAATAGATACAGTGTCGTCAGTGGTGGGGGGGGGTGCGGGCCGCACCGGGCAACACCCACCGGAGTGACGCCACTGAATAGATATGATAGGAATGCAGAATGGGTTGTGAACTAGCTTTAAGAGAACAGTAGAGCTAATATTCTCTTAGTGTAGTGAAGCGGGATATTACTTCAGGCCCGATAGCCACATGACCGTTTCTCCTAGACGGCGCTTTGTGTGCGCTTTAAAGGCAAAACAACGTGGACACTGTCCATTCTGCCAGAACCTTCTGTCTTGGCAGATAAACTTGTTTCGTCTCAACTGCAAGTTATATCCCTTTGGTGCATAGTTCAGTCTTATGTGTTTTCGTATGGCTGCAGGTCTTCATAGTGTACAATAGACGGTCCTAATCAGCCTACGAGTTGACTTGGTCCTTATTTCTTCTGTCTCAAGCCCACCCCACATTCGGCCTGGTTTGTTTTGTTTTGTTTTTTATTACCAATGTTGGAGTTATATATCCTCATACAAATTGTAATAACTTTGGACCAATGCAAGTGTATTTGAAATTATAAACTGATGTTTAGATGTCACATATTAAATTATCCGCTGTTGTTTAGATGTCACATTTGAAATTATCCACTGTTGTTTAGATGTCACATTTGAAATTATCCGCTGTTCTTTAGATGTCACATTTGAAATTATCCACTGTTGTTTAGATGTCACATATGAAAGTATCCACTGTTGTTTAGATGTCACATTTGAAATTATCCGCTGTTCTTTAGATGCCACTTATGAAATTATCCACTGTTGTTTAGATGTCACATTTGAAATTATCCACTGTTGTTTAGATGTCACATATGAAAGTATCCACTGTTGTTTAGATGTCACATTTGAAATTATCCGCTGTTCTTTAGATGCCACTTATGAAATTATCCACTGTTGTTTAGATGTCACATTTGAAATTATCCACTGTTGTTTAGATGTCACATATGAAAGTATCCACTGTTGTTTAGATGTCACATTTGAAATTATCCACTGTTGTTTAGATGTCACATATGAAAGTATCCACTGTTGTTTAGATGTCACATTTGAAATTATCCGCTGTTCTTTAGATGTCACATTTGAAATTATCCACTGTTGTTTAGATGTCACATATGAAAGTATCCACTGTTGTTTAGATGTCACATTTGAAATTATCCGCTGTTCTTTAGATGCCACTTATGAAATTATCCACTGTTGTTTAGATGTCACATTTGAAATTATCCGCTGTTCTTTAGATGTCACATTTGAAATTATCCACTGTTGTTTAGATGTCACATATGAAAGTATCCACTGTTGTTTAGATGCCACATATGAAATTATCCACTGTTGTTTAGATGTCACATTTGAAATTATCCGCTGTTGTTTAGATGCCACTTATGAAATTATCCACTGTTGTTTAGATGTCACATTTGAAATTATCCGCTGTTCTTTAGATGTCACATTTGAAATTATCCACTGTTGTTTAGATGTCACATATGAAAGTATCCACTGTTGTTTAGATGTCACATTTGAAATTATCCGCTGTTCTTTAGATGCCACTTATGAAATTATCCACTGTTGTTTAGATGTCACATTTGAAATTATCCGCTGTTCTTTAGATGTCACATTTGAAATTATCCACTGTTGTTTAGATGTCACATATGAAAGTATCCACTGTTGTTTAGATGCCACATATGAAATTATCCACTGTTGTTTAGATGTCACATTTGAAATTATCCGCTGTTGTTTAGATGCCACTTATGAAATTATCCACTGTTGTTTAGATGTCACATTTGAAATTATCCGCTGTTCTTTAGATGTCACATTTGAAATTATCCACTGTTGTTTAGATGTCACATATGAAAGTATCCACTGTTGTTTAGATGCCACATATGAAATTATCCACTGTTGTTTAGATGTCACATTTGAAATTATCCGCTGTTGTTTAGATGCCACTTATGAAATTATCCACTGTTGTTTAGATACCACAAATGTCTGCTGTTGTGAGAATTTGCTAACCATGTGATCTCAATGTTTCGAGCTAATAATATTTAAGCACTGTACATTGTGCCATTAACAAAATATATAGGCTATGTATGTAAGCTGATAATTGATTTTTATTAAATTAGTCGAAACCAAATCCTTTGGCTTAATATTCGAGTTGTTATCAAACCGTTGTTTACATTTCTCAGGCTGCGAGTATGGTGACAAAGTTAGGGGCTGCCAACTACAACACTGTAAACATTACCCAGCTCAGTGTTGTAAGACCTGCACTCCAGAAGAAGTAAGCACAGAGCAACAGAGCAAGAACACAACTATTGGAGCCACAGCTTCAGCTTCAACTTTAGAACCTCTGACGCACCAACGGACAGACCCGAAAGTTAACCCCTTGACATATTCTTCAAGGGTAAGCACTGAACTATCAACGAGTATTCAACAGACCATTATTAGTACTAAATCTAAATACGCATTCGGACCTAGACCCAGATTTACACGCAGTTCTACATCCAGATATCAATCCAGATCTACAACCAGATCTACAGGGGAGGTTACCGTTACTCAAGAATCACTCAACGTTACAAGTTTGCATATCAAATTGAATAACGTTTCCAGGAAATCAGTTTCCGGTTCCGATAAAATATTCAATACATATCACTTTATGTTTCATATTGCAATCGTTTTTTGCACTGTCTAGCATTGTTAACATTTATGTAAATAGCTTTCTCTGACGTCTGTCCAGCTGTGTACGCAGTGCAACACTATCTGTATTGTTTCGTATGAGGTTTTTATACATTTTTGTGTGTTTTAATTCTGGTATAAATGTATGTAAATAATAACTTTAGACAACTACTTTCCTTACCTAACATCCATATACATTACTTAATTATATGACTGTTTTGAAGGCATGTGTAAATACATAATATTTATATAAGAAAAATGTGTTTCTTCAAGTCTATGTCGGATATTTCATGAGTGAAAGATTTTTGTGAAGGTCCCTGCATGTATCAATAAATTTAAAATTTCGAAGAATGAAATAAAATACTTGTAAATGTAATGAAATTTTCTGTAGTTTCTTATTAACTATTGTTTGTTTAAACTTTTATATTATTGAAATATGTTGGAGCCTTTCAAAGGCCGGCATTGTATTGTGATAGGGTTGTATTGTTGTCTTGGCTAGTCTTCCCGAGCACCCCTGACAGTCTATTACATATACTTATAATTGTTCCATCGTAATAATGCCCACTTTTGTCATCCAGGGGGCTGTGAGGGCTTTGCAATTGAGCTTTGGTGTCTCGTCATGTGGCTGGTGAGACCTATGTGATCCCGGAATGTTCGACTGCACACTGGGGAGGTTATCCCTGCTGGAGTTAGTGTTATTGGCCTTGCTTTTGTTCTATGGCGCTTCTCTTCTTCCAGCGCTGTTCTCTTGTCCTCAGCAATTTGTGCGCCAGTTTTTACAGCGCGACGCCATGATGACCAGTCATATGCTTCTGTCTCCCAGGTAGCTGGGTTTATGCTTAACGCAAAAAATGAACACACGAAAAAAATGAGCCATTTCCACATGACATGTTTAAGAAAAATACTGAATGTCGAATGACAAGAAAAAAAACAACACAATCCTGATGCATTCCCAGCTGCGATGGGCAGGACACGTCTGCAGAATGGAAGACCGCCGCATCCCTAAACGACTTCTGTATGGCCAATTAAAGGAAGGAAAGCGTTCACAAGGCGGACAAAGAAAACGCTCCAGTGACACCCTCAAAGCTTCTCTGAAAGCGTTCAGCAGTCTAGCAACTCAGTAAGGTAATAAAGTCACGCGGGTAATGCCAATCGGCTAAAGTACAGTCAGGATCGTAGTGAGTGAAACGTGCGCCCGGGGTAAGGTACTTTATTGGTGCCCTCTCCCCCATTTACCATGAACGTATAAAGGGCCTCACTGTGTGCGGTGCCCACCTTAGAGAAGCGCCCGAGGAATCGTGCCTCTGTGTACAGTATATAACAAGCAGTAACCTTACAAAAGTTTAAGGATATGATATGAATGATAGTTCATAAATAGCTTTTTTTAGACAAATTCACCCAATCTCGGACAAAGCTGAACTTTCGCTCCATTATTTATTTTACCTGACAGCACAACAATCAATAAATTGATTACTGAATTAACTATTGGTAATTAATTATTTTGTTAGGTATCTCGAACAAGGGAAAGAAATTTTTTGCACCTAACTGATAAGATGGTATAAATTGAACTACTTTATAGAGAGAAAAAATTGAAACTAACACTAGATAACTGTAGATGTATCAATCATTTACTGTATCGGTTATCGTTCTTATGTCAACATTTTATTGTAACTCGTCCGTAAGTATGTGTTCAGGAAATGCTAGAAATGTGTACTTAAAGCCATTCTACGAGTAGTTTATAACTATTATATTATTCTGTTCATAACAAATATAAAACTTTCTATTTTCATAAACACTTCCCTGGCACAGTGGCTAGTGTATGTCAGGGTTGGGAAATCTGTTTTAAGTTAAAAAAAATTGTTTAATTTAATCATTTATACACCTTGAATTAGCGCAGGTCCTATGAAAGTGCGGATACTTTTCACTATTCACATTCGTAACCTGGGAGTACTTTAACAAGGGGATATTACTTTCATACCAAAATATTAAAGTAACATATTCACTCTCGCCATTCCTTCCCCTGACAGTGTATTGAGCTGAGGAGGCTGGAAATGGCTTAAGCCCTCGAGTTCAAATTCAAGTCGTTCACTTTTTTTTATTAATTCTTTTAAAATGCGATCACCCTCATACCCCCTTTTTTTCTACCCTTCCAAATGGTCCAGACAGGTGAAAGGATCATAGCGTATTGAGAACGCTAAAAGCATGAAATTGCGCTAAACAAAAACAATTGGTAAAAAACATATTTCAAATCGCACAGATTTATTGTTTTTAATCTAGATCTATTAATTAATTTATCTTCATGACTGATCCAAACTAATTAATACATCTATGCTTAATACAAGATTTTCTTTTTTTTATTATTTTAAAGTATTTTTTTTCTGCTTTTTTTGTTTACTAATAGATTACTGGCGTAACTTAAAGACACACCCTGGTCACAATGTCAGCGTTACAATCCGGGCCGACGACTCAAGGCTAAAATACAAACTAGACTAATATCGCGCCGTAACGTGAAACAATTTGAACACCAGCAGTAAAAATATCACATTGAGGAGATACTTGTGTTAAAAATATATATTACAAATCGCCAATAGATTTGCTAGCACTAATAATCATAAAAGGGCAATCTTCGATTCCCAAGATTAACGGTGAGTGCACTGTTTCACATGACTATGTGGGAAGCGTGGTCATGAGGTCGAGTACGCTCGGACTTGGTTTTGGCTTGGCTACCTATGTTGGGGGCTCGAGGTTCGACACCCGACTCAAGCAGAGTTGTGTTTAGTGAGCGCCTAAAGGCAGCACGGAAAACCTTCTCCCAGATACCTCCTCTCCCCCCCCCCCCCACTGGTCCACAAATGAGATTGGACCATATCGCTCTGAGCATGCTATAAGCATGAAAGTAGCGCTATATAAAAGGCATAATTTACTTTATTTGTATTTATTTATTTACGCTAATGATAAAAAAGAATAGAAAAAAGGATAATAGAAGATGCTCTCGAGGGCTATGAAGGTGCTGTAAGCATTGGAGGAAGAAGAATTAGCCTACTAACTTGCTCTTACAGATGACATTGATGGCCTAGCAGGGACAGAAGAAGAACTAGCTGACTTGGTGATACGCATTTACAAGACTTCGCAGCATATGGCATGCAAATAAATGCCGAAAAAAAAACAACACATTATGACCAATAGCCATTAGGGCTTTAAAAGGGGCATCAATATTGGAGGTGAAAAGCTGACTAGTGTTAGCCGCTTCAAATACCTGGGAGGTATTGTCTCAGATGAGGGAACGTAACCTAGACTAATGGCCCGAATAGCACAGTCCACAGCAGCCCTTTCAAAACTTAAAATAATATGGAAAGACCAATATCAGACTGATGCACTCCCTGGTCACGGCCACATTCTTATATGCTTGTGAGTCTTGGACACTGACTGCAGAGCTAGAGAGAAGGATCCTAGCAATACTACAGAAGGATCCTAGGTATCACATTCAAAGACCGCATCACAAACCAAGAGATAGAGACAGGGTTACTGCAGCGACTGGACCCCATGATGATCTGCTTACTATCGTAAAAAGACGAAAGCTTAAAACCTTTGGCCACATTACAAGATCTACGGGGTTCGCAAAGACCTTCCTTCAGGGAACAGTACCAAGAAATAGAAGAAGAGGCAGACAGAGAAAGCGATGGGAGGACAACATAAAAGAATGGAAGGGCCTGCAATTGAAGGAGGCTCTACCTAAGGCGAAAGGCAGACAGGAATGGAGAAAGACGGTCAACGAGACTTGCTTGTAGCCCCAATAGTCCAGACTAAGGGATAGGTAAAGGCAAAATAATAATAATAATAAAAATTTAAACAAACAAATGAAAAATAATTTTTTTTTAAAGAAAGCTTGTCTGAGGAGAAGAACCGTTAATTACTGCGATTTATCTCAAGATGGCTAGGTTTAGCTACTTTTCTGCAAAATAAATTGAGACTAATTAATTAATTAATTGGTTTAACAACTTGACCCTAGAATGGGAAGTGGGGAAAAAACGTGTTCAAACTTATAGCGCGATTAGTTTTCTCTTAATAACTAATAAATGTGATTTTTTATTTTTTTTTAAAGGAACATACATTCATTTATTAAACTCTTGAATTAATGTGGTAATTCCTGGTGACCTAGTGATTTCGAGATAAAATATTTTGTAGTACTCTTGACAAACTATAACTATTTGTTATATATAATAATAATAATAATAATGCTTGTCTTCGAGTCCGAAGATTAGTGAGGAATACAGTATTTCCCATGGCTGCGGAGCCCCAGCTGTGTCCTGCATATTTTGCCACATCCAGGGCAAGCATAACCATTGTCCACAGGTGGTCGATTTAGATTTTCTTTTCGTTGTCTGCGTTTGTCCTCGGCAGATTTTGTTTTGGTCTCAAATGTGTATCCCGCGGCCTTCGTGAGTGACCTCCAGCTGTCTTGTTCCGACGCCGCATGCAGCCAGGTGCTGTCTTCTATGTCAGCTAAGGAAAGTTGACGCCTAAGCTGGTCTTTGAAGCGAGCTTGCCCTCGAGAGAGGGGAAATTTTGGAGACCGTCTCTTTCAACGTTCGTTACCAAAAAGCAGCCTCGAGGCTGAACTCGAAGCACAGTTCCAGGCACTGGACTGGGTGGCAACGAAGGTACGTAACGGGAATGCGTCAGCCAACGACATAGTCTTTTTCACGGATTCGATTTCCGCACTAGAGGCCTTAGAAGGGCTAGATGAAGGTGTCAGAAGGATATGGGACGTTCTAACGGTCGGAGGGCGTCTCCTACGATTCGGAGTGAACGTTACTTTGCAATGGGTGCCCGCCCATTGTGGGGTGGTCAGCCACGTGAGCTTTACCGGGCAATGAGTAGACCAGACAAAAGAGATGCATGGTGGCAACAGAATCGTGCGGAACAGGCGGTCCTAGCCCAGTTCCGGGTCTGATACTTTCCAATTGGTACTTACCTCGGCCAGTGGAAGGAGAATTACGGTGTCGCCATTGCATGGAGGACGACGAAACAATAGACCACATTCTTTACGAATGCAGAGTTCTGCACGAAGGACGATTGGGACAAGGTTTAGATAGAGAGATAACTGGTTCATGGCCGACACAGAGGCTGTCCTTGTACGGGGACAAGGCAACCTTAAGACTCACTGCTCGCTTCCTCTCACGTGCTCTAAGGGAGTATTTACCAGCATGTTGTTCGTTGTCAATGGGGTTTCTGAATCGGTCTTTGAAGCGTTTTTTTATATACATTGAAAACTTATAACAGTCAAACTAGAGTTTTACCAGTGTGACCAATGAATTCTTTTCCCAACGATAGACATAAACTGTCAAATTTGTAGGAAAATAATGCGAGCTGTTTTCGAGATCCGTGTCCATCCATGTTTTTCAGCCCACCCAGAAGGTTTTAGTTCCCACGAAGGCACGAGTCAAAAAGAGGTAGTGTAATAATAACTAGATTTAGATAAGGTTTAGTGTAACAATGACGTCAATTATTTAAAAAAATCTCTAACCCATAATATCTGTATTGACAAAGTGGATATAGAAAAACGCAGATCAAATATTTTCAAAATGGTGTGTTTTAAAATAAAGATCTAGATCTATAAACAACATTTAGATTTCCACTCCCCTAGTGTAACATGAAACAATGTCACCACCAGCAGTAAAGTAAGTGTTTCGCAGTTCTGAAGTTTATCAATTCAATGAGTGGCTAGCGTGTTAGAGCTAGATCTATATTTAAAAACTCAATAAGATCTAGATCTAGACCTAGAGCAGTAGAGGTACTTTAGACTTAGAAAACAGAATCTAGACTAGATCTAGAGATCTAGGTCTAGACTATATTCTACCATTTTCAATGTGGATCTAGATCTATTTATTTCAGTATTCTTTTAAATACCAATGTGTAAGTTAGACTAACAAAACACAAGACAAAAAAAAAAAAAAAACCTTTACCTAAATTTAAATCTAAATCTAGAATAATAAGAAGACTTTTTCTTTAAGTAGGGAGGTGTGCGATGAAATAGCAGTGAAGTGCTTCCGGGTTCGAATCTCGGTGAGGACTGTGATTTCGAATTTCGAAATATTTTTTTCGTCGACTGCTAGTCTGTGTCTGTCTTCGACAAGAGCTTCACCAATAGGAACCTAAAATGTGTGTTTCACGTCGTGAGAGTTGTCCAGCTGCCTTTTCAAAGGCCATGTGTTGCTAGCTACCTTACTTTATAGCGCTTCCTGGGGGAGGGGGGGGGCTACAGGTTACGTTGTTGTCATTTAAAATCGCTAAAACAAACAATCAACAGCTCGCCTTTGACATGTGGTCCTCCTCTCCGGTTATACCTCTATCAGAATTGCTTTATTTTCACGTCATTGTTATTGAGCCTGTTCTAGAATAGACACATACTAAAACAGAAAAGTTACTATTGTCAGTGATTAGCCATAGTTCAGAAGCTTGTCTTAAAGTCCTTTCAAATCAAATTGAATTAATATATCAAAATGACCTAAAGATCTAAAAAAAAAAGAAGTTTAGAACTCAAGGTCTTGTCTACGTGTAATCTACTTCTACTACTACTAGGCCACTTACTACTAGACCACTTACTACTAGACAACTTACTACTAGACAACTTACTACTAGACCACTTACTACTAGACAACTTACTACTAGGCCACTTACTACTAGACAACTTACTACTAGACCACTTACTACTAGACCACTTACTACTAGACCACTTACTACTAGACCACTTACTACTAGGCCACTTACTACTAGACCACTTACTACTAGGCCACTTACTACTAGGCCACTTACTGCTAGCCCACTTACTACTAGACCACTTACTACTAGGCCACTTACTACTAGACAACTTACTACTAGACCACTTACTACTAGACCACTTACTACTAGACCACTTACTACTAGACCACTTACTACTAGGCCACTTACTACTAGGCCACTTACTACTAGCCCACTTACTACTAGACCATTTACTACTAGACCACTTACTACTAGCCCACTTCTTAATAGACCACTTACTACTAGACCACTTACTACTAGCCCACTTCTTAATAGACCACTTACTACTAGCCCACTTACTACTAGACCACTTACTACTAGACCACTTACTACTAGCCCACTTCTTAATAGACCACTTACTACTAGCCCACTTACTACTAGCCCACTTACCACTAGACCACTTACCACTAGCCCACTTACCACTAGGCCACTTATTACTAGCCCACTTATTACTAGCCCACTTACTACTAGACCACTTACTACTAGACAACTTACTACTAGACCACTTACTAATAGACCACTTACTAATAGACCACTTATTACTAGACCACTAGCTCTAGACCGCACCAGATGGAGAGAGACTGTGACCAAGAAAGACCAGTAAAAGTACATTGGTCTCAGCTCAGGAAGAAAAACGTACTATTCGAGAAACGGCCAGCTCCTCTACCACCGAAGCAAAAGCCACCTTAACCTGCGCTATCTGTGGACGGGAGTGTCTCTCCAAAATAGGGCTCCACAGCCACATGAGGAAGTGTGCTCTGAGATGAATCATAGTCGTTCTACGACTGAAGTAGGCCAACTAGACTATGTCCCCTTAGGTCCAGAGGGTACCTGACTTTAGTTAGAGAACGTAAGGCCGGTTGGTCGTTGTGCTGGCTACATGACACCCTGCTCGTCAACCGTTGGCCAATTAAACAGATGACCTTAACATCATCTGCCCCCCATAGATCGCAAGGTCTGAAAGGGGAACTTTACTTTACTTTACTTATGAAAGGAAGGTAAACACCCAAGACCATCAACCCCCCCCCCACACACACACAATCATTTTCCCAACTGGTCCAGACAAATCATTGGACCATATCGCACCACTGAGCATGCATTAAGTGTGAAAGTTGCGCCAAACAATTAAACGATTTATTAAAAAAAAATTCCAATCCTACAAATTCATTATTGTTATTCTATATCAGGGGGTGGCCAACCTTTTGCTTCAGTGCGCCAATTTATTATTTTTTTCACTTTTAAGTCGGTTGTACCAGTTCAAATTGTACTCGTTTTAGTCTTTTAAAGTTTGTTCATGTGTACATATATTTGGTTTGCTGTACACATTTGTGTTTAGTAGAGGAGAGGGATTTAAGAAAAAATACAACTTTACTTGTTAAGTCTGTCTTTGTTAATATTTTTGGCTTGCATTTATAATTGTAATTTATTATTTCAGTATGACTTAAAGACTAATTATAATTTATGAACGGTGTTAGCAGTTCTATATATATAACAAGCATTGGCGATTTTTTCAAATGTGCTTTGCATTCACCAAATCTGTAATATTATGATTTAATTTTGTGACCTACATTTTTTTTTATCATTTTCTTTAAAAATGTTGAATCTGTTATCAATTTTTTCTAATAGTAGAAAGCTTAAATAGGTTACATACATACCTGGAAACAAAAATTCAATGCTTACAATTATGTTTGGCCAATTCTTTCAGTATTTTTTGGCAATATAACTTTTAAAATTTTGCTTGTCTCCTGGCTACATCTGTAGACGTTCAAGCGTTACCATGGTTACCTAAGCGTTAAACAAAATATTTCCTTTAAACAGCCAAGCGTGACCTACTTGACGACGTCGGATTTCTTTTATGGGGCGAGAAACGTACTTGTCGGTATCTCATGTTCTTCTGGTCCTGACCCTCTTACTGACCTGGTCAAAGCAATCTGAGAGTCTCAAAGGTCAGTCTGCGTTGTCCTCTTCAGTTTAAGGTACTTTAGCGCTTCTTTACAAAGCTGTCTTTTTGTCTGTCTCTCTGTCTGTTTGGTGTAATGTTTGTACACGTTATTTTTCAAACACCCATTCTCAGATCAGAATGAAGAAGATATATACTGTACCTAACAAAACATGAATCAATTTTAAAAAATAAATAGACTCCGTTTACTCTCTCACCCAGCGTCCTAAAATAGCCTCTTTACTTTCGTGTGCCCAAATTACTATTTGAGGGCAGCCTAAGCGATTATAACTATTTGTTTATCTCTAACTTGGCATACACATGAATGATTAATGAACCGAATCTTACTGGAAGATAGTCTCAATTGTAATAGATTTTGGTTTACAAATGCCGTGTTTCACGTTTGGCAAAAGATTTTCAGGAAACATTTAGGACTTTCTCATACATCTCTAAACAGGTAGACTTTTTCTCAGAATGCCCCCCCCCCCCTCCCTTCTTCAAAATCATAAAAATGACCTGTAGCAAAAACCGTGTCATCTTTCGAACTAAGCAAAGAGTGATACGCTCCTTGGTTCTGGCAATAGTCGTATAGGTTTAGGAATCTCTAATACTGAGCGCAGAACTAGAGATGAGAATCCTATCGATGGAATTGAGATGCTACTGAACAGTGGTTTTCAACCTTTTTTGGCCTCCCGCCCACTTTTCTTTTTAAAAAAATTAGCCAGCGCCCCCCCCCCCCCCCCCCTAAGAAAAATACTAATAGAGAAAAGTGATAAGGCATATTTTAATAAAATTTTATGTATTAATTTTCACACTGTCTACAACAGATCGTTATTTAACAAAAAAAAAATATGTACAATTACTTGAAGTAATTAATCTCATATTCAAAGACTTTCTTTCAAATCCTTTTGAATTTTCCTTTTTTAAGTTATTGAATATTAGGGCCTTCTAAGCGTACTATTTTGTAGGTTTAATTGCAATGTTTTAAAATATAAATATTATTATTGCTGAATTCACTAAAAAAAATGAAATAAAGCTAATGAGAACCTTGAACCTCCTGTTGTCTAACAATATTAGAAATGTCCTTTCTTGGCTAGAGTCTAGTTCTTTGCTTACTCATTTATTTATTTTTTCACGCACTAAATCTAGTTTAACCACGTATGTTTGTGGTAAAGCTATAAATAATTCATTTTCAACCACAGTTTTGGCATTTTTCTGAAAAATTTAAGTGCAGCCATATCTCTCTTGTGTCTCCTATGTTAATATTATTTTTACTAAAGACAATTTTGTAAATTTATTTTTTTTCCTGAAATTAAAATTGAAAATCATTAACAAATGTTTAAAAATTGTCATTTATACTTCAATTTGTTAATTTATTACATCGAAAAAGCGAAATGCAAACAATACAACTCCCTTTCGAAATCAAGCAAACTTCAGTTTACAATAAGAGTTAAACATGTTGCTCATCATTGGGGGGGGGGGGGGAGTGTATTGGTTTGAACTTGAATTTTGTTTACAATTTTTCTAACTAGATTCAAATAGGAATGAAATTGTGGGCTAAAATTTTAACAAGATGTTGCGTGTTTATCCCAACTCATGAAGTAAATATTGGATAGATCTGGAGTGCTCAACACTTGCCAACAAATAGTCAATATGTTAATTGTCCCTCACGGCACGATAAAATCTTGGACATGTGTTAGAGCAACAAAACAATGGCCTACACATCTCGATCGTTATTTCCCCTCGGAAAGTCGGACCACACTATGATCCATCTTACACCCACGTACAAACCGGTTTTAAAAACAACAAAACCCGAAGTACAGTCCATCCAGTCATGGTCTGATGACGCTGTTTTACAGCTACAAAGTTGTCTGGAGCAAACAGATTGGAACATGTTTGTAAACAACTGCCCGGACAGATGAACTTACCACAGCTGTTCATTTGTACATCCAGTTCTGTGAAAACATGATTGTACCAAAGAAGAAAATTAAAACATTCAGTAATAATAGACCCTGGATGACCAACATTAAAAATTAACATTCTGTCGTCATCGAGAAGTACATAAAGGGCTGGTTTTGAGTGTGTATGTGTTTCTCGTGTGCGAATGTCGTTCGTATGTGCATGTATATCGTGCATCTATATTGTTATTGCTACTGTAGTTACGCTGAGATAGTCAATTGTAGTCAAACCGAATTTCCATTTGATTGGATCAATAAAAGTTATCTTTTCTTGTCTTATCTGTCTTTCTTTATTCTAAATTACTTATGAAGCCTTTTAGCGTCCACCACTGAGGGTACCCCATAGGTCGCAACAAGCTACATAACTTTTTGTGTCACAGATAAGTTTTAACACTTTTAATTTTAGTTTCAATCAGTTTTTTAAACAACATCATAAGACTTAAGTTTGATTTTTCTTTTGGCAAACAACATGAAAAAAGCGATGCGATTTTCTAAGAAGCCACTAAAACATATTCTGCTTTGCTGTTGTTGTTTTTTTAAATATTATTCAAATAGTAGAAAGTTTTTTTGAATAGTTAATGAATATTTTTAAATTAATTTTGGATATTGCTATATGTCTATGAGGTCAACTCAATTCCGTGATGTCATTTGAGAGTGTTGTCATTTAAAGTAGAACATTGGAATACTTTTTTAGGAAATACTTTTTACCTGGAGACAATTCAATAAAACTTCGGGAGGCATAGATGTGCACATACTAGAGAATTCTCCTCACGGTTGACTTTGTCAATGTTTCCATTGTTAATAAATTGCTAAATTATTCTAGCATTAGCGTTTTATTTTTATTTAACATTTACTTAGTAATATATTACATATGTAGTTAAAATAAACCATAATCTAAAAAGCGTATTCCCAAAGTTTGTTTATCAAAGCATAAACGTGCATACGCGCCCAATTAATAAAGACAATAGACACCCTCCAATCACAGCATCTGAGTAAGAATTTAAATATAGAAAAGAGGAATTCCCGAACTCAATTTCTAACTGTTTCTGTTCTTAAATTAGAACTAAGCAAACTGTAGTGTGGCTAGTCCTAGTCAGCCAGTGTTAATTTTGAAGAGATTTTTATGTTTTATTTTAGTACACCTACAGTTTTTTCCTTTTATCTCGACGTCTTCCTTATTGTGTCCAACGCCCCCCTACCGCCCCTTTTGCTCCCAGTGCCCCCAAATTTCACAAAATCGCCGCCAGGGGGAGCTAGCGTCCCCGTTGAAGACCGCTGCAAGAATGATCCTAGGTGCACTTACAAAAACCGCGTCACAAACGAACAGGATTGCTATCAGACCCCTTCCACTATAAAACAAACGCAAACGAAAAGCGAAGCCTAGATGTATTGAAAACACATTTCAATTAACCTCTGACCCTAACCTCTGACCCTTTACCTCTGATACACACTAACAACGCTATTGAAATTTAAGAGCTTCGGTTCGCAGCAACTTTGAAGTCAATCAACGCCAGCGCCACCACAGACGACTCGATGCCGAAACATGTGGACATAAGAATGACCACAGAAGACAATTCTGACATTCGACTCAACTTGGAACGAGCGCCTCACTCAAGTGTTCCTTTAGTCTTGGTTGATGTGAACAAGGGAGGCCATTTTGTGACCAAATCCCAACTGATGATGCCGGATAAGGTAACATGGTTATTTTGCTGACTTCAAGGCTTGTAAACTTGATATAGTTGATGTCGTAATTTAAAGATTAAAGGTGGACAATATATTGACCGCCGACAGAAAGGGTTTGTCACTAGACCTAGGTCTACTTGCTGCATAGCACATATAGTAAATATATAATGTAAAATGTCTCTTAAAAAGTATTTTAGGTATAAAGATTATAGCACACACCTTTAATTATTGTTGTTGGAATACAAAGTATATCTGCAATAGGGTATTGTGAACGTGCTGGCTGAGTTGTAAAGCGACTGGCGTCTAACCGGGAGCGTTTGGGTTCGAATCTACTTAAAGACTGAGATTTTAAATTTTCTGAATCTCCCCCCCCCTTTAACTCTAATGACATACTTTAGGAAAGGAAGTAGAACCATTAGGTCGTTGTGCAGGCCGTATGGACACGCTAGTTAACCTTCGGACAGAGAAGCAGATGACCATTTACATTATTTTCCCTAGAGATCTCAAGGTCTGTAAGGGGTACTTGTGGTGAAGCTTGTTAAAGATAATTATAGGTTAAGGGCAGAAGAGCTCAAACATCAGACAAAAGAAGCATAAAAGGAAAACAAAATGCAATGATTATATTTCGATGACACGCGCATTTTAATTAGGTGTGTAGAAAAAAAATGTTTTTAATTACATTTTAATAGTTTAATCTGATGTGGAGACTACGTTTCTCAAAGTTTGAAAATGTTGAGCGATAATGTCTTCCTGCTCTTCTGTACAGAATGTTGACTTCTACCAAGACCCGCAAAATAAAGCGACTTTTCAAATCACTAGACAGAGAAACAAAGCAAGAGAGAATCAAAGATTTGACATGGCAAGACTTATTATTTCTTCTTAGTAATTTCCAATTAACATTCAAGTCAGTTAATAATAATAATAATAGTGGAAACTGTTAAAGGACTACGATGAATTTTGTTTCTCTTTAGCGAAACTCGACCCTGGAAGCGCCAGAGAATGACTACTCGTTCGTTTCTAACATAATAATAATAATAATAATAGCTTTTATATAGGGCTACTTTCAGGCTTATAGCATTATAGCATGCTCAGATATAGCAATCTCAAGTGTGGACCAGTGGGGGGGGGGGGGGGGGGGGGGGGGAGTATCAACTCTTTTCGTGTCGGGTATCGAACCTCCAACCCGCTTCATTAGCCAAGCCAAATTCAAGCGTACTTAACCTCTCGACCACGTTACACACTAGTTTCCATTATTTTTAGTAATTTTTTTTTCTGTAACTAAAGAGGCTCATGTTTAAAAAAAAGCATTAATATTAGTTGTGTTTTCTATTGGTTTATAATTTAACACAGTATTTCCCATACTGTGTTCCGCGAGGCCTGAATGGGTGTTCCACGAACTACTGAGCTAGTAGGCCACCATGTTATTTATCTCCCAAACAAGAAAAAATATATTAAGAAATCATTATAAAAAAAAAACTTAATGAAGGGGAAGAACTTCGCCTTTAAAAACGATCTATTCATAAAGTGAAAGTTATTTCCCTTACTCGATATCAAATCAAAAAATTAATGACCGAAAATTAATTAACTGATTGTTTGTTTGTTTGTTGTTGTTTTTAATTACTTTTTTTTGTGTTAGGTACAAAAATAATTGTTTAAAGTATCAACTTGATCGGAAAATACTGGAGGAGCAGCGTTAACAATTATCTAAGGGGGCTAAACCAAACAAATTATCTGTGAATACTGAAGTATTAGTTTCCCTTGTTGGTATCAAATAAAATGGTTAAAAATTAATAGACTATGTTTATATATATATATATATATATATATGAGAATGAATAGTTTTGCCAAGTTTCAACTTGATCCGAGAATGGTTGTGAGAGAAATAACGTGTGCACACATACTTATTACCAGACAGACAGACAGACAGAGTGAATTCATATAATCTTTGTAAAAAAACAAAGCAGAGTGTTCTGCTAATACTCAAAATGTGCGGAGTGATCCGTCAAAAGAAAAGTTTGGGAAATACTGATTTCACTTAACAATCTAAATGAAGGTTTATTGTGTTCTTTTGGAATAACATATATTTCCTGTCTTTCCTTTAACAGAGAGGTCATCTTGTAATCAAAGGATGGGTCTATTACCTCAACACTGAACAAGGATATGAGCCTAATGACGGCCTTGATGCTAAATATAGATCTGATGTTCCACGTGATTCACCGGAAGAAGTCATTGTTGAGTCCCTTGTAGGAAGAGATCTCTTTTTGAAAAAGGAAAATTTGTTTTGGCAATTAGATTCGGACTATCTTTCCAAAGGTATGTGGCTCTGTCACGTAGGAAGGCAAGTGGCTTTGTCATGTTCAATTTTGAGTGGCTCTCATGTTGAATTGTGAGTGACTCATAAACATTGAATTGTGTCTCTGTCACACTGAACTGTGTCTCTGTCACACTGAATTGTGTCTGTCACACTGAATTCTGTCTTTGTCACACTGAATTGTGTCTCTGTCACACTGAACTGTGTCTTTGTCACACTGAACTGTGTCTCTGTCAAGCTGTATTGTGTCTCTGTCACACTGAATTGTGTCTCTGTCACACTGTATTGTGTCTCTGTCGCACTGAATTGTGTCTCTGTCACACTGAATTGTGTCTCTGTCACACTAAATTGTGTCTGTCATACTGAATTGTGTCTTTGTCACACTGAATTGTGTCTCTGTCACACTGAACTGTGTCTTTGTCACACTGAACTGTGTCTCTGTCACACTGAACTGTGTCTCTGTCACACTGAACTGTGTCTCTGTCACACTGAACTGTGTCTCTGTCACACTGAATTGTGTCTCTGTCACACTGAATTGTGTCTCTGTCACACTGAACTGTGTCTCTGTCACACTGAACTGTGATTGACTCGTTCGTTCTGGTTCTCAAGCCAACAACACTAATTTAAAAACAAAAGCTTAAGTAAAATTAGCGTTGGTATTATATGTCAAATATTATATGTCAGATATTATATATCAGGTATCATATGTCAGATTTAATATGTCAGGTATTATATGTCAGATGTTATATGTCAGATGTTATATGTCAGATTTAATATGTCAGGTATTATATGTCAGATGTTATATGTCAGATATTATATGTCGGATATTATATGTCGGATATCATATGTCGGATATCATATGTCGAATATCATGTCAGATATAATACATCTTATTCAGATTTTCCTGTGAGAATAGACGAAAATGAGCCCGTAGAGGAACGTCTTCAGTGGCCTTCGTTTGGGACAGCTCGTGCAAGACGCCAGTCTCGACAACAGTACTTCATCGACATAGTAGCAGTGGTGGACTATTCTTTGTTTATGAAGTTTAAACATATGAATGACTCGTGGGACTTGCAGACTATATATAGGCACTACGCCTTGACTTTTAATGAGGTAAAGTTTGACCTTTGACATAATCAGGTGACAAGTACGTTTGCCCAAAACTTGGGTTTTATAGAAAAAATGCAGCGGATTTCCGCTCCGAAACCTCTACGTGACGTCTTTGTGGAAACTTCTGTGGATGCAGATAGGCAAACAATGAGTAGCGAACCTAGCCCTTCAGGTCACCTCTTTAGAGTCCGTGGTGGAGATAAAGTGTGCAAGATGTGATGGTCACGTTCAATAAGTTTGCCACGCCATGTCACCAAAAGGTTCTTCACAAAAGAGCAACAGGAATGGTGGCTCTTACACAGCTAGGGACTGTCACACAACAGTAAGATGAAAAACATTCCTACTAGTTAGTTTGTAGCGGGACCGTTCCGGAGCTATGAATGTAACGTATTTGATACGAAATGATCGCTAACATTGAGGCACCTTTAGACAGGACTTGTAATGAAGAGCTTCCGGTCCATGCCTGTCTGTTAGGAGAATTTTTTTCCTTACGGTGAACAGAATAATAAGAAATCATAGAAGCTCCGAGTCCCTAATGAACCTTTCTCGAGTTTTAAAAATATGGAAGAATTAACATTTGCTCGATCTGAAAACAATGCATGAAAAATCTTTCCTAGCAACCAATTTTAGAAGAAAAAAAAATTACCCTAAAAATGCTGTAACATCGCATCTTACGTCGATTATTAATATTCGCTAAAAAAAACAACTGTCTACGACACTGGGCGGATGTTTGCCAGGTCTGATTAACGAATAAATCCTTTTGTTTAACAGGTTTCTGACTTTCAGGTTTGAAGACTTTTACTCTTCTCCAAAAGATTGTGTAGGTTGGAACTCACGACCACAGTAAAGGCAAACTACGAACAAATATTTGTTGTTTGTCTATACCTCTTGTGTTCGCAGTTTAAAACGCATACCACAATAGCAGGCGGCCGTACTGGATTTGGGATCGTTTAGGTTGGCAGACGAATTGTAGTGTCGCCTGTTGTGTTCAATACGAAATACGTGAGATTAAAAGTTGGCAGCAGGGAAAAAATAAGTTTACAGGATATCTTCGACTAAAAGAGACTTAATTCTAGCAATGCCAGAGAATGGTTTCAAGTTAATAATTACTGTAATAATAAAAATATTATCTAATGATCAGAATGATGGAAGCTGTAATATTAACAATTAATCATTATGATTACAGGTGGACCTAATATACAAAGCACTGAACACTTCATTTGTTCTCAAGATACAAGTGATTAAAATTATAGTCTTAACGGTAATTACGTCATCAGTAATTGTGTACATATTATACCTAGCATTGGTTCCGTAAGTGGTCATAGATATAAGCACTGCACTATCTATAAAATGGCTTGCATCTCAAATAGCCGCTGGCAACCGGTCCAACTCGTGGCTGTCACCCGAAAAGGTATCACTAACAGGAGATGGGGCGAAAAAGAGTAACTGGCGCCTAAAGCCCTAACCCTAAAGCAATAAGTTTCTGGCAGAAGTGGCTCGCTTTGGCTGGCTACTCGTGTAAGAGAAGAATGACTCAATTCAAAGCTCTGGTAACTTCCATCTATACCCAAACATGGAGATAGGTTTCGGGAGTTAACCCTGAATAAAACCTCAGGAGTTGGCAATCAATGGGAATCAGTGCGCTTGAACTTGGCTTGTCTTGGCGACTCGGGCAGAGTTTCTTTTACTGAGTGCCTAAAGGCAGCACGGAAAACCAACTCCTAGATACCACCTCCCCCCCCCCTCACTGGTTCACAAATGAGATTGGACCAAAGCGCTCTGAGCATGCTATAAGCATGAAAGTAGCGCTATATAAAAGCTAAAATAATAATCCTTAGGCTGCTTGCAGCACGCAGTGCTGAACACTTGTAGAGCCCTCCTTGCCTGTGATGCACAACTGTATTGACACTTGCCGTTGAATTAGATACACGAGCTGCGTGGAGAGGGGGAACTGCTGGGGGGAAACATAGTTCCGACCATAGCTAATGCCCAGGCATTCATCTCAGTTCTATGACAAAGCCGTTCATATTGCATTATTCACAACCAATATCTAAACTGTTCCCACCGTCGCCACACGCACACACACACACGAGCGTACACACACACACACTTTCCGTAACAGTACAATAAATAGGTGTTTAAATTTTCCGAGAATGGGCGTAGTAGAAATAAAGGTCGGGAAAGTGAAGCGGTTGGTCGTTGTGCTGGCCATATTGCACCCTCGTTAATCGTACGCTATAGAAACCTGTGCCAGCTGGATGTATGTCTCATGCATCCTCTATTACTTTACAGTAAGAAGAACAATTAAAAGTGTTTATTTCAAAACTTGATTCCTGCTTTAGACAACTGACGCAATTATTTAGGCAAGTGAGATGGTTAAGCCTGACCCAAGAGTTTCTAAACACAAAACAATGCTTGAAATAGCTCTGTAATAGCTCGTCAGATGTAGCGGCTGTTTTTTTAAAACCTTTTAAAATGTCTTATAGATGTCATATGGGTGTCACAAAGTTACCGAATAGATTTCATATAGATGTCTAAGAGGTATCATACATATGCCCCATCTTACAAATGCTCCTTCTTCCCTAGTGCTGTTAAAGCATCGAATGGGTTACCTAAGCCAGCCAGGAAAACCAGTGACTTGGCAGAATTTAAGTCATTGGTTAACATTCATGACTAGATTGACCTAGGAACATGCGTAGGATGTAATCATCTTCTTTTTTGAATTAACGTCTGTATTTAATAAGATAAGATGTCATATATGTGCCGTATAGATGTAGATTTTAAATCGTTGTAATTTGGATGATCGATAAGTGTCATGTATATGTCAGAAATGTGTCATATATATGTCAGATAGGTGTCATATATATGTCAGAAATGTGTCATATATATGTCAGAAATGTGTCATATATATGTCAGATAGGTGTCATGTATATGTCAGAAATGTGTCATACATATGTCAGATAGGTGTCATGTAGATAAGTGAATGCTTGTTACGTCATTGCCTAGGAGGCGAAAGTAATGTGGCCAAATATTTTCTTTTTCTTTTCCACAGACTGCAGCGGCTTCCAACTTCAGTGAATTTTATCGCCACGATGATAAACTGCAAGCGGACTCATGTCTTAATTCTTTATCATTGTTCTCTGGAGACCAGGGCAAAGATATCATTGGGCAATGCGATCATGTCATGGCTTTCACAGCGTGCGTCTATTCTACCTAGACTACAGTCATATTATAATCTATTCAATCCGTATAAATCTAAATAATACTAATTGGCGGTATAGACATTGCGCTCACTGTCTAGAGCTCCCTTAGGATGAATTTGACATATAACTTAACTTTAATTAAATTATAACTGTTATCATTAATATGATTTAATATACCAACGTCACTTTATGTGCTAGTGTGAATAAACTTATCAATTTGAGATGCTATAAGTACTTTGAAGTAATTTTCTTGTAACTGTATTATGAAAATTGTTAGTTAATCCTTGCCTCGATGTAAACTACTTCAATATTGGTTAATGCTTGCCTCGATGTAAACTACTTAAATATTGGTTAGACCTTGCCTCGATGTAAACTACTTCAATATTGGTTAATCCTTGCCTCGATGTAAACTACTTAAATGTTGGTTAATCCTTGCCTCAATGTAAACTACTAAAATGTTGGTTAACCTTTGCCTCGTTAAAAAATATTTATTAAAATTGTTCAGTTTTCTTATAGACTAACATGAAGCTCCTTGGTTTTACTTACAGCTATGATCTGTTTTCTCTAAGTGACGGACAGCCAAATTACAAAGTAGCGGGTACATTAGTGTTTTATTTTATGTTATCTTTTTATTTAAATCTACAATGACATTTTTGAATCTGTATTTTTATATTTTCATTTTTTAAATTTAATATTTTTTATAGAGTATGTAAAGCATTTCTTTCAGACCTTGTGTTCAATAGGGCAGATGATGTAAAGGTCATCTGATTCTGTGGCCCACGGTTAACGAGGGTGTCATGTGGCCAGCACAATGACCAACCGCCTTTACGTTTGCCCAACTAATGTCAGGTACCCATTAGAGATGGCGTAACTCAGAGGTTCAAGAAGATCCCGAAATTAACCGTTCAAGCACCGCGCCTTCCACCAGTTTCTGTGAGCCATGGTTAACGAGAGTGTCAAGTGGTCAGCACAATCACCAACCAACTTTACTTTTCCCCAACTAATGTCAGGTAGCCATTAGAGCTGGGTGGACTCAGAGGTGGCCAAAGATCCCGAAAATTAAAAATTCCAGTCTTTACAAGGTTTCGAACCGGGACCCCCGTTCTGGAAACCAAGCGCTTTACCACTTATAACTACAAGTTTATTCTACAATCTGTATTGACATTTTTTTTTTAAAGGGCATCACGGAAACCTTCTACCCTCTTCCTCCGCCCCTGCAACTGGTAAACACAATTGACTGGACCATAACGCAGTGAACATGCTAAATGCAGGGGCATAGCTACACATTTTCCACCATTTGGGGGCACAGGGGGGGATTGACCTCTTTGGGGGACCCTGAATTTTGCGTAATATGTAATATTTAATGTAAAATAACACTCATTTGGGCCCCCCCCCCCTCAAGTGGGGTCCCTGGGGATTTTCAAATTCCCCCCCCCCCCCCCTCGTCCTCCCCCAACCCTAGATATGCCACTGGCTAAAAGCATAAAATTGCGATTAAAAAAAACACTTGGTAAAAATAGTTTCATTCGCACTTGCTTATCATTACTTTTAATATATCTAGTATAAGAATTACATATGTGTGTGAAATTGGAATTACTTTACCAATTGTGTTTGTTTAGCGCAGTTTCAGCCATCCTAAATGCGCAATGGTCCTATCGCTTTCTTGTAAAAGTCAATTTTAAATCGTTGAATTCACTTTGAACTCGAGAGCTCAAGTCTCTATGATGGAAGGTCGACTGAGACCATTCGATATGGAAGGCCTCAACTCTGACCTGCAACGTCAAAGCCACTGAGCAGTTTACACCGGTAGCTCCTTGCTACGTCGTACAGACCTGTGTCGTAGCAACCAGCTGTTGGTCTAAACTGCCCTCAGCTTGTGACGTTGCAGGTCATTATTTAGGCCTTCTATAAGAATTGGTCTCGGGTCGACACGCTAGCCATTGAACTAGAAAAGTACTTATGGAAATAGAACTCTTAACAGTTATCTATTGTTACTTTCTCATTTTTATGTGATGAGCTAAATCTCAACCAAAAGGCTTATCTCCCATTAGATAGTACTGTCTCTATATAAACAAAATTAATGAATTAAGATAAATTGATACAATTAAGTTTTCAAATGTTATATTGATCCATGTTGCGTTAGGAACATTGATTAAGTATGCAAAGTTTCAGCATGATCCGAGCATGGAAAGGGGAACAATTAAAGTATTGCTTGACCTTTACATCATCTGACCTCTAGACCACAAGGTCTGAAAGGGGGAACTTTAGTACTACTTGATTTATACCAGACTGACAAGAGAAAGCTGTATAAAAATTTCGTGGTGTACAGAGGGACTCGAACTCAAATCCCATACATTTTTTCACATATTTTGTTAGGGATAGCCAACGTTGGTGTCGTGTGTCGCCAGGATGGTACCAGCTCTTCAGTGATTGAGGAGATCTTCGGCCACCTGACGGTCATAGTTGCAACTCACGAATTAGGTCACAGGTGAGTCTGATCCAACAGAACTATGGGATATTTTGTGACTTCGAAAATAGAAGGAGAGCCGTCTTTACAGTA
This sequence comes from Biomphalaria pfeifferi, assembly GCA_030265305.1. Taxonomy (NCBI): domain Eukaryota; kingdom Metazoa; phylum Mollusca; class Gastropoda; family Planorbidae; genus Biomphalaria; species Biomphalaria pfeifferi. The sequence continues at coordinate 472,420 of JASAOG010000075.1, forward strand.
ATATATCTCATGCTAAGGGAAATAATTAGGAACAGTCTTGGTTTATTTTTCAGGAGATTTCAATGACATTTAAGATATTTAATATATTCAGGATATTTCCTTTTTTTTTTTTTTTTTTTTGTTTCGTATATTTTGCACTTTCAGGAGATTTTCAGGAGGCCGCAGAAACCCTGTTATTATATTTAAGTTCTAATGGTTTAATGCAATAATGTACACGTAGAATTAGCGCGGGACTTATGAACGTGCGGGGCCCCACTGCGACCGCATAGGTTGCAGTGGCCTAGGACCGGTCATGGTTACATATTAGTGCCTTTCTAAGCCCCACCAAATATTATTGAAATAAATTGTGGAACTTAAAGTTGCATTTTTTTTTTTTCAAAGGCTAAATCAATCAAAAAAATAATAAAATTAAACAGTTAGATGATAGTTGGTGATTAATTATTTTGTTTGATAACGAAAGAAGGGGAATAAATGCTACTTAATGAGAGATGTGAATTTATAGATCGATCTAATTCCCTTGTTACGTATTGACACTTTTTATCAGGTTAGACTTCCTATTTCGGATCAAGTTAAAATTTTGCATAATTATTCATGACAAAACATGAATCAATCCAAAAATTAACCATTGTTAATTAATTTTGTTTTATATAGTACAAGGAGCTAAACCCTGTAATTTTCAAATAAATGACAGTAATTAGAGTTTTATATAGATATGCTTTTTTTTTTATTTTGGAGAGACATTCACATCCACATATATCGTTGGTTACGGCGGCTTTCGCTTTGGTGGTAGAGGAGCCGGCCATTTCGAATAGCATGCTTTTCTTCCAGAGCTGAGGCCAGTGCTTTTCAACTGTCCATAGCTTTCTTGATCACTATCTCTCTCTATCTATTGCGGTCTAGGGCTATGTCTTCCCAACGGTCATATGAATGTTCACTGTCTTGAGGTCCCGGTTTATTACATCCACGTAACGAGGGTGGGTAGAAAAAATGTTTCTTGAGCCAGACTCGAGTTGCCCGTAAAGGTTAGGGTTAGGTCTTTAGTTTAAAAAAAAAAACTCCCACTCAAAAATTCCAGAACCGCTAGTGACCTTTCTCCAACCTTAAATTCTTTTTTCATGTACTTAATTCTATAATTCTACAGCCTGTCCGCTAAACATGATGGAGATGACAATGATTGCAGCTCGGAAGATGGTTATATCATGGCGGTCAGCAACTCCCCATCAGACTCGATGCTCCAATATAACTTTTCAAGCTGCAGTTCAGAGAGCATTGAAAATTATATTCAAAACGTTCTTCGTTCACAGTGAGTTCAGTGTTGTAGATAGTTCTCAATTCTCTTGTTCCTCCAAATCTCTACCACACTCACTCCAACAATTCCCTCACACATCGCGCCCACACTCGCTCCCACAATTCCCTCACACATCCCGCCCACACTTGCTCCCACAATTCCCTCACACATCCCGCCCACTCTCGCTCTAACAATTCCCTCACACATCGCGCCCACACTCGCTCCCACAATTCCCTCACACATCCCGCCCACACTTGCTCCCACAATTCCCTCACACATCCCGCCCACTCTCGCTCCAACAATTCCCTCACACAACCCGTCCACACTCGCTCCCACAATTCCCTCACACATCCCGCCCAAACTTTCTCCCATAATTCCCTCACACAACCCGCCCTCGCTCGCTCCCACAATTCCACTACACATCCCGCCCACACTGGCACCCACAATTCCCTTACACATCCCGCCCACACTTGGTCCCACATTTCCCTCACACATCCCGACCGCACTCGCCCCCACAATTCCCTCACACATCCCGACCACACTCGCCCCCACAATTCCCTCATACATCCCGCCCACGCTCGCTCCCACAATTCCACTACACATCCCGCCCACACTGGCACTCTCCGTCTAGCGAAATAAAATTGTATATAAATTGAAGCCAAGTTTTTAAAAATACTTTCAATGTTAACATTTCGTTCCTAGAAATTAGTCGTGCCCAAAATACAGCCCGCGGGCCACATCCGGCCCGCCAAGTGGTTCCATCCTGCACGCCAAAATGTCGGCACAAAATGTAAAAAATCCAGTCTCTTAAAAATGTCGAAAAAATTGTCTCTTTTCCTTCGTTAGGCTCTTTAATTTTTCTCTGATGGATACCATGTGACCTCTGACATTTGTGCGTTTATTTAATGGGATAGAATCTGAACAAACCTTCCCTTTTTTGTGTGGAACATGATAATAAAACATCTTTGTTTTATAAGTAACGTGTGGATGTTTTAAAAATAAAAACGTCAACAACCTATAACAGCATTACGAAACAAATTTGACGAATTTCTTGGTTTGAGCCCCGAATAAAAGATTGTTAAACTACGCCTAGAGATGGGAGGATCGATCACTATATTTATCAAAAATACAGACAAGAAAATGAGTCATTACTAAAGCCAGCTGCAATGTTGCACATATTGTAAGTAGAGAAATGAAGCACTTTTATGAAGCCCCCCCAAAAAAAAAGATAGTTATCTCTTTACTTAATGTAAATACTAGATCCAAGTCTTCTAATCAAATAGTTTCAGATCAATTTCATTTAGTACTTTACCTCATCGTTTTTGTGGCCGTGACATAAGTGTCGGAAATTAAAACGGAGGTCGAATTAATTTGGGCATCAATGCCTTACATTTTGTCAGTAAATGTAGGGCACTAAAAGACTGTCAGTCAAATTGTGTCAGCGAAAGTGTGTAAGTTAAGTCCATGAAAATGTAAGTGTGTCAGTTAAAGTGTGTTTGTAAATATGTGTCCTTAAATGTTTGTCAGTAAAGCCGTGTCCTTAAAAGTATGATAGTAAAAGTGTGTAAATATGTGTCTTCAAAGTGTATCAGTAAATGTGTGTCCAAAAAGTGTGTCATTAAATGTGTGCCCTTAAAAGTGTGTCAGCCTATGTGTTCCGTGAAAGTGAGACAGTAATGGTGTGTACGTGAAACATTGTCTACGTGGGTGTGTCTGCAGACGAGCAGTGGGTACATGTGGTAGATGAGTTACAGTTCCGGATAGCTAGCCGCTCTATAACTGTTGCAGCATTTCACGTGTAACTTTATTAAAACGTCGACAAACATTCTCAGAATCGATGCAGCTTTCCATTTGAACGTAGATGCATGTCGAAACTTAACTAGAATACGAGACCCTGAACAGTTTAGAGACGAAATTCAGCTCAAACTACAACGAACAACATCTCTCTGTCTCTTGTCTCGAACTTTAACCAATACATGTACTAGCATTACCTTCCGGCTACGCCCGTCGCTTTGGTCTCAGGCTATATATATTATTTTTTATTTTGCCTTGCCCCCCCCCCCCACTCTCTTGTTGTTTCTTGCTTATAACCTGGACAGGCCCGTATCACTTCCATCCCCCTTTCCCCACGACTATCCGCCTTAACAAACAGTCTTATTTACACTATCTGTCTAGGCTTCTGCTTTTCTGTTATTTTAAAATATTTTATTGTCTGAGCCTTTTTTTTTTTACCTTGTACATCCTGCAAATCGTAATTCTGACATAATACTTGGGCCGTAACCCCCCCCCCCCCTAAAAACCCTTATTTCTTTTACACTTTTCATAAAAACTTTTCAAATTTTAGCAATACCCTTTAGTGGCCAGAGTATTCTAGTACGTGATAGGTTTAATTGAAACTGCCCTCTTTAAAACGCCCTCCTAAACATACTTCTGCCCTTTCAATTCTATATCAATTTTCTCTCCATTCCACCGCCATCCCATCACCTTAGAAACTTGAACTTTATTATCTGTTACATCTAATTGACAAGGCCAGCATTACAAGGCTACCCCCCTCCCAACCGTATACTTATTCAACGTGAGATCGATGAACCGCATGGGTGTAGCCAGGGGGGGGAGGGGTTCAACCCCCGCCCGAAATTAAATCCCCTCCCCTGCGGGGGGGGGGGGGGGGAATCGGAATTTAGTGACTGATTTTTTGCTTTGATTTTGTTTATTTTAGGTGAGATTTTAATACTAAACTATCACTTGCCTTAGCACAGCAAAAGAGGTTTTGAGTTTAAACATCGCTCCCAGGGCTTTTTGAGTATACGTCTTAGGAAATAGTCCTACATGAAATAGTCCTACATGAAATAGTCCTACATGAAATAGTCCTACATGAAATAGTCATACATGAAATAGTCCTTCATGAAATAATCCTACATGAAATAGTCCTACATACAATCTTCTAAGTATTCATCGACTATTTAGCTCGAAATATTTCAAATACTCTCTGATGCTTTTGACATGACTCTTTTTTTTTTCTATTGCATCCTGCGTATTGAGGGCCGCGGTGGCTGAGTGGTTAAGCGTTTGACTTCCTAACCTTGGGTTGCTGGGTTTGAATCTCGGTGAAGACTACGATTTTTTTATTTCTGGAATCTTTAGGGCTCCCCTGAGTCCATTCGTCTCTAATGGGTACCTGACTTTAGTGGTAGGAAAGTAGAGACGAGTGGTCGTTGTGCTGGCCACATGACACCCTGCTCATTAACCGTTGGCCGAAGAAACAGATGATCTAAACATCATCTGCCCCATAGACCGAAAAGGCCTGAAAGTAGAACGTCACTATCCTTAGCATTAAACATTCAACAAATTAAAAATAAGAATGTGACATAAAAAGAAACGAAGCGAAAGTAAATTTTTTTAAAAAAGCTTCCCGATCAGTTAGCCTCTAAACAAATGCATTTACATGTACGGACTGTGACAGACTTTGACGTTCCAGAATTGGCATGATTTACACTGTTTTAAAACTTCTTCTTCTTGAAACTGTCAGGTAGAGTTGAGCCTTCGGCTCTTGGAACTCCAGGCCAGCAAAAGTGAACAAGACCTCCCTTTTACCGGCCTAAATGAGAACAGGGTACACTGTTCTGTCTGGCGGGGTATCAGACTCGCGGCCAGAGACCGCGTGCACAGGGATCCCTGCCATTTTCCTTTTCTATACCAGGCTAACCGTGCTGGACACGCCATTTATGGAACGGCGCCTGGATTGTGACAAGGTTGTGGGAGCTTTTTTACAACTCCGCACAGTGCAATGAGGATGCTCTCGCACCCCCTTAGGCACCCCCACGGGAGTCTTGTTTTGCTACCCTTTAGCCTATTCGTTTAGTCCTACGATCGTTTCCACCCGGGCGCCACTATAAGGCAGGGTAGCATGCCCGGATTATTTTAAAACAAAACTGCAGGAACGTTAGAACTTTAGGCTAACAATTGCCGAAGACTTACATCATTGACTCAAATACGATTGTAGTACTATTTAAGGTAAATTAAAACTTAAACCTTAAGGGCCTGATTAGTTTGAGCCTAATGTCGACTGTTGTTTTGCCAAATTTCATATTTTAGAGAAGGAGCCGAGTGTCTTACGAAAGCTCTCAAAGTGTCAGACAGCGTACCTATTGTCAATGACACGCTGCCAGGTCTTGAGTTGTCAGCAGACGAACAGTGTCGGAGGATAGAAGGGAACGATTCTTACTATTGTAGAGTTAGTGAGACTATCTATCTATCTTTCTGTCTGTCTATCTGTCTGTCTAAGCAAAAAAATTAACACAAATATGCTGATAGTTAACTTATTACAATGGCTACATTAACACAATATTTCTGTCTGGTAAAAAGCCTGTACACGTTATTTCACCCACACCCAATCTCGGATCAAGCTGAAATTTAGAAAAAGTATACCTTTTACATGACAACACAAGAATCAATAAAAGAAAACCAGTTAGTTTACTAATTATTGGTAATTAACTTTTTTGTTTGGTATCTTGGACTAGAGAATGAAATTAATCATGTTTGATGTTGAATAAGGGAAAGAAATTATATTTGACTTATTTGGTGGTATAATTTGAATTAGTTCCCTTTATACTTGGTAGAGAGAAATGGGTCATGGAAAGGGGCCGTGATGCAGGGCGAAGAACGGAGATGACTAGTCACTAGGGAATGGACGTAGTAGCATTGGTCCCCAGCTCTTGAAATGCTTTTGAAATGAATTGAAACGGGCTCACATCATATGGGAGTATCACTTATTTCCTCTTTTACTGCTATAAAACAATAGAATAACACAAAGCCTATCAACTGTAGATTGAAAATAAACGTATTTACTAGTCAGGCTTCCCTCCACCCGTTTAACAAATAACAAATATTTATTTAAAAAAAGATTATTTCATTTATCTGATACTGGTCACTCCCATCCACAAAATTAATCAATTAGTTAATATACTCTTGGTAATTAATTATTTGTTTCGTAACTCGAACAAGGGTAAAAAATTGTACTTGACTGAAGTCGCGAATTAATTTCCTTTAAAGCTCGCCGATTGAAAGTACATTTTAAACAACTAATAGGTAATTATACAGTCGCCTGTTTTCATAAGCACCTCACTAGCAAAGTGGCTTGAGGAGGATTGAGCCATGAGTTCGAATTCAGGTCTTTTTCCCTATTTTTTTCCTAAATTCAATTAGAAATTTAAAATATTTTTTTGTTAATGTCTGCTCTGTTTCTTAAAGAAATTAATTATATATGATGTCAGCACTGTATCAATGCAATATTGGGTTCGTTCCACAGCAAATAAAGCCACAGGATATCTGCAGGAAGTTGTGGTGCGGCCAAAGCACGAACCGTTCTGTCTGTCGGGCTTCACAGATGGCGTTAAGAGGGACCCCCTGCGGCAATAAAAAGGTTACAATCAAGTGTTGATGAAATAGATCATTTTTACTTCCCCTTTCTCTTACCGGCTCTCGTACCTCAGTGGTGACCTTTTTTTGGGGGGGTTGGGGGAGAGGTAGGCAGTAGAAGTGTCCGATACTACGCGTGCGGGGAACGCGTCGAACGCAAAATGACTTTTGATAGCGAGTTATGTCCTGTACAGTGGCGTAGCTAGGGTGGAGGAGGGGGATCCAAATTTGAAACTCCCCACTGACCTTCATTTGCGTGGGTCCACCTATGAGTGTCTAAATAATAATTTTTTTTACATTAAATATTAAACCTAAATCTCATGTCGTGATGTCGAATTTAAAAATGCAGGGGCCCCTAATTTAGTCAAGCCCCCGGGTCCCAAAATCCCTAGCTACGCCGCTTGTCTTACAATATGACTAAACCGGCTCAGCTTTTGTATCTTCACAGTATTACGGAGTTCTTCCTTCTTGCCAGCCACGGTGTTGACTGTAAGAATAGAAGCTTGGTCTTATTTTCCAGGTATCCTTGTATCTGATACCAAGCATGCTTCTGTAGCGTGTACTCTCAAAAGCTTTTGAATTCTTCTATAAGCCTCAGCGTTCAGTGTCCAACTTTCACAACCACAAAGTAATACAGAGACTACTAACGAAGAACGCAGATTTAGTTTCACTTGGAAGATGCTGATGATGCTCTTCCAGATGTCCCACAGTGTGTTCACGACAGCGGATGCCAAGCTTTAACGTGCTATCGTCTCTTTTGTCTCTTTTGTCTCTTTTGTCGTTCCTCCATCTCTAGTTCTGTTTGACCCTAAGTGTTTATAATGGGTGCTGTGGAGCTCAACGGCGACTGCTGCGAAAGTTTCAGTATAAACAGCGGAGTTAAAACAAGGAGCTGTCCTGGCCCCAAACCTCTTCGGAGCACTCTTTTCAATGCTAATCCGTCACGCGTTCGACAAATCCACCGAAAGCAAATATCTTCATTCCCGATTTGATGGCAAACTTTTAAGTATTGCTAGACTGAGGGCCAAAACTAAAATCAGAACCACCCTATTAAGAGATATGCTCTTTGCGGACGACGCAGCGGTAGTGGCACACTTACAAGAGGAGCTTTAGTCACTAATGTCCCGCGTCTCTAAGGATTGCAAAGAGTCTGGTCTAACCATTAGCACAAAGAAAACTAATGTTATGGGACCATCTGCTACAGCAACACCATCCATCCTCATTGACGATAACAAATTAGATACCGTAAACGATTTCTGTTACCTTGGATCTACTATACAAGATGACCTGTCTCTAAAAGAGTCGTGGACTACCTACCCAAAGCAAGAGAGAAAACTAAACTCATTCCACTTGCGCTGCCTTCAAAGGATCTTAAAAATAACATGGAAAGAAAGAGCGTACAATACCGAGATCCTCGCGAGAACGGGCCTTTCCAGCATTTTTACCGTCCTCAGGCAACGCCGCTTGCGCTGGCTCGGACATCTTCGCCGGATGGAGGACAATCGCATCCCGAAAATCATTCTGTAAGGGCAACTTGCTTCTGGCTCAAGAAAAACTAGTCGCCCCCACCTCCGTTACGTTGATGTGATAAAAAGGGATATAAAATCAGTGAACATTGATACTGACCATTGGGAAGACATAGCCTTAGACCGCACTAGTTGGAGAGAGACGGTGACCAAGAAAGCTATGGACAACGAAAAAACATGGGCCTCAGCTCTTGAAGAAAAGCGTTCCACAAGAAAAAAATGGCCAGCTCCTCTACCGCCAAAGCGAAAACCACCTTAACCTGCAATATATGTGGACGGGGGTGTCTCTCCAAAATAGGGCTCCACAGCCATATGAAAAAAAGTGTTCGAAATGAACCATAGTCGTTCTACGACTGAAGGAGGCCAATATAAGTATTTAAATGAGTCATTTTTTTTAACGTTTGACCATTCAACTGTATGCAACATCTCGTACCACATGCTAGCATTATTTATTTTTTTCATGACTGATTTCCATGCCATCTGTTCTGGCTGCATCATCCAGTTTTGAAATAAAATCTTGTACCTGGTCTGTGCTTTCTCCAATGAGATTTTTATCATCTGCAAACCTGAGATTGGAAATGGACCGTCCAATTATGGTTAAGCTAGGAGTAAATCCTTCTAGAGTTCCCATCATAATATTGTTTTACCTGGACTGTGATGCTGGTCAGTGTAGCCTCTGTGTAATCAACCGACTCATGCGACACAGGCCTGTGTACTTAAAAAGGGACGGATGTAAACATTCTCCGTGTAGGTCAACGGTGTTTGTGGTTATCTGACTATGAACAATGTGCTGTTTCATAAAAACAAGGTTGGGTCAAGTTTGGCGGACTGAGAGAAGAACAAGTTGTGTATAGCTGTTCTATTCAGACATTGACTTCAGCCCATTCGTAAAGTATTTGATTCTTCTCTCTTCCTAATTTATTACACTCATTAAAGTGTCTCGTTATATCAGAGCCCAAGTTGTCTGGTTCTTGACTTGGCCACATTGTTTTGTCAAAGGGTTATAAAGAATCGTAACAATATATTCCAGTCTGGTAATACTACCGTCTTATAAAAAAAATATATAAATGAGTAATGTCCCCTTAATGAAATAAGGATTCTACCTCAAGTAAGGACAGACATATTACACTATTTCTATCATTGTTACGCTGACACAGAGATTGGATGTATTCTTTTTAAAGCCAAGATTCTAACACATGGCCTGTAACAGGGTAAACAAATGGGAAATAATTGGGGTTAAGGGGAGACAATTTTTTCATTTAAACTTCTATGGTTTTTGAATCCGCCTAGGCTCTACACCAAATTATTAAGACTTTTCTTTTGTGCGTCATTTCTTCTAGCCATAACGAGTAACTGATTATTTGAATATTTCTAGATTTGTTCCTTTGGGCAGTGTGTCGAAGATGAGAGAGGTTTAGACTTACCAGGTAAAATATATTATTGAATTTTTTAAGTGTTATATACCTTTGGGTTTCTCTAAATTATGTACACATTCCTTGTCTTCTTTTTTTTAAAGATTTTCTTTACTATATTGCCAAAGATACTGAAACTAAAGCTAGCTAGACACAATGAGTTGATACAAGCTTTGTACCAATAAAAAAAAAATCATTTAGCTTCTACATAATCTCTGATCTTCTCGATTTCATCCAGACGATTGCTTGTTTGGAGATGTCACAGACATTGTTGCACACAACAGGAACTGTGAGCAATTGGTCAACTACATCATCTTGTACTGCTACATGAACACCACCATCGTCAGGGATTTATGTTGCAAGTCTTGTCAGATGCGCTACAGGCCTGTGCCAGGTATAAATGGGAAGCGTGGTCGAGAGGCCAAGTGCACTTGGCTTGGCGTGGCTACCTAGAAGGGAGCTCGAGGTTTGACACCCGACTCAGGCAGAGTTGTGTTTACTGAGCGCCTAAAGGCAGCACGGAAAACCAACTCCTACCTAGTTACTCCCTTCCCCCCCCCCCCCCCCCATCCCCAACTGGTCCACAAATGAGATTGGACCAAAAGCGCTCTGAGCATGCTATAAGCATGAAAGTAGCGCTATATAAAAGCTATAATATATATATATATATATATATATATATATATATAAATTATAGCTTTTTATGTAGCGCTACTTGAAATTATCTGCTCATGTTTAGCTGTTACATATGATATAACCTGTTGTCATTTAGATGTTACATATGAAATTACCTGTTGTCATTTAGGTGTTACACATGAAATTATCTGCTGTCGTTTAGATGTTACATATGAAATTATCTGCTCATGTTTAGCTGTTACATATGAAATTATCTGCTGTCGTATAGATGTTACACATGAAATTATCTGCTGTCGTTTAGATGTTACATATGAAATTATCTGCTGTCGTTTAGATGCTACACATGAAATTATCTGCTGTCGTTTACATGTTACACATGAAATTATCTGCTGTCGTTTAGATGTTACATATGAAATTATCTGCTGTCGTTTAGATGTTTCATATGAAATTATCTGCTGTCGAATAGTGTCTGCTTTGTTTAGATGTTTATATTTGTGATGTTGTTTAAATGTCTGATTTCGGGAGACTATGTTGGCCAGGTTTTCTTAATGCTTCGAGCTAAGATTGCAAGCCATGCATGTTTATGTATATATTTCTCTTTATGGCTCAACCATTCCTGACACTAAGAAATGAAAAAAAGATCACTCTTTTATTTCTACAAGTCGGACTAGAGTTACCCCACGTAACTTTCTCTGCGAAGAAAAACAAGAAGGTGGGAGAGAACAAGTAGTATGTATTCACCAGTCACTAAATTGCAGGGCTGGACTAACCATTGTTACCAAGAAGTCATGGAAAGATCACTCTTTTATTTTCAAGTCGGACTAGAGTTGCCCGCGTAAATTTAGCGCCGAAAAGAAAAAGAGGGGGGGGGGGGGGGGACAGAACAAGTAATCTACTTTGTATTCACCCGTCACTAAATAACAGGGCCGGACTTAACAATTGTGGAGCGCTTAGCGAAACGAATTTCGCGGGGTCAATTTTGGGTAAGGATACGGATAATAAGTGAAAATTAGGAGTTTGTATTATAAAATAAATTTGTCTTTGCATTTTATTCATTCTTTACTACGTACAGAATTACTTTACGAGCCTTGCGTGTATCGAAGTCATACAGTATATCACAAAAATTCTGTTTCCTACAAAGATCACGCTCAATAGCAAGAATTACCAAATGTTTCAATCTATCTTCGAGAATTTTTGACCTCAAGTAATTCCTCATTAGCTTGGGGCGCGAGAAACTTCTTTCACCAGATTTCACAATTACGGGTACTGCATAATGCCGTTTTTTTTTTATCGCGCGTAGGATTGTCTATATGTTTCATGAGATTATTTTGAGTTTTCATAAGATTTTTAATAATTTCCGGAGATTTCCAAGACTTTTCATATATTTTGCAATTTCAGAATATTTCCAGGAGCTCCTGGTAAATCATGAGACCATTAGAAATCTGTTATATAAGTTATAAAATGGTTTAATTTAATAATTTACACCCAGAATTAGAGCGGGTCCTATGAAAATGAGGGGCCCACTGCGATCGCATAGGTTGCATGCGCCTAAGGCCGGCTCTGCAAATAGCGGCTTATGCTACGCCTGGGTCGACTAGTTGGTTTTATTCACTTAGTGTCAAAACTTTGACTCTACTTTTTGAGTTTTTATCAAACCGTGTGCTTTGTATTTCTCAGGCTGTGAATATGGTGACAGGATAAAGGACTGCAAGCCACAGTACTGCAAATTTAACCCATCTGAATGTTGTGAGACCTGCGCTTCAGTGGTGATCACTCCAGATACACGGAGCACTATCAAAGGTACAGATTTCACTACGAAACCATCCTATCCATCCACGGAAGTCACTAACATACCAACACGTTCTCCACAAGCCATTCAACAAACTGGACCTACATCCACATCTAAGCCCAGCTTCACACCCAGACCTGCAGAGAAAGATGCTGATAGTCAAGGGTCATTGACACGTGGAGTGCAACCAGAAACCAGATATCAGATCACAACGATTAAATTCTCCACGTCTTCTGTCTCCTGTTCTGATAGGAAATTTGATACATATCACCTCATGTTTCATACTGCCATTGTTTCCGCACTGTCTAGCATTGTTAACAGTTATGTAAATAGCTTTCTCTAACATCTATTGTAATCCCCGTGTGCGACAGAACTATTATTTTATACTTATTATATATATTTTCGTTTTATTTTTGGTACACATCTATGTAAATAATAACTTGTCTTACCTATCATAGCCTACCATATACATTAATTTATTAAAATCATTAGAAATTTTTGCTATTTTGGAAACATTTGTATATTCATAATATTTATATGACGAATATTTATTGCAAAATGTCAGTTTCTGATTTCTCATAAGTGAAAATTTTTTGTGAAGATCCCTGGATGTATCAATAAATTTAAAATTATTTCAGAGTTTTCTTTAGTTTCTTCTATTAAATTATATAAACCTTTACTATTTGAGCAGTGCACGGATCTTATTTTTATTAAATTATATAAATCTGTACTATTTGAGCAGTACACGGATCTTATTTTATTAAATTACATAAGTCTGTACTATTTGAGCAGTACACGGATCTTATTTTTATTAAATTACATAAATCTGTACTATTTGAGCAGTGCACGGACCTTATTTTTAATTACGTAGTTGAGTAACCTTTAACACGTGACCAATAAAGGGAGAGTAACCCTTGAGGGATTAAAGGCACGACAAGGCCTAAGTTGTGCCGAAGTACCAAAAAGGCAAAATAATAATAATAATAAGGCTTGTCTTAGAGTCCGAAGATCGATGAGGAATGCAGTATTTCCCATGGCTAAGCAACCCCAGCTGTGACCTACATATTTTGCTACATCTAGGGCAAGCATAACCCAAAATATTCAATATCAAACCTTTATATTATTGAAATGTGGAGTACTCCTTTTACAGGTGAACCTTAGGGCATTCATACTGCTTTGCCATGCCATAAATTCAACCCTGCATTGTCTCTATATTTTGACAAGGGTTCTATACCATTTCAGTTTCAGTTTCTTTTACAATCCAGTACTTGAACATCTTCAAAGTCAAGCCTAGAGACTCGCTTCCTTGCTGATTGTTCAAAAGCTTGGAAGTGTCGCTTCTAAAAATGGATTTACCGAGTTCTCGAGTGTCTGTCAAAAAGTGCATCTGTATTTTGACAAAGGTTATGTTAACTCACTCCGTCTGTCTGTCTGTCTGTCTGGGTTAAGATATTGTACATTTTGTTTCTCCCACTTTTAAATCTCGGATCAAGTTGAGATTTGCTGTAATTATATGTAGCCGATGACAACACATAAATCCATACAAAAAAAAAATTAGTTAATTAATTAGTGGTAGTTAAATTAGTTGTTTTTTCTTCATAAAATGGGAGGTAAGCCCAACAGTATTAAAAGATGTAACAGTGATTTCGCGTTTTTGTTTATCCTTAGATATGCTTCGTTTTTGTTTTTTGTTGTTGTTTTTAATAAGGTATTTTTGGTTGTTAAAAAATATAGAAAATATGGGGGGGGGGGGGGGGGGGGGGAATATCGTAATTCAGGTTAATCACAGTTATCTGCTCTTTGTTTACGCTTGAATTTTTAAAATTCCGTTGAACTTTTTAAAGCGACAGCATTCAGAAAGAAGTAAAAGAGGGAACAACATCAAAGCGTCACACAAGTTCCCGTTACACAAGTTCCCGATGTTCCTTCAACAGAGTATTTAAGAAAATCTACGTCCCAGCGCAAACCTCCTGCAGGACGACATGGGGATGGCAGCGGGAAAGGTATAACCATCGAGATGACCGAACAAGAGTCCAGGGAACAAGAGTCTAGGGAACAAGAGTCCAGGGAACAAGAGTCCAGGGAACAAGAATCCAGGGAACAAGAGTCCAGGGAACAAGAATCCAGGGAACAAGAGTCCAGGGAACAAGAGTCTTAAGAGCGAGAGCCCAACGAACAATTGTCCAGCAAACATGAGTCCAGGGAACAAGAGTCAGGTAACAAGAGTCCAGCAAACAAGAGTCCGACTAACATGAGTCTAGTGAACAAGAGTCCGACTAACAAGAGTCTAGTGAACAAGAGTCTAGTGAACTAGAGTCCGGCTTACAAAAGTCCATCGAACAAGAGTCCAGCTAACAAAAGTCTAGTGAACAAGAGTTTGGCTAACAAGAGTTTAGTGAACAAGAGTCCAGCGAACAAGAGTCTAGCGAGCATACCGTAATACCAGGCATTCATCAATATCAAGGAATATTCTATTTTTAAAAAAAGGGAGCTAACCAAATTGTAAGAAAATGGAAAGTGAAAAAATTTGACAAATATTATACAGGTTGTGATTTTTTATTCATTTATATATTTATTGACAAATTAAAAAATGTAATGTACTTTTAACAGCTCTAACAAATTTGCATATTAAACTATCTGACGTGATATACAAATGTTTATTCTTCTAATGTAACAATGGAAACGAATTTGTGTCTGTGGTAAAAACCTTTTACAAACATATTCAAGAAAGATCAATGCTGCCAACTAGAAATAATGCAAGAAGTACAACATTAAACCAAAACTTACAAATAGTATTACAGACTAAAAACACAAAATACCTACGTGTTTTAATAAATGAATCTCCATATTGATGAAACTATCAAAAAATCAAACAAGCATTAGGGTTAATTAAAAGAAATTTCTATAAATCGAATAAGAACATACATCTAAAATGTTATTTAACCTTGGTTAGGACAGTAATAGAATATGAAACCCTCCATTTGGGACCCCTCAATTCAAGAAAACATTAAGAAACTGGAACAGACACAAAATAGAGCTGTGAGATTCATAACAAACGAATATCACATTTGACTAGAGTAACACCTTTAGTAAAATCACTAAATTTAGAAAGCCTTCAGGATAAACGACTCATATATATATATATATATATATATATATATATATATATATATATATATATATATATATATATGTAAAGTAGCAATGATACATAACACACTGAACCATAATCTTCAAACACAAAAATGAAATTTAATAAAATACTCAGACACAAAGATACAGTCACACTACTTGTCCCATATTTGTGCAAATGCTCCTTCTACCCTAGTGCTATTAGAGCATGGAATGGGTTGCCTGAGCTAGCCAGGAAAACCAGTGACTTGGCAGAATTTAAGTCATTGGTTAATATGCATGACTAAATGCATGACGCGTAGGACGTAATCATCTTGTTTTTTTAAGTAACGTCTGTATTATATAAGATAAGATAAATTAAATAACAAATCCTGATGAGATACTCAGAAAGACACAAAGATAGAGGCACATTTCTTATTCATACAAGTTCTCCTTCTTCCCTAATGCCATTAGAGAATGAAATGAACTGTGCGGATCAGCCAGGAAAACCAACGACTTAGCAGAGTTTAAGTTATAGATTACAATTCATGACTAGATTGACACATGAAATGCCTAGGACGTAATTATCTTCTTTTTTTAAGTAGCGTCTGTATTTTATAAGATAAGATAAGATAAGATAAGATAAGATCGAGAAGACAATGCCCAAAATGTTCCTAAACATTCATTTATTAAACTTTTCAAGGAATACGTAAATACAAGAGGACGTCTAGTCAGTTCGAAATAACCCTTTTCTCGCAGACGTCGAGTTTGCTCTAAATAACACTTTGCTAGCAGACGTCGAGTCCGTTCTAAAAAACACTTTTTCTCGTTCTCTAGTCATTGAAATCAATTTTCTATTTTTATTTACCTCTCCCCAATTTCCCCTGCCCACACAAACAATTCTGGAATGCATACATTTGTTCAGAATATAGAAAACTGTAATGATAGGCTTAGAGGCTCAAACTAGAACTAGAAAGAAAAGCGTGAGCAAAATGTTCCTACACATCTGTTTAAACATTGAGAGCAGGAAAAGTCTTTGATGTATTTCTGTTAAAAAAAAAAGATGATATTGACTTCTAGCCAAATTTAAATTAATTTTGTTATGTACTTTGAAAACCTATAACGGTCAAACCAGAGTTTTGCCAGTGTTACCATTTAGCTACTTCTTTTTTCCCATAGATCAACTATTAAATCTTAGAAAAATCATTAGAGCCCTTTTCGAGTACCGTGTCACCCACAATTTTTTTTTTTTGTGTAGGATTTTATTTTTTGACCCAATGAATTTACAAGGTGATTAGAGGAATTGTAAAAACAAAACCTTTTTTATCCCCCCCCCCCCCCGATTTATTTTTTCAAGTTGAATATATAAATCTAATCTATTGATAGGCCTGTAAATAATGATCTCTATTTATTTATCAAGCTCTTTAATGAATTGGGCCTAGATGCGAAAACAAAACCACCACTGACGTGTCTTTTCAAGACAAACATCTTTAATACCGAAATTCATTTTAGAAGAAAATATTTCAAAACGTTTTAACGGACACGCTAGTTTCCCCAGTGAAGACCATTCGCTAGTAATTCTTTTTTTTTCACTTAGGTATGAATCCTTTGTCAAATTTCTAAGAAAATCGTTGGGGCCGATTTCGAGAACAGTGCACAGTTCCCATGAGTTTGCGAGTTGAATAGAGGAATGGTGATGAAGGCCGAAGAGTCCCTTGTGTGACTCTTACTTCATCTCACATAGGCAAGGCAGTTGTAAGTTGCACGGCATGACAACTGTCGCATTCAAGCCAGCTATAAAAGCACCACAGTTGCTTGTTTGGTCACGTGTGCCATCATCATCTGTAACAACCACAGACAAAATACTAATAATAATACTAAAATAACAATTGACCCGATTGTTATATCCGCCGAGGGGAAGATTACAACTGATCGCACAGATACCTTCAACACCCTTAATATTCCTAGGAAGACTCTCGTTGCCACATCACCAGAATTTTTCTCAGTGGAAACTTGTTCAGTCATTTTTATATTACTACTATGCATTTTGTTTCTCTCTAACGCAGCCTATATAACAACAGGGTATATTTAAAGTATACTGTTGGTTTAGACAATTTCCATAATTGCTTAATCACAGAAAGCTTGGGTTTCCATATTTTCTTTGTTTTTCCATTCCAGTTATTATTGTTATAGCTTTTATATAGCGCTACTTTCATGCTTATAGCATGCTCAGAGCGCTTTTGGTCCAATCTCATTTGTGGACCAGGGGGGGGGGGGGGGGGGGGGGGGTAATATAGGAGTTGGTTTTCCGTGCTGCTTTCAGTAAACACAACTCTGCCCGAGTCGGGTGTCGAACCTCGAGCCCCCTTCCCACAGTTGTCCTTATATTAAAGGATAGTGGTACGGCGATTATAATTATTATTATAACAAGAAAAACATTTTTTAAAAATTTTTAAAAGCTTGTGTTTCGCGAACTTGTATCAATTAGATCTTGACTTCATCATTTATAAAAATAAAAAAAAATAAAAAATAAAATTTAAAAAATATAAAAATACATTTTAAAAAAAGGAAGGATATGAATTCCAACTTGTGGGCTAAACTCTTCTCAGCCTCCTCAAGCCAACACGATAACCACTCTGCTTGTAAAGAGTCTATGGACACGGAAGATTATTTAGGCTTATTTAGCTAATACCACCACTTCAGACAAGTACTATTTCTTTCCCTTATTTAAGATACCATACAAAGTAATTTAATGCCAATAGTTAATTAACTAATTGCTTGTTTGTTTTTTTGTCAGGTAAAGGAAATAATTGTGCCTAATTTCAACTTGAGATTGGGTGTCGGAGAAATAACGTGTATACAAACTTTTGCCCAGACAGACACACAGACGGACAGACAGACAAAGTGAGTCCATATAAGCTTTGTAAAAAACTAAAAGCATTTGATGTCAGTGAAATAGAGAAACGCCATATTTAAACTCAGGTCTGTACGACATGGCAACGAGCTACTGGTCTAAACTGCCCACAGGCTGTGACGTCGCAGGTCAGTGTTGAGGCCCTTTTTTAGCGAATAGTCTCGCTCTAACAAGATCGACTTGATAACATTGGATGGAGATTCTCTATTTCGAGCTGTTACAGGAACAAATTGTCGCAAGGAGTCTACTAATTCAACCCCTTCCAAATCCTATCTACCATATTTGTCAGAAATCTAGGTGAACAGAACATCGGCATGTGTTGTTAATAAAACCTCTTGATTGAACTAATTAACTCTTTCTCTCTTAATCGACGATACCTTCGTTGAATTGACCCCATTAAATTAATTTAATGTTTAATTTTTTTTAACTTGTGTTCTAGAAAAAAGAGCATGCACTCCCCTTTAATTCTAGACCAAATACAACATTTTCTGATAACAAACAACAAAGCTATTGAAGCCCAATCATAACATGGGAGTGAAATAGTCATGAGCCAAATGAAGAATTCCTTCAAAACGTGGAAAAATAATTACGGAGAGAAAGAGTTAACACCACAATGTTCAACTTTGTGCAGAGTGTAATAAAGACAACTGGTAAAAGGGGACATATGTCCATTCAAATACAGCTCTATACTCTGCAATGTTAGAAAACAGTTCTCAACAGGCGGAAATGAAAGACAAATCGTTAATATAGAATTGCTCATTTTTTTTAAGACTTATCTTCAATTCATAATTTATTTATTTTGATGGAAGACTGTAACTCAAATGTATTAAGTTGATAATAAAATTAAACAAATAAAAGTAAGCCCAAAATAGTAGCAAAGGGCTTAAAGAGAGGCAAAAAGCTTAAAGAGAGACAAAGAGCTAAAAAGAGACAGAGAGCTTAAAGAGAGACAAAAAGCTTAAAGAGAGACAAAGAGCTAAAAAGAGACAGAGAGCTTAAAGAGAGACAAATAGTTTAAAAGAGGCATTAAGCTGAAAGAGAGACAAAGAGCTTAAAGAGAGACAAAGATCTTAAAGAAAGATAAAGAGTTTAAAGAGAGACAAAGAGCTTAAAGAGAGACAAATAGTTTAAAAGAGGCAAAGAGTTTAAAGAGAGGCAAAGAGCTTAAAGAAAGATAAAGAGTTTAAAGAGAGACAAAGAGATTAAAGAGAGACAAATAGTTTAGAAGAGGCAAAGAGCTTAAAGAGAGGCAAAGAGCTGAAAAAGAGACAAAGAGCTTAAAGAGAGACAAACAGTTTAAAAGAGGCAAAGAGCTTAAAGAGAGGCAAAGAGCTTAAAAAGAGACAAACAGTTTAAAAGAGGCAAAGAGCTTAAAGAGAGGCAAAGAGCTTAAAGAAAGATAAAGAGTTTAAAGAGAGACAAAGAGCTTAAAGAGAGACAAATAGTTTAAAAGAGGCAAAGAGCTTAAAGAAAGATAAAGAGTTTAAAGAGAGACAAAGAGCTTAAAGAGAGACAAATAGTTTGAAGAGGCAAAGAGCTTAAAGAGAGTCATGGAGCTTAAAAAGAGACAAAGAGCTTAAAGAGAGACAAACAGTTTAAAAGAGGCAAAGAGCTTAAAGAGAGACAAACAGTTTAAAAGAGGCAAAGAGCTTAAAGAGAGTCATGGAGCTTAAAAAGAGACAAAGAGCTTAAAGAGAGACAAACAGTTTAAAAGAGGCAAAGAGCTTAAAGAGAGGCAAAGAGCTTAAAGAAAGATAAATAGTTTAAAGAGAGGCAAAGAGCTTAAAGAGAGGCAAAGAGCTTAAAAATAGACAAAGAGCTTAAAAAGAGACAAACAGTTTAAAAGTGGCAAAGAAAGCCCACAGAAGAGTCAAGAGAAAAAGAAGATGGACTTCTTACCGACTTCTCAAACAAAGAATAGTATTTAAAAAAAAAAAAAAAAAAAAAAAAAAAGTTTTTACCAAAGAAAGCAAGATCTATGTCCACAGGCTTTCTGTCGTCTACCCATACATACTCGCCATTCTCTGATTCCAGGCCTATCCAAAACATCCACCTGTGGTCTGACTTCAAGTGGCCGCCTACTTTCCTCTCGTCATCAGTTTTAAAGGTAGCCAATTTACTGTTGCGATCTGTTATATACATAAATATAGCATAAAGCTCTAAGTGGGTCGTGTTGGCTGAGTGGTGAAGCGCTTGGCTTCCGAACCTGAGGTCCTGGATTCGAATCTCGGTGAAGACTGGGATTTTGAACTTAAGGGTTTTTAGGGCGTCCCTGAGTCCAACCCAACTATAATGGGTGCCTCACTTAAGTTGGGTAAAGTAAAGGCGGTTGGTCGTTGTGCTGGCCACATAACACAATACTCGTTAACCGTTGATTAGTCGCAAATTTTAAAGTTGTATAATTACTACATTTATTTGTATCTATTTAACAACTGGTTCAGAATAATATTTGTCACTTGTGCAATATTTAACTAATACACAACGGTATTTTTCATTAAAAAAGTCTTGATGATTATTTTTTGTTAAGTTTACCGATATACTGAACCAACTTGATTTGGGGCTTGTATATTTTTTTGTGTACATTATCTCATGTAATATGTCGAATGTCCAAATGCAAGGGGCCCCCAAAGAGGTCAATCCCCCCGGGCCGCCAAGTCCCTAGCTACCCCCCCCCCGGTAGCCTCAAGTCATCTTCACATTTTAACATATTAACAAATAAGATCACACTGCGACATTCTGACACATCAAGAACTTTCTGTGACACAAAGGTTATATAAAATCTCTCTGTCTGTCTATCTGTCTGTCTGGTAAAAGCTGTGTCATCTCTCCTCCTCGATCAAGTTGAAATTTCGCACAATTCTCATGAATGAAAGACATGAATCAATTAAAAAAAAAAAAAAGGTAACCAATTAGACAATCAATCTAGTTGTATGCGAGTGTGTATAGTTCTGTGTATCTCTTCCGCGTTTTTTTTTTTGTTTGCGTCCATTTCCATGCGAATCTATTTGTGAGTGCGTATTTGTGCGTCTTTTAGTGTTTATGCCTCTTTGAGCGTGTGTCTGTTTGTGTGTGTGTGTGTTTGTAAACGAATTTATTTGTGGTTGAGTGTACCTATTGAGTGTCTCTATTTTTAAGCGTATGTATTTGTGTCTGTCTATTTGCGTGTGGGTCTTTTTGTATGTGGGTCTAAAATGTTTGTAAAATGCTTAACATGTACCTTCAGAGTTAACCTATTTACTTCCTAGTCCAAACCTCCCGCAGGACAACCTGAAGGGTGGCAGCGGCATGGTATGAATCCCCGGGACCATCGAGAAGTCTGAACGACAGTCCAGCGCACATACCGCACACCGACCAGGCAGCCATCCTATACGTTGATTGGTGTATATATCTTATTGTGTGTGTATCTGTGTATGTGTGCGTATTTGTGTATATGTTGTTTAACCCTATTCGCTTGTGTGTGCGCTATACCTTGACAATAACTCCGAGCAACATTGTAGGTGGAGTCTGCTATTCTCTCGTGTAGACACTTCACTTCCGATTCGTGAACGTAGAAGAGAAACCCAGGGTTGTGCATACATTTGTCGAATTTCGTTGCTTCCAATGCCGAAATGAAGAGAGACACAGGATGCAACACTTGAACGATACATGCATAATATTAACATTATTGTTAATAAACTAGCCGGAAAATACCTGCGTCCTGCTGGCTTTACTTTGGGTATTATTAATCTAGTGGATTGGATTTAGATCTATGTTAAACTTAGCTAATGATCCTTTCAAGTTTGTTTCTTTCGCCACGAAAATAAAAGTAGATTGAGAAAATGGGTTTACCCGTCAAGCCGATACATTCATATCAAATAGAAAATACCGTGAAAACAGGTTTACCCGATATATCACAAAGTTTCTTTAATAGAGATATATTTAGCTTTTCTTATTCGTTTTCATAAATACATACATACATACACACATACATAGTGGATACATACATAGATACATAGATACATAGATACATACATACATATACACACACACACATGCATACATACATAAATGCATACATACATACATACATACGTATATAACTACATACATACATACATACATACATACATACATACATACATACATACATACATACATACATACATACAAACATACATACATACGTACATACATACATAGCCTACATAGTTGTATTGCCGCCTTAAATCCTGCCCTGGAAGTGTCACCCTTAAAGGGGGTATCTAATATTATATGCATATTAAATATATGACAAAAAAGGGCGATGAAATAAAATACTGAAATCTGGCACATAAATAACTCAAGCACGCTTTCTTCTTAATCTGTTACTTACACATACCTGCAAGTCTTAATAGCAGTTTAACCATTGCCATTGTAACAAAAGGTGAAATTGCCGTCACAAGTCTAAAATATATATTTAAAAGAATTTCTGGTATATTAGTCAAATATTTTACATTAGTATTAACTTTTAAATATATTGTTTCATTAACAAGCAGTCGAGGGAGGGTGTGTGGGGATTGTGTTGTTAAGCGCTTTGCTTCCGAATCTGGGGTCCTGAGTTCAAATCTCGGTGAATACTTGGATTTTTTGAATTTTCTAGGCGCACCTGAGTCCGAATCAGAAACTTCATTAGTAACGAACCATGCTGAGATTACTCTCTCAGAGCATGTGAAAGGAAGTGGGCTATGAGTTTTAAGGTCTCCTTGACCCCGTTCAAGGACAGACCAAAAGCCGCACACCAACCAGTTCTCTAACTCTTTCAAATCATTGTCCCGATCGTCCTTCATGAAGAACGCGACATTCATAAAGAATCTGGTCTATTGTTTCGTTGTCCTCCATGCAGTGGCGGCTCCGTGTGTCGTAGTTCTCTCGAAACCGTCCCCAGTAAGCACCAATTGGACAGTGGCCGACTCGGAACTGGGCCGCCCCTGAGTCCACCAAACTCTAATGGGTATACGAATGAACCTCATTCACCGAAACGTACGGTCATGTGACAACCATCAACGATTCACTTGTGTGTATAGATTATACTATAGATTAGTACTGGAAAGATGGGGAAGCAATGCGTTGCATTTGACTGTAATAATTATGAACATAAAAAAGAATGTGAGAAAAAAAAAAGTTTTCATCGTTTTCCTGTGAACAATCCAAAGCTATGTAAAGAATGGGTTGTAAAACTGAAACGAAAAAACTTCACTGCAAGTGCACACTCTGTAATATGTTCAGAGCATTTTGAGGAGGACTGTTTTATTTACCAGCCTTTTACAAGTAAGTCGATACATCTATAATCATATAATAATCTATAGAATCTAGATTTAATCTATATTTATATTCTACATCTAGAAGTATTATATACTAATAGTAGTAATACGATGATATTTAAGTCTTTGACTAGTAGGTCTAGATGATAAGAATCTAGAATCTAGATCTATATAAGTCTAGCTCAGAATCCAGATCTAGATTCTACTTCTAGAATTTCTAGATATAAATAGTTTAAAATATTAATTAGATCTAGTAATCTAGATTATTCTAGATCTACTCAAATCTACTGTATAATCTGAATCTGTAGACCTATTCTAGAGTCTATATCTAAAGTAAAGTGGCAATTATACATAAAACACTGAACCATAATCTTCAAATACAAAAACAAAACTTAATAAAATACTCTGAAAGACACAAATAAAGGCACATTCCTCGTCCCATATGCTTGGACAAATTTGTACAAATACTCCTTCTTCCCTAGTGCTATTAGAGCATGGAATGGGTTGCCTGAGCTAGCCAGAAAAACCAGTGACTTGGCAGAATTTAAGTCATTGGTTAATATGCATGAATAATGCATGACGCGTTGGACGTACTCATCTTTTTTTTGAAGTAACGTCTGTATTATATAAGATAAGAAGATATATCTATACATTCTATTAAATTTACAATCAGAATTAGATCTAGATTTTTAAATCTGATTATTATTCAAAGTTTATAAATTAAATTTAAAGAGCATGTAAATAATAAAACAACTAGTCTAGATTATAATATTTCTAGATTAGACTAGTGTCATTAGTGACTAGACTAGAAATTAGTAGAAATAGATCTACAAGTAGCTTAGATAGCTGCTAGATGCTCAATCTAGATTCTAGATACTACATAGAATAAGACATAGACATAGAATTCTATTAGCGTTGATTCGACTTTAAATAATACTAAACAGCCTATTATTATTACTATTAATATTTGCTAAATTCTGGTCTAGTTACAATCTAGTAGTAGTATATTCAATATCGACTTAGATTCCTACAAGTAGGAGAGAAAATAGTGGAACTAATGTTAATATTTGATCAGTAGGCCTCCCTATTCATATGTGAATTATTAGGTTTATATGGCTTATTTTCAGATGGTATATAGATCTATAGGTCTAGTAACTTTTATGTAGATTATTTTGAAAAAAAAAATGTGTTTTAAAACTAATATACATTATATATTCCATTTAGATCACAGACTTCTAAAGCCTGGTGCTGTGCCGACCAAGTTTTCTTTTTCCAAAAGTACACCAAACTGAAAAAAGACCAAATATGAATTGAGGTCAATGTTTTGAAATATCTTCAGTAATTATGTTTTACATTTTTTTTATCTTAATAGTAAATATTTTTATGATGATCATGTTTGACTGTACACTTAAATATATTTTGTTTCCTTTTAGACAACCTCTTTTACCCCAAGATACTACCATTGAGGAGAAGACTAGAGATGTCACTGTGCAAACTGATGAAGACTTTATTACAGATCTTCTTAAGAGGGTAAATACTTTGGAACCAGGCAATGCTAGCCTTCTGGAAGAAGTTGCTCAGTAGAAATTGTGTTATGACTCTTTGAAACTAAAAGGAGATAAAGCCTTTCAAAGTTACACTGGCTTCACATGCATACAGTTTGATACTATATTTAACTTTTTTTGTTTAAGTAGCTGTTTAGAAGACATTTTATTGTTAGATTCTCAAAATCAGCTACTGGTCACAATGATCAAGCTTAGACATGGCTTGACGAACAAGGTACTTTCTTATTTAATAAATGTAAGTGAGTCAACTATTTCTAGGATTTTTACTAGATGTATTCAGGTATTGTGTGCGAAATGTCGAAGTGTCAACATATGGCCTAGTAGTGAACAGGTCAAGGCTTTCATGCCTTCTACTTTTATTAACCATTTCCCAGCATGTCGTGTTATTATAGATACTTGTGAGTATTTTATACAGCAGCCTAAAAATCCCAAGCAACAGCAAAGCAGCTTTAGTACATATAAAAATCCCAATACTGTGAAGGCACTAATTGGCATTACACCTAGTGGGGGGATTTCATTTATCTCTGATCTATATAATGGCTCTATATCAGACAAAGAAATCACTTTAAGAAGTGGACTGATAGAGAAGTTGGAGCCTGGAGACTGTGTCCTGGCAGACAGAGGCTTCACTGTTTTAAAAGATAATTTTGAAGCCAAAGGTATAACGCTCTTGACTCCCCACTTTTTAAAAAATAAATCTCAATTTGAGGTTACAGAAAGAGGAGAAAACAAGGTTTCTTGTCACAGATGTCATGTAGAAAGAGCTATAAGCAGAATTAAACATTTTAAAATATTGGCTGTGGAAATCCCATAAGCTCCATTACATATCATTGATGAGATTCACTATGTTATTTGCTTTCTGGTTAACTTCCTAGACCCTTTAATAAATATAGCTTCATCAAATCTTCTTCTAGTCAGCTTTAGTGCTGCAGTGCCCAAGAATTGAAAATAATATTACTTTGCCTTATAAATATAATGTTTACTCATGACTTAATTTTGCATTTTTATGGCTAATGAATTTTAGCAACATTTAAATTTAAAATTGGTGTGTATATAATTTATTAATAAAAAAAAAATTATTATGTACTTCTACAGATCAGTGGCCAAAAATATTAAATATTACTTCCTTATTAATATAGTTTTCCCCTTACAATGTTGTTACTTTGGTTTATTATGACTTATCAATTTTTTATCTGGCAACTTGAAATTTAAAATTGGTGTGCATATTTTATTAATATAAGCTTGTTTATTTCATGTTTAAAATTTGTATACATGTATATATTTTTAGTAATAATATCAGCTTCTTTGTGTACAATATACTTTTTCATATCATTAAATAAAAAAAATACACTTGTAGAGAAACAAAGACTTTATTTTGCTATAACAATGCATCATATCTATTTAAATGAATCGCAAAAATCATAAAGCTAAAAAAAAAATATAGAAGCTTGTATTTTGGTACAATAATAGTTGAGGGTAGATTTAAGAAAATAACTTTAAACCAAATTGACTACTGATTCAATGAACTGAACAAGGCATCAAACATCTAGACATTTATAAAACAATAAATGAGACAAGGCATTTTAACAAAATGCTTGATTTAAATGCTCGAGACAATGGTGTCAAAAAGTCACAAAGCTAAAAAAAAAATTAATAAAATTAATACTATATACAGTATTATAATAATAGTTGGGTGGGTTTAAGATGATGATTATTAACCAAGTTGGCTCCAGTTTCAATTAATTGAACAAGGTATAAAACATCTAGATATCCCTTGAAACAAGTTCTGGAAGATAATATTGAAAGTAAAATTTAGATAACAGAGACAAGGCATTTTTACAAAATGCTTGATCAATATGAATGACTTCTAGAAAAAGAGGCTGTTTGAAATTATAAATCAAAGCAAATAAACAAATATCTAAATTTGTACAGTACAGTTGCATCTGTATCTGGGTGTAATAACTGAGGGTTGTTTTAAGCACAAAAT
The DNA here is from genome assembly GCA_030265305.1 of Biomphalaria pfeifferi. Classification (NCBI taxonomy): domain Eukaryota; kingdom Metazoa; phylum Mollusca; class Gastropoda; family Planorbidae; genus Biomphalaria; species Biomphalaria pfeifferi. The sequence continues at coordinate 499,345 of JASAOG010000075.1, forward strand.
TGCCTTTGTCTTTAGAAAATTCAAGACAAAAATCTTTCCTTTTATCAGATAATTGAATAAGACTTTGTCTGGAAGGATTGTATATACATTTGATCTCTACAATCATTGGATTGTCAGGATGGTAAAGCAGCCCATTAGGAGAAGCTCCAATAAAAGGAAAGAGTGGGTGAACAACTAATCCAGTGTTGCGGAATATATGTTTGGAGAATTTATTTCTCAAAATATTTTTGACCATGGGTTCCCTTAGTTTACCCAATCTCACAGGCAAAACAGCACTAAAATCTTTTCTACTATTTGCCAGTAAAGAAGCAGCGAAATCCACAAAATTATCCTGCTTCTTTAGAATTGTATAGACATTTGATGCTGTTAGTCGATAAATTCTTTCTCTGCGCCACTGCTCACAATTTTGCAGCATTGTCTCTCTCTCTAAATACACAAGTTCGTCTAGATTTTTTCTCACTTTTTCATGATAAAAAACAATTTGAAAAAGAGGAAGTTCAGCTGGTAGGTCTTTGCCAATGTCTGATAAGACAAAAGCTGGCAAAGGTATAGTTCTGTCATAGAAAATAATGTCAGAGGTTAATTTTTTAGGATCGGCTTGCAGAACTGAAAATATAGGAGTGTTCTGAGGTAAGGCAGCCAAAGCAGACATTGAAACACTGGCATCAAAATTTGTTAGACCAGTCTTATCACATCTAAAACTATCCTTCGTTTTCTGAGGTGAAATTGCTTTAGGTGCAGGTTGATGCCATGTCTGAATTTTGTCTGTTGGTGCTGCATACATTTCTTTTCTGCTATAGTCTTCTAGAGCAGACAGAAGACCAAAAAGATGTTTACAACAGGCGGGCTTGCAACCCCCTGCACACTGACTCGTCTTCAATGACCTGAAAGAATAAATATATTTTTTTAAAAATTAATAATTACATATATTTAAATGCATTAGATGTTCTAAAAGTAATAGGTGTGCATAGACTAATTTTATAAAACCCCCACTCACAGGTTGTATATTATGCCTACTTCGCATACCTCTTGCACTGCCTCTGAATATATGATTTCTAATTTAAATTAAATCTATAATGTAGATAAAATGTAGTAGACATCTAGATTTATCAGTTTAGAATTATATTGAATCCTACAATGTTCATGACTTAAATTGTGTTAATAACATTATAAATCTTGTCACTCTATTCTAGGTGATAAGTAAATGATATATATATCTTGATTTCTAGAACTAGCCCTATTCCAGATGTAATCTCTAGAATCACTCTAGACAAGCGTTTCTCAAAATGTGTTCCGCAGAACCTTACGCCTGAATAAGTGTTCCATGAACTACTGGAATAATTAATTAGTAGGTACCATGTGAATCTTATCTTATCTTATATAATACAGACGTTACTTCAACAAAGAAGATGATTACGTCCTACGCGTCATGCATTTAGTCATGCATATTAACCAATGACTTAAATTCTACCAAGTCACTGGTTTTCCTGGCTAGCTCAGGCAACCCATTCCATGCTCTAATAGCACTAGGGAAGAAGGAGTATTTGTAAAAATTTGTCCTAGCATATGGGACGAGGAATGTGCCTTTATCTTTGTGTCTTTCAGAGTATTTTATTAAATTTTGTTTTTGTATTTGAAGATTATGGTTCAGTGTTTTATGTATAATTGCTACTTTACTTTTGAGTGTTCTGTCCTGAAGGCTTTCTAAATTTAGTGATTTTACTATAGGTGTTACTCTAATCAAATGTGAATATTCATTTGTTATGAATCTCACTGCTCTATTTTGTGTCTGTTCCAGTTTCTTAATGTTTTCTTGATTTGAGGGGTCCCAAACGGAGGATGCATATTCTATTATTGGCCTAACCAAGGTTAAATAACATTTTATTTTTATGTGCTTATTTGATATATAGAAATTTCTTTTGATAAACCCTAATGCTTTGTTTGAATTTTTTATAGTTTCATCAATATGTGGATTCCATGACAGTTTTTCATTTATTATGACACCTAGGTATTTTGCATTTTTAGTCTGTGTTACTGGTTTGCCATGAATAAGATAAGTGGAATTAATTTGTTTTAGTTTTTTTGTTACTCTCAACAACTGACATTTTTCTGGGTGGAATGACATGCTCCAATCTGATTCCCATTTCTGTAATTCATCTAATTCTCTTTGTAAAATATCTGTGTCTTGTGTTGTTTTTATTGTTCTATATATTATGCAATTGTCTGCAAATAATCTGACTTTTGTTCCTGAAGTAATGCAATTTGGTAAATCGTTTATGTAAATTTAAAATAGTAGTGGACCCAAGACTGTTCCTTGAGGTACACCTGAGTTTACTGTTATCGGTGTTGATTTAGAGCCATTTATTATTACAGTTTGTTCTCTCCCTATCAGAAAATCTTTAATCCACTGATGCAGTGGACCATTAATGCCAAAATATTTTAATTTTTTAAGCAAACTATGGTGGTGAACTTTGTCAAAAGCCTTAGAAAAATCTAGTAAGATAGCATCTATTTGTTGACTATTATCTAAACCTTTAGAAAAATCATCAATTAGTCCTATTAGTTGTGTTTCACATGATCTATATTTCCTAAACCATGTCGGTATGGTGTGAGGACATTATGTTTGTCTAAGTGGTTTATGATGTTGCTACATATTATGTGTTCTAGGATTTTACATGTGATGCTGGTAAGTGATACTGGTCTGTAGTTTCCTGGGTCAGATTTTTCTCCTTTTTTAAATAGGGGGGTAACAATAGCTTCTTTCCAGTCTTTTGGTACTCTGCCCTGGTTAAGTGAAGCCTGAAAGAGTATTTTGAACACTGGGGCTAGCTCATTGCTTAGTTCTTTGAGTAATCTAGCTGGAATACCATCAGGTTCAGACGCTTTTTTTGGTTTGGTGTTGGCTAATAGTTTTTGATAAATAATCTCTTTAAAAAATAAGAAAAGTTTTCCGTTAAATACTCATAGTGTGCGAAGTGTTCCGATAAGGAAAAGGTTTGGGAAACATTGCTCTAGACAGTCTAGACTAGGACTATAAGTATAGGTCTATATATGATATATATATATATATATCTAGATCTAGTAAAGAAGGTCTTGACTACAATAAAAAGAATTACATAGCATAGGCCTATAATTCTATATCTCAAGTCAAAGTAATCTAGATCCAGGTAGATCTATAGACTATATTACTTGCTAAATTTATCATTTCTATTATTTTATTATTTATAATGTATTACATATTTAATAAATTAGTAGATCTATAATCATTAATTTTCAACATTTCTAGTCATAATACTAATACTCAGTAATAGTGCCTGGTAATCTAGTAGGCCTAACTAATAAGTTAAATAAGTCACTAAGTACTAGATGTCTAGATCTAGTCTTTAAGTACGTAGATTGACTTATCTAGATCATAGCTCTATACTCTATAGTACGATAGTCATAGATTCTATGGTAATTTAAAAGTAGCTTACCTTTCCATTGTAGCTAATCACTCCAGTAACATTGTACGCAGAATGTTTCTTCATCTCGGCTTTGACTCGAGCCTGAACGTAGTGACAAAGTGTTTCTTCATCCGATTTAAATCTAATATCTGTCACAAAATGTTCAACAATGTTTGTCCCTTGAGAATGACGTGTCTGTAATCATTTTCACATGCATGTGCTGCATTTATAACATCGCAATATTCTAACAAGTTAACAAAAGTAAAATTTACAAGAGTGGTTTTCTAACAATAGATTCCATGTTGGTGTCTAGATTAAGCTGATGGTTGTCACGTGACTTGAGGGGTGTTTGTTTACGATTGGTGAATGAGGTCCATTAAGTTAAAGAAAGTGTATGGCTACATGAAACCCTCGTTAACCGTGGGCCACGGAAACAGATGACCATCACGCTGACTATTATCGTAGTTGTTACCGTAAATGACACACTGTTTGTTATTAAGGCAAGCGTGGTCGAGAGGCTTGAAGTACGACACCCGACTCGGGCAGAGTTGTGTTTACTGAGCGCCTAAAGGAAGCATGGAAAACCAACTCCTAGATACCCCCCCCCCCCCCCCCAACTAGTCCACCAATGAGATTGGACCAAAAGCGCTCTGAGCATGCTATAAGCATGAAAGTAGGGCTATATAAAAGCTATAATAATAATAATAGTTATAAAATTCAAGACTCCGTGAACTCTTCGGTGTCAGCCATTACTTCTTGATGCCGACTGTAAGTGAATTTGTTACCTAGCTCATTTGATACCAAGCTAAATAATTAATTACCAATAATTAATTGACTAATTGAGTAGTTTTGTTAATCGATTTCATGTTTTGATATGTACAATAAATAATTGTTTAAAGTATCAACTTGATCGGAGAATGCGTGAGAGAGAAATAGCGTTAACAATTATTTGGGACTAAACCCACAACATTTAGCCACATCTGTGAATACTGAAGAATCAGCTTCCCCTTTTTTGCTTTTTAAACGAAATATGTTACCAGTTATTAATTGTCTACCATGTTACTTTTTTAAATTGATTCATGTCTTGTCTATGTCAATGAATAATTGTGCGAAGTTTCAACTTGATCCGAGAATGGGTGTCGAAGAAATAACGCGTGCACACCTTTTACCAGACAGACAGACTGACAGATAGACTGATAGATAGATTTAAGAATGTAACCGTAAGGGCGGTTTTAGGCCAAGTTGCCAGATTGCTCCGAATCGGGGCCGCACATGGTAGGAGCCCTTCAATTTAAATTTACCATATAACTATCAGTCATGTCTTGTTACAGGTTTTTTAAAGATATAACACTTAAGGCTTTAGCACATTTAGTGTATTATATGATGGACGCAACATTAATTAACCCATTTCCCTTTCTGAGATTGTTTAGCGCTTTCTTCTATTTCCATCATTACTGTACGACTAAACTCAGAAAAAGACTTCATACTGGAGGTTACATTCCTTATTGTCTTACTAACTTAAGAATTCCTCATCCGGGGAAACAGAACCACTCTCGTACTGACGTTGGCGTGTTTGAAAATACTTTCGCAACAATATTTTTATTGCAATGCAGTTCACTGTATTAACAATTGTACGTTTTCCATGCCTAGCCCTACTTTTCAAATTGTCACTTAAGTGTGCATTAACATAATAAACATGCACTAGAAAAATAGATGAACGAAAGTCATAAAGTTTTGTTTTTAATTTAAGCACAAAATTATTTTTACAATAAATATAATTAGATATATATAACTTTTGTTATGTTCAGGTTATATGAAAATACATCATGGATGTCCGCCTACATTTTGATTACGATTATATAATATTAGCAAAATGAAATGAAAAACATAGGCCTATGAATGAAATAAATTTTACAGTTTGGGGTCGCCGCCTATTGAGGAATTATGTTAGGGGGTGGCCGAGCTAAAAGGGTTCAGAAAGGGTTATATATAGATATTGTAAACAAAGAGCAGATTACTGTAGAAAACTTTTAGCATGAAAATAAATAAGTGCTACTTCCTCCTTGTCTTAAAAATAGGCCTACACTGGCTACACTATATCTACATTATTTCGACTAGATAAAGGCTTATTCAAATATAAGTTAGACAAAGTGTCCATCGTTTCTTTGCATAGACTTTACCAATATCTGATGTAGTTGTTCTATATTATAGATTCAACCTGTATACACCTTAAGTCATACAAACCTAGCAGTAAAGAAATGTCTAATAGTATATTTAAATTCCAATAGAAGTTTTTAGCACCACTAATGACATTACCCTGTTCACAACGGTGCGCAAATTGATCTTAATTGTTGTTGTACAATTGGAATTGAGTCTGAACAGTTTGAAATTTTTGTTTCATTCATTCGGGAAACATTTGACAGACTCACGAGGAAACTATTAACCAAATTCCGATGTTTACACCCCAAGTCCTCCACCATAAGGCTATACCTGCCGCGGAAGGATGGAGGCCGTGGATTGCAGAACATCTTCAAACTGTGTAAGACGCAAGTTTCCAAAATACGATCAAAACTGCACGCCTCCAGCAATGAACTAGTTTCCTTCCTACGCAAATATGACTATGATGCAACCCCTCTGAACCTGAACAATGTTGATGTTAATGTCGGTTTGGACGACGTCGGGCATGAGATTCGCCAATGGGAAGAAAAAACACTCCACGGAAAATTCCCGGCTTTATTTCATGGGGACAACATTGACAAGGCTGCTTCCTTAGCATGGCTAAAAGCAGGTCATCTCTACCCTGAAACAGAAGGCTTTGTCACAGCAATACAGGACAGAGTAATTAGAACAAAAAATTACGAGAAACATATCCTAAAACTCAATATTGTTGACAAATGCTGAAAATGTGGAAATGTGGGTGAGTCAATTGAACACATAATGGCGGGATGTTCAGCCCTATCGGAATCTGCCTACCTAGGTCGCCATAACCAAGTTGCAAAGCTAATACACCAGCACTTGGCTTTGACACACAATTTGATCGGTAAGGATACTCCTCCATATTATAAATACTCACCACAAGAGGTTCTCGAGTCTACGGATCATCTACTGTACTGGGATAGGCCTATTTTGACTGACAAAACGGTAGATTTTAATCGCCCTGATCTGCTGCTCATCGATAAAAAAGAAAAGGCCGCTACCATTATTGACATCGCCGTACCACTATCTCATAATTAAAAAAAAACTGAGCTGGAAAAACAACGAAAATATGGGAACCTTGGTTTGGAGATTAAGCGTTTATGGAAATTATCTAAAATAACAATATACCCCATTGTCTTATCAACCGAGGGAATAATAACAACTGACCTCACAGATACCTTCAAGGCCCTTGGCATTCCTAGGAACATTCTGGTTGCCTGTCAGAGGGCGGTACTTCTGCAGACCTGCCACATCACCAGAAAATTCCTTGGTGGAAACTGATAAAGGACTACGATGAATTTTGTTTCCCTTTAACGAAACTCGATCCTGGCTTCGCCAGAGAATGAATACTCGCTATTTTATAATAATAATAATAATAGGATTCTATTGGGTAAAGACGTGTTTTATTTGCAGAGACTCTGACTGTGGCCTTTTATTGGATAAAACTTATTATTCATTGTTCATCAGTGTAGACCACATCCTGTCACTAGTTAAAATCGATGTTTGTTGATTATGTGCTGTCGTTCAACTACATTGAATACACCTGAACAAGAAACCCAAACGCTTGCTGATTGAAATCTAATAATCATCTACAGTTGACTTCAGTACAGAATTAAACATCCATCACAGCGCCAGAGAATGACTACTCGTTCATTTCTAACATAATAATAATAATAATATGGGCACCTAGGCTTGGAGATTAAGCGTCTATGGAAACTATCCAAAAAAAATATACCCCGTTGTTATATCAACCGAGGGGATAATAACAACTGACCTCACATATACCTTCAAGACCCTCAACATTCCTAGGAACATCCTCGTTGCCTGTCAGAGGGCGGTACTGCTGCAGACCTGCCACATCACCAGAAAATTCCTCTACCCTGGCAGCGCCAGAGAATGAATACTCGTTCGTTTTTAACATAATAATAATAATAATAATAATAATAATAATAATAATCTTTATTATCTATATGGAACTTTGTCTTACAATTGTGCATTTCACCAAACAAAAATTGATTACTATAGAAAACCAAAATATACATTCTCACCAGACTCACTCAAAATGTACAGTTTATATCAGATTGTTTCTATTTAATGATTTGATTGCTATCGGTGTCTTGTATCTCTTTTGTGATCTTAACATCACACAATCCTGACCCAAAGGGTGATGCTTTATTTCTAGAACCATTTTAGCTTTCTTATGGATGTTTTTATCAAACAGCTGCCTAAATGGGGTTAGTTTTTTGCCAATAAATTTACCTGCAGCTTTTAGGATTCCCTGGAGTTTAGTCAGTTTGGTTACTGCACATGATCCTTCAAACACCTCTCTCTATTCCAGTTTAAACAGGATTAGATTCTCTTTCACATATGGGCTCGTCCTTTCCTAAATATGTTCTTTTTTCTGCCTCTCCTTCTTTTGCCTCGGACTGTACCCTGCAGTATTCGCAATCCCAGAGGATCTCGTAACCTGATAGTTGTCTCTATAGATCTATTTAGTCTTCCAAAACATACCTCCGTTAGCCGTATGGAACTATTCGGATAATCATCGAACTTACAAGCACCTTCACTAACATTTTAAATATACCACCTACGCTGTGTAAGGAGTATTCATAAGGTCCATCTGTCTGACCACATACCAGATACAGAAATCCTAAAGCTGTCCAATATGAACAGTATCAACGCCACAGTAAAAAGGTCCCAATTTCGATGGGCGATTTCGATAGTCCGTATGCCAGACAATTGCAATTCACAAACGACTTCTGTACGGGGAGCTTTGTGCAGGAAAACACTCCCAAGAGGGTCAATATAAGCGCTATAAAGACACCCATAAGTCTAAGAACAAGCGGTCAGACGTTTATAGAATTAAATTCTGTTATCTTTTAGACATAAAAAAACAACACAAAAATATTTGTTTTTTATATTTAGTCTAATGTTTAAATTGTTTTTATTGATTTTTAAAAATACATTTTCTTTATTCGATGAAAGAAACTTGTCTGTTGATTCTGAAAAGTAAATCCATTGCTTATTATAAAAAATTACGGAAGATCATATAGATAGACATACAAACAAACTGAGAGACAGACTGATAGCTTAATAACTAATGAATGATTTTTCAAACAAGAAAAAAAATACTTTATAAAAAAAAATTATATTAAGCGTTTATGTATCAATGATGTGATAGTAAGTGTATGTGTTTGGAGTGGCTGGTAGTGCAGTGTGTGTGCATGTGTATGAAATGACCAGTGGACCTTGAGTGTACATGGTTGAGTGAACAGCAGTGTGTCAGGACTGTGTGTAAAAGGAAGTCAGTTTAGAGAACAAGTGGCTGGAGTAAAGAACATAAATAGAGACTAATGAAATATGAAATACTGCTGGAATACAAGCCAGGCAAAGAAATGTCTATTCCAGACACACTGTCAAGAGCATCGCTACCAATCAAATATCCCTCAAGTGGTGACTGGGATGCATAAGCTCATCTGGTCGTCTATAGTTCATTTGGCGTTCTAAAAAATGTTTGTGTGAGCAGGTCAGGGTGGCGCTACCTGAGTGAGGCCTCCTTTTTTGTGTTACTTGCTGCTCAACATTTGTTCATTTTACAGTAGGCAGATGGTAGCTCTACTGGGTGGGCCCAATCTGTGCACCTCGGTATGGTGACCAAGGGGCTATAGTAGCCTAAGCAACCAGACAGCACAAACAAACTAAACTAAACTAAACTAGCTAACTCAAAAACAAACTAAGATTAAAATGAACTTATATACACTTTATTTACACGAGGAAAAAACAAATCAATAAAAATATATGTGCAAAAGAAAATATACGTAAACAAATAGATAAACAAAAAACTAAACGACTAATCAACTCTACTTAATTTATACTATTACAACTACAATCACTATCCAACAAACCAAACCCAAATAAAACCACTAGTTAACCTGATTCCCCAAAATCCACCAAGATACCTTACAAGACAATAAACCACTAAAATAACCTACAAAACAATAAACTATTGTAACTGAGAACTACAGCAGACAGCTATGCAGTAATACAGTAAGGGGGTAATACAGTAATAACTGTGGCAGACAGTTAGGCAGACAGCAATGCAGTAGCAGCTATGCAGTAGCAGCTATGCAGTTTGGCAGGAATTATAGCCTGCAATTACAAAATAAACAAACATAAGAAACAATGATAAATATAAAAAATAAATATGAACTAGACCTAGTCCTAGTCTAACACATACAAGCATGAGGTAATTTCAATTACCTACATGTAGCTAATAAAAGCAATACCAGCCACAACCAACACAGGTCAGGCTAGACCACAATAGACACAAGCTAGATCTAAATAATAGTATTAGACTAAACAAGCCGCCATGACAGCGATGCTTAGGCCGCAGCCATCTTTTACATTAAAAAGAAGGACAAAACGCCAACTTAAATGGAGTGGTTATCCTAACAATAAAAATAATAAAATTACATAGAAAACAAAATAATAAAATATTTACACCTAGACATAGTATAGAAAAGCAAAAGCACTAAGGCGGGGGCAATTGGGTGACACTAACCAAATCTACAGAGCTTCCGGCTCCATCAGAGGCAATCATGGCTAATTAACTAGCCAGTGACGCCACTAAACTAATCAGTCTGCATCTAGACTATAGCAATAGATGCAGAAACAATCAATACTAATACAATAAAAGAAAGCAAAAATAAAAACAATTCACAACTTACAGGCGGTCCCAGCCGAAATAGCACTACACAAAACTAACTCTACACAAACACCACTGTCCGCACTGACCACTGGTCGAGACAAAAAAGAATTCAACGTGGTCCCGGAGCCAGCTATAACTGGTCAGCGCGAACGTATCGGAGAGCATGACGTCACACTAATTATTTAAAACTAAACTGGACTACCTATTTCCCTAATTTGTACCTAGCCGTACACAACAATAAAACCTAGCAAATTACTACAGACACGGACCACAAAACATTATATATCAAATTAAACAGCATTAAAAAGAGAACCTTAAAATTTAAACCTATAAAAAGACAAAAAGGAATATAAAAAGTTATTTCTATTCTAAACTCATATGGGGGCTCTATACCATTTACAGACCTGCACATAAACTGATATAAAAAAATAACAACTATTCCAACACTAATGCCAAAGACAAAAATAAGCAGAACTAACCTGGGACAAAAAATAGAAAATAACATCCACAGCTCTAAGGCTAGTTAACTATTTTAAAAACTACTTTTCCTCTACGGGTAAAACACAAATAACAGAAAAAGACTAAAACTAGCAGAAAGTTATAAATAGCGGAAACTACAAAATAATCAGCACTGAACTATAAAAATAAAAAAGGACACTAAATAACAAACATCATAGCCCTGGCCTATGTAAATAATATAAATTAAATTAGATCTAGGAGCGCAAGCTCACATTTGTTTGTTGTTTTTTTCCTGTACAATGTTTTACATGTTTCGGTTGTTCCTTCAAAGTTAAAGATAATCTACTTCCTTGTCCGAACCTCCCGCTGGACGAGGGATGGCAGCAGGCAGGTAATGAACCCTGGACCGTCGAGATAATCATTCCAGCGCGCTAACCGCACGACCAGGCATTGCTGATAACTTAATAACAAACTAATAGCATATCTTATCTTATCTTATATAATACAGACGTTACTTCAAAAAAGAAGATGATATGTACAACCTGTCAGACGAGAGAGTTTAGATAATATTTTGGTATTGATTTGTCATTGAAAAAAAAAAAGAGAAAGGAACAAGTCATCGAGCTTGTACTTCCGCCACGTCTGCTCGATGTCCCAGCACAGTTACCAACAGAGCTATTGGCATTTTTATTTGAATGGAACTAGAATGAGGATGGGAGGCGCGGCGGCTGAGCGGTAAAGCGCTTGACTTCCGAACCGGAGACCGGGGTTCAAATCCTGGTGAAAACTGGGATTTTTAATTTCGGGATCTTCGGGCGCCTCTGAGTCCACCCAGCTCTAATGGTTACCTGACATTAGTTAGGGAAAAGTAAAGGCGGTTGGTCGTTGTGCTGGCCACATGACACCCTCGTTATCCGTAGGCCACAGCAACAGATGACTTTTATATCATCTGCCCTATAAACCACATGGTCTGAAAGGGGAACTGTTTTTTAGAATGAGGATGTAGATTTACCTAAACATATCTACTAGATCTAGATCTAAAATACAAATTTGGAATAATTTAGATGTAATTTACATAAGATTTATATAAAATAAAGCTTAGATAATCTATCAATAGACTGAATGCAACATTAAATTTTAAAATAGTAGATTAGTTTTAGTGTTTTATAACATTGCAATATTGATCTAAACATTTGGAAATCAAAATCTTAACTTAAGGCTAGAAATTGAAAATCTAGTTCTTGATTTAGTATCATTCTTAACTAGACCTAGAAATTCTAGATTTAGAAATTATTATGATTTTAATTATAATATAAATCTAGATATAGTTTAAAAAATAATTAAATCTAGTGTAAAAATCTAGATTAGATCTAAATCTAGATAGTATGTCTTTTATTTAATACGAGAAAGATGGCGAGGTTTAATAAACATTAATGCACCGAGTTCTTTTAAAATTCATTTGAGGAAATCATTTCATATTACGTCAATAGAAAAAATCCAGTATGTCACACGGCCTAGTTAGACTAAAAAATGTCTTTATCAATACGAGCAATTTGTCGAGGGTTCGTAGACATTGGTGCACCGAGTGAGTTCTTTTAGCATTTCATTTAAAGAATTCATTCCTTTTGGCGTCAAAGGAAAAAATTCACTATGTCACACGGCCTAGTTAGACTAAAAAATGTCTTTATCAATACGAGCAAGCTGACGAGGCTTCATAGACATTATTGCACCAAGTTCTTTTAGCGTTTCGTTTAAAGAATTCAATTCTTTTGACGTGAAAGGAAAAAAATATTCCATTTTATTTTGAAAAAGGAATTTAGTCTTACCTATGCTGCATTGCATTACATGTAACCTGTACTATTTTTCGGGAATTTTGTCTCTGGATGTGATGCTAAAAATTCAAAAATTAAAAAGAAAATTAAACATGCAAAACATTTCTAAAATACTTTTAAAAAATATTTTCTTTATACAACTTATAGAGCGAATATTTTGCTCTAAATAACTAATGAATATAAGATTTTTTTAATAGAACATTTTATACCCCGCCCCTGTTTCCCCCCTCCCACGAGTAAAAAAACTCCTAGTTCAGTGAATGTATAAATCTACAAGACTTTATAATTTTCTAATGATAGGACTTAAGATCTAGACTTAGAAGATGGTGCGCAAAATGTTCCTGCACATTACCTTATTAAACTTTCTTATGAAAGAGCATACTATCGGAATTAGCCGAAAGCTTTTAAGATAAATATTTTCTAGTTCTCTAGCCAAATTTAATTAATTTCTTTTTATACTTTGAAAAAGTCTAACGGTCTAACTAGAGTTTCCCCAGTGTGGCCAACGAGCTAGTAATTCTTTTCCAAATGATATACATCAACTATCAAATTTCTTGGAAAATATAGAGAGCCGTTTTTTTAAGACCAGTGTACACCCACTTGGAATGTGATTTTAATGGAGGTATTGTAATAATAACTTTTAAAATAGCACCCACTGCATATCATAAGGGGCGGACTGGGTGTCAAAATCGGCCCGGGCATTTCTATACCATCCGGCCCAATAAATTGTATGGACATGCTATTTTAGGTCTACCGTTAGCAAAATCATTATGTTAAGTTTAATAATGTATCGATACCTGTACACACGCATACAAAGGAATATAGGCCCTACGTTGCTTTTTAATTGCAAAATATGTAGGCCCTAAAAGGATGAAGCCTATTAGTAGCACTATCTACCGATGTAGACAATTAAATTTTTTTTTGGGGGGGAGGGGGGGATGTGTTAGATTAAATTAGAAGGCCCTATTAGACTGTTCTCAACCTGTGGGTCGCGATCCCGTTGGGGGTCGATTGACGCTTTGCCAGGGGTCGCCTAAGACCATCGAAATATGGATTGTTATTGTCTATTCTTCTATTGTTGTATGTGTGTGTTTGGAAGGGATGTGTGGTCTCGGCAGAGCTGAGGATTGTTAAAAGGGATTAAGAACCGCTGCTATGTGGAGTCTGTGACATATTCTTCTTCATTACGTCGCTCAAAGGGTCCCTCTTGTAAGGGAATGCTATAAAAATTTAAGAATTTCATGAGACCTTTATCTTATCAAATGCAGACGTGACTTCAAAAAAAGAAGATGATTACTGTGATTGCATTAGGGTACCGACCTACCGGGTATTTTATCAAATGCCCATATAGCCAGTCCGACCCTGCACATCATTGTTACTGGACAGCGAACCCCCAAATTATTTTTATTGTTTGTAAAGATGAATCCAAACACTAATATGCATGACTAAACGCATGACGCGTAGGACGTAATCATATTCTTTTTTGAAGTAACGTCTGTATTATTATAAGATAAGATATATTTTAAATAAAAAATATTTAAAAAATCAAAGCTTTTAATGAGTGAAATTGAATACATTGATTTGAATGAATAACGTAATTAATTTTTAATAGATCTAGACCAGGGGTTCTCAACCTATGGGTGCGACCCTCTTGGGGGTCGATTGACGATTTGTCAGGGGTTGCCTAAGACCATCGAAAATATGGATTGTTTTTGTCTATTCTTATTTTGCTGTGTGTGTGGGGGGGGGTGGAGGTCGCGGCAGAGTGGGGGATAGTAAAAAGGGTTGCTGAGCTCAAAAGGTTGAGAACCGCTGATCTAGACTAACAAGAAATAAAAAGTGTGCTTTTCTAATATTTGGGCACTAGACATATATTACCCGCGGCCCGCTGAAAGATTATTTAAAATCGCTCGTCTGACATATTGTACATATCAGGTAGATGCCATTCCGTAATGTGGGATATATCTCTTATCAATAATAGGCTATAAGTTTGTAACCAGTTTGTTATTAAGGTAAGAGCAATGCCTGGTCGTGCGGTTAGCGCGCTGAACTGATTATCTCGACGGTCCCGGGTTATGTGTCTGTTTGTTTTACTTGTTTCGGATGTTCCTTCAGAGTTGAAGATAGTTTACTTCCTAGTCAAAACCTCCCGCAGGTGAGAGATGGGAGCGGGCAAGGTTTGAACTAGGGACCATCGATTAATTCGGACTACAGTTTAGCGCGCAAAAATTACGACCAGACAGGGTTCATACACTGCTAGCTGCCATCCTCCGTCGTCCAGCCAGAAGTTAATTATTTTCAACTTAGAAGGAACATCCGAAACATGTAAAACAAAAAAAAACAAAACATTTTTACAACGGCAAATGAATCTTTGAAACATTACTACTTATGACCATCAAAATTAAACCATGTCTTAAATATTTCTTGCGAATAGGCGGATCCGACAGGGATCTGACTCCGACGGAGGGCCGCCTCTGAGTTTGTGTGATAAACTCTCTTTGTCATCTTGTTGTTTTTTTTCTTGGTTGAAAATAAAAGCTTCAGTTCCAATAAAGGAAAAAAAAAAGGCGACATTTACTGTTGCAAACACGATAAAGACTTGTGAAATCATCTTTTTTAACTAGTGAAAATACAAAAAAGCGAGATGAGTGTCAGGAAATATCTGCATTTTTATTTTAAAAGTGATAATTGATTAATGTGCATACAATGCTAAAAGTTTATTTAAAAAGCGAAAGATTTTGATCAAGAGGAATTGTCGCCTCATGCTTTGTACAGATAGCATTTATATCGGTTTTTATTTTTATTAATTTATTTGACTCCCATCGGAACGCAACATTGCTATGCCATCGGATTGTTTTGAGTAATTCCCGTCAGTCCATGTTCCATTCATGTTCCATGTTCCAACCATGTTTCTCCCATGTTCGATTCATGTTCCATGTTCCAACCAAATAAATGATTCTATTCTATCAACATAAGTCAAACAACTAAATCATGTCAGTCCATGTTCCATTCATGTTCCATGTTTCAACCATGTTTCTCCCATGTTCCCTTCATGTTCCATGTTCCAACCAAATAAATGATTCTATGCTATCAACATAAGTCAAACAACTAGATCATGTCTTACCTGGCCACGCTTTTCACTAGTCTTGGCTCACAAACTAGTTTTCCATCCCAGCAACTACATTCTAAATCCTCCGATTGCTTGTCATGAGCAACTGTATAGGTCTTTGTGTAATTACAAGATCTTTCTATGTCAAGATCGAAAGAAGAACATATTTTTTAAAATACTTTTGAATAAATAAAAAAAAAAAGCTTACATTATGTGTACTTGTATCAATTAGTTAAGATCAGTGGTGTTAAAAAAATGTTTAATAGATCTATACTAACAATGGAACTCAGGCTTCTCAAGCCAACACGGTAACCACTCTGCTAGTGGAGAGCTTATGGACAAGCAGGATTGTATAGTTATCTATTGTTTCTATAGGTTTGTGTTTACTAAGACGACGACCTATAAAGAGGAATAATTCAGCTTATAGCACCACTTCTGTCAATTACAATTTCTTTCCCTTGTTTGAGATACCAAACAAAACGAAATAATTAATTACCAACAGTTAATTAGCTAATTGGTAAAAATTTTCTTTGTGATTCTTGTGTTGTCAGTTAAAAGAAATAATTGTGCTCAATTTCAGCTTGATCCGAGATTAGGTGTGTGAGAAATAGTGTGTTCAAACTTTTTACCAGACAGACAAAGTGAGTTGATATACGTTTTACAACTAGAAAAACAAATATTGTTATTATAAGTTTGATTATTATATAATTAACCTACTGTCAATCAAAAATTCCAAACAAAAGTCTATAAAATTTCTTTCAAGACTTTTTTTTTGTTATTAAGGAATTCGAAACAATGCTATCTTTTTTTTTCCGAAAATTGCGCAAAATTAATAAAAATTGAGCTAGTTACAAATCACAGATTCATTTATATGCATATATATGTTAACCACACTTTAGTGTCGGGGGCGAAGTAGTGGTTAAGCGCTTGGCTTCCGAACCTGGAGTCATGGGTTCGAACCGTTGGCCAAAGAAACAGATGACCTTAACATTATCTCCCCTATAGACTAAGTTACACTCAAGTGTATTTCCATTTCCCGAACATAGATAGACCTAATACATTTTCTGTAGTTTATATAGCTCATGTGAAATCACTGAAGCGTGTCGTCAATTAGAGCGGTCAAGGACAGAGAGTTTTGAGACTGACAGGTTGAGTTTAAGTTTGATATTCAATACAGAAGATCTGAGCTTAAAGCTGAAACTAGATGCAGCTAAGATAGTTCGGATCTTGTACAGTATAGGTCTCTATGAGCTGTATTACATCGGTGAAGCCTTGATATTTGATGCAATTTAAGTATTGATAATTTAAATATGTAGGTCACTGCCACGGAAAATACAGCATTCATTAATCTTCGTACTCGAAGACAAGTCTTAATATTATTACTATGTTGGAAACGAACGAGCTGAGTTATTTGAGAGAGACCATCTATTTTATATTGGAGCTGAGTTTGATTGAGTTATTTGAGAGAGACCATTTATTTTATATTGGAGCTGAGTTTGATTGAGTTATTTAAGAAAGATTATCTACTTAATATTGGAGCTGAGTTTGATTGAGTTATTTAAAAAAGACCATCTATTTTCTGTTGGAGCTGAGTTTGATTGAGTTACTTGAGAAAGAGTTCAAGTTTGATAAAAATATTTTCAATCTATACACTGGTAAGTCCAAAGACGAGCGGAGAACAGCCTTTTGAATTATTATTTATCTACAGCACTGAACACCAGATATAACCATTATTATTATAGCTTTTATATAGCGCTACTTTCATGCTCAGAGTGCTTTTGGTCCAATCTCATTTGTGGACCGGTGGGGGGGGGGGGGGGGGGGTATCTAGGAGTTGGTTTTCAGTGCTGCCTTTAGGCGCTCAGTAAACAACTCTGCCCGAGTCGGGTGTCGAACCTCGAGCCCCCTTCTAGTTAGCCAAAGTTCTAAAGCCAAGTTCAAGCACACTTAGCCTCTCTAACACGCTTCCCACCATTGGGTAAAAATGACAACGCGGCGGCTATTGTGACCAGATGGAAAGAGAACAATTGATTCGTTTCTACTTCCGTACTTTTCCGTTTAAAAAGGAATAATTCCTGTATAATTCCTGTATAATTCCTGTATAATTCCTGTATAATTCCTGTATAATTCCTCTCTGATATCTCCAGAGCAGATGATGTAAAGGGCGTCATGTGGCTAGCACAACGACCAATCACCTTTGCTTTTCCCCGACTAATGCCAGGTACCATATAGAGTTGGATGCACTGAGGGGCGAGTTCTTATTATCCATAGGTTTGTGAGGGTCTATGTCTTAATATTTGAATCTGGTTGTAGATTATAAGTTAGTCGTATCAGTACTTTCTTCTAAACATGTAGATAAAATAAAAGTGTAATTGTGTTTAATTATTGCGGGATGCGTGGCACAGAGGCCAAAACCGCTTGGCTACCTTACAAGTGGACTCAAGATTAAAACTTTCTCCCAGATACCCCCCCCCCTTTTTTTTTCCTCTCACTAGGCCACAATAGAGATTGGGCGAAAGCGAGATCAAAACATTTCTATTAATATTGTATGTCTATTATAATATGATTGCGGTTGAAGTCTATTATAATATGGTTGCTGTTGATGTCTATTATAATATGATCGCTGTTGATGTCTAATATAATATGGTTGCTGTTGATGTCTATTATAATATGATTGCTGTTGATGTCTATTATAATATGGTTGCTGTTGACGTCTATTATAATATGATTGCTGTTGATGTCCATTATAATATGTTTGCTGTTGACGTCTATTATAATATGATTGCTGTTGATGTCTGTTATAATATGATTGCTGTTGATGTCTATTATAATTATGATTGCTGTTGATGTCTGTTATAATATGGTTGCTGTTGATGTCTATTATAATATGATTGCTGTTGATGTCCATTTTAGACGTTGCGATTTAATGCCGAAGTTGACAAGGACATGTCAGGGTTAGTGGACTATATATGGAGCGTCCTAAAAATCCCAGAATTCAAATGCTCAATTTTAAACGAGATTCAAATTTGATACCAGCCACCAGGCACCCAATATTTTAAGAAGAAGAAAAAAAAAGGATTAAATTGTATTTTAAGCCACTCAGCATACAGTATTTTATACGATAAGTTGCGACCTATATTCTTTGCTTAAGAGGAAAGGCGCAAGCAAAGACTTAAAAAAAAATGAAATAGAGGCATGTCTGGCACAGAGGGATTAACCGCTTGGCTCCCTTTCAAGTGATATTGAGTTCGAAAGGCGACTCCAATAGAGTTTTGTTTGTCAGACGCCTGAAGGCGCTTGGAAATCTTCGGCTAGATACCCCACGACTCACCAGTTGAGATAAAGATTGGACTTTAGTTCATGAGCAAGTTATATATTTGAAGATTTGCTATGTCAATGCAATTCTAAAACTAAAATAGACCAAACTTCTATTTAAAACTTAGTCAACTATAAAATATTTAAATCTATAGATATTTATAATTCTTTTCGTCGCCCAAAGCCAACTCTCGCGGGGCCCTGTTTGGGTAGGGATACAGACAATAAGTGAAAATTAAGAGTTTGTATTAGAAAATAAATTCTTCTTTGCATATTAATTCTTAACTACACACAGAACTACTTTACGAGCCTTGCGTGTAGCGAAGTCATACAGTATATCATAAAACTTCTGTTTCCTACATAGATCACGCAAGAGTTATCCAATGTTTCAAACTAGCTACGGGAAATGTTGATCTCAAATAATTCCTTAATTGAGGCGCAAGAAGCTTCTTTCACCAGATTCCACAGTTGCGGGTATTGTAAAATGCCGTTTTTTTATCGGTCAAAGGACTGGATTTTACTGTAATAAAAGACACCCCAGAATGACAATATTGTCTATATTTCAATAGAATTTTATGAGTTTTCAAAAGATTTTAATAATTTCCGGAAATTCCCAGGACGTTTTCGAATATAATGCAATTTCAGGAGATTTCCTGGAGCTCCTGGTAAATCAGAAAATCTGTTATAAGTTATAAAATGGTTTAATTTAATAATTTACACCTAGAATTAGCGTGGGTGCTATGAAAATGCGGGGCCCTATGCCATCGCATAGGTTGCAGTGCCCTAAGGCCGGCCCTGCTAAATAGCGGCGTATGCTACGCCACGGCTCGACTAGTATCATAATAAACTATTTAAACTTAGGCATGCATCAGCTACAGAATAAAAAAATAGCTTACGTCCAGTCGTTTCCCTTGCAATAGCCAAAACTAGAACGACGATAAGTAGGAATTTCATCTTGAAAACTCGTCGCGCTGCTTGTGTCTATGTGGCTTGTACGTACAGCTCTGGGTTATATCCCCCTGACTGAATGCAACAGATTGCGTGGGAGAAACTGTATTGTTTCCCCCTGAACAAAAATCGTTTAGGGGGAGGGGCTAACCTACCAGGTCCTGCGGCACCCTAAAGACGTCTACCCTCCCCAACTCAGATATGAGACTAGATTTAGACTGTATCTAGAACTAGTCTAGAAATCTAGATCTTGTCTAGATCTAGATTCTAGATATATTCTATATTTTGGATCTATGCTAGACATATAAAGTAAATAGATCGATTATGATCATGATTCGCAAGCCTACTAGTTGGTTGTAGTGTATTAGGCCTATGCTGTTGGCATGGGATACCTGTTAGGTTGTGCAGGCTCATTTGTCTGTTCCAATATATTAATCAAAATTGTTAGGAAGAGATAGGTATCTTGGAGCAGTGGCGTCTTTGGGGATGCGTGGGGTTCGAAGGGTGCGGTCCGCACCGGTCGATATCATTTAGGGGTGACAACCAAGTTAGAAAAATTAGGCCTATATCTTAGCAAAAGGAGACAAATCGGAAAAGATAATAATAAAATCTCTAGATATATATTGGATCATTTTTGGGGTGACAACCAAGTTGGAAAAATTATAACTTGGCAAAAGCAGACGCATAGAAAAAGATAATAATTACATCTCTAGATATATGACCAAATATACCTAGACACATCTAGATGGTAGTTTAAGTGTAAATGAGTAGCACAACGTTATACCATTTGTATCTTAAAGTATAACAAAGGAAACCTGATCATATGATGTTAAGTCTGTTTATAATTTTAATTGAATGTCATTGTAAAATTTGCAATAACATTGGAATAAATGTCATAAACAGTTGGATTTTACATTTGAGTAAAAAAAAATAAACGTAGGTAATCAGCCTCACTGTATTGGCTCGTCAAAAAGAACTAACTAGCAATAGTGTTTATTGGAACATATCTCAAGAAAGGTTACTTAAGAGCCAAACAATTTCAAGGAAAACCAAGAAAATAATATACAAAACCAGAATAAGACCAGCAGCAATGTATGGAAGTGAGACCTGGACACCGACTAAGACATCTGAAAATTTACTCAATACTTGGGAAAGAAAAATTCTTAGGAAAATCTATGGTGCCATACAGGATGAAACAGGGTGGAGGACACGCACTAACCATGAGATATATCAATTGTATGAAGACCCACCAATAGTGACGCAACTAAAAAAGAGCAGACCACATTGGGCAGGTCACCTTGAAAGAATGTCAGAGAACAGAGGAGCGAAAATGGTATGCAGGCAAAAACCAAAAGGCAGGCGACCCAAAGGCAGACCCCGAATGCGATGGATTGACGATGTGGAAGCAGATCTGAAGCAGCTTGGCGTTAGGGCTTGGAGACGAAAGGCCCAGGAGAGATCTGAATGGAAGGATGTGTTAAAGCAGGCCAGAGCCCTCCATGGGCTGTAGCGCCACTGGGATGGATGATGGGGAAGGGGGTGACACCATGAGCTACCGACACTGTATCGGGAGGTTTCCATGCTGATCTAATGTGATTAGTTAACGCTACTTTACTTATTCCATAAGAGTTTGAAGTATCTTATCAGAGACTGCGTTTTGCACTGTTTGATTTTGTGTGAAAAATAACGCAAAATTTTTTTTTGAAATTGAATTAATTTTAAACGATCAAAACAAGACTAAGGCTTAAATATCTTTTTGATCCATTGGTGAACTCGATTGGGGCCTCCTCTTGTCTTTGTAATCCTGTTTTGTTTTCATTACGTTCTTTAAATTGTCCTAGACCCAAAACTCTCCAAGGAGACTAACGGAAGAGCGAATGATTCTTAGTAGGGGTTGGGGCAATGCCCTTGGCATAGGCAAACTAGGCAGTGGGCCAGTGTGCTTTGATTCGAGAAGGTCTCGCACAAGACTCTAAAAAAAAAAACTCTCCCCCCCCCCCGTGAGCCTGTGACCTCTGCACTCTCCCCCGTGAGCCGTGACCTCTGCACTCTCCTCCGGGAGCCTGTGACCTCTGCACTCTACTGGCTCCCCCGTGAGCCTGTGACCTCTGCACTCTACTGGCTCCCCCGTGAGCCTGTGACCTCTGCACTATACTGGCTCCCCCGTGAGCCTGTGACCTCTGCACTCTCCCCCGTGAGCCTGTGGCCTCTGCACTCTACTGGCTCCCCCGTGACCACTGCACTCGACTGAATTTTTTTTTTTTCATTTTGTACGTGACATGTTTGTCAAGTTTTGAAATTTACTTGTAGACTTATGCAGCATTTACCGGGTATATGACGTAATCATCTTTTTTTTTTCGAAGTAAAGTCTGTATTTTATAAGATAAGATGAGTAATCTTCTTTACTGAGATAAGTTAGTGTTGACAAGACTGTAGATTTCAACCCACCAAATCTACTTAATAATGACAAACGTCAAGACTTAGTCCGCCAGAGGATTAGCTAGCAATGTGCGGGTGGCACCGGGAATTAAGTGGTGAGGAGTATGAAACTTTTCCCCAGTTGGTATTAAGTTCGTCTTCCTCTTAGCTTTTCAGTAAAAAAAAAAAAAAACAGAGGGTTTTAAATTTTACTTTGGGTAACACTGAATATGAAAAGATTAGTGTCTATAGTTTTATGGAGATTGTAGCAAACCAGAGGAGTATTGAGCAAAACGTGCGCCCGGGGCAAGAAACTTTATTGGTGCCCCCCCCCCCCCCCATTTTCCATGATTATCACATAGAAATATTTGCTTATATATAAAAAATATTGTATTTAATAACGATATATTACAAATAGATAATAATTTACATTTTTTTAGCCTCTGCGTGTGGCGCCACCTGAGAGTGGCGCCCGGGGCATCGTATCCCTTGCCCACGCCTCTCTACAACAGCAAACAGTGGTTTCATGTAATAATTGTCCATATGGCTATTACTGAATTATAGTTCAATTTTTTTAAATTTTTTTATTAAAGGAAACCTCAGAATTTCCTCTATTGAATTTTAGCTTTATCATCATAGGAATCCTTTGGCCTTATGCTTCTTTTCTTTGCCTCTTTTTTGGGCTTAATGTGCCTCTTTTATGGGCCATCTTGCCTCTTTTGTGGGCTTTTTTTTTTTTTAAATATGTTTTTATTTGTAAGTTCTCATAATTCACAAGTATTAAATCATAAACAATTGAAAAGTGATTAACCTAAAAATATAATAATAGTAATAGAAATATTATTTAATATCAAAGACATACTACCTAACTATCCTAACCATTGAACCCACTAAAGACAGAAAAATGATACAAGTATCCATTACTCCAGAACAATCAACACAATATCAGATATCCCTGACCCCCAACACCCCATTTCTGGAAAACTACCTGAGCATTGTACAAGTATATGAAAATCAAACTAGATAATTCTCTACACTAAAATCCATTATTTTTCTAAATGTCAATTCTAAGTGATTGGGATCAAACGCCTTATTATTATATAGAGCTTTGAGCCCAAACAAGATTCCTGTATATGTTAACCAGTGGGTTGTGGCTAATATGCATAATGTAAGAACAAATATTATTAAATCAATAACGTTTCAAGGTCGATGATAGCAATAATTTAAAGACCTTGATCGACCAATATCAAAGACGTAGGAAGTGGAACGAGACGTGATGTCAATTCTGTCGTCTGCACAATTATGACGATATTAATTCCAAAGCGAGGCTCTAAGGTAGCTATAGATAAACAGACAGTTGAGTGGCTGGGCTTTCACGGAGGTAAGATCGTGACTGCGCGAGCACGCTACTCTGCCTCATCGTGGCGCTCGTGTGGAAACGACCATTGGAGGAAGTGGTTAGGCTAAAACAAACTCCCGTGAGGGTGACCACGGGTAGGTGAGAGTCGACCCATTGCACGGAGCGGAGTTGAAAGAGAGCCCTTACGAACCTGTTGATAATCCATGCGCCGTTCCTCAAGGGACCGTTTCATTAATGGTAAGTTTTCCACGGTTAGCTTGGTATAACAAAGGAAAATGGTGGAGGCTCCCTGTGCTCTCGGCCTTCGGCCATGTCAAGCCCATGCGTCCGAGGCCCCTAAAGGCATCGGAAATAGCAATGTTTTACATAGGCATTGACTCGGGTCTCTCCCAGACAGAACGGTGGTTCAGACAGGTTTTTTTTTTTTTTTACTGTTTGACGCTCAAAAAGGGTTGTTGTTTTTTTTCAGCTCTTAGACAATCAAAACATCGTGACTGAGACTAGACTGCTCCCGTTAAGAATTAAACAGTTATACTTCATACGCATGTTGGTTGTTCACTCTATTTGTGGAGTGTTGTTAGTTACCTGCACGTCTGTAACCACGGACACAGAAGTCATCTGACGCGTACAGAAACAGGCAACCTATTTGCTAAACAGTAATAACTATACAGACACAGATTTGACATAATCTCTACAGTATGTTTTAGTAGCTGAGGGTGTCACGGGTTCGATACCCAAATTGAACCCAACATTTTTTTACAAATTATTTATTTTTTATTTTATTATATCTAAAGGTTAATAATGGGAGTATTGTTTGTTTTTTTAAAATATATATTTGTCAATTTTTTTTCTTGTTTTTATCATCAAAACCTGAGAATTAGTGCGCAAGGTGGAGAGTGAGCTTATGTTCTTTTAAAATATAAACAATGAACATGGATTTTAGATATAGTTGAAATAAGACTAAAAGACAAAATTTTTTTTAATATATCTTAGTGGGGCCTAATTTTGGAGCCCCAGTGGGTGATGACTGGCTGGCTAGATTTAGTAGGCCTACAATCTCGCAACAAATAAAAACGTGTTTATCTAACAATGATCTCGTTTCTTAAAACTGTCACCAGTTGTTTGTTTTTTTTTCTTATTGCAGTAAGCACATATGGTCTAGAGATATTTATGCTCTATTGACTAGATTTAAACGCAGGCTATAGTAATTTACTCCACTAAAAAAAATTGCTTAAAAAAGCAAAGAAACTAGTGGTCGACCAAAGCTGTTGCACAATTTAGATTGCGTTATTATGGTTAGAGACTACACAGATAGCCAATTAAATACTTTAATACTTAGATACTAGGTGTTAAGGTACAGACAATTGCCGGGGCAGCATAATGGCAACAGTGGGATAAGATGTTACCCAATAGGACTTTAGTAATTGTAGGGTTAAAGTAGCACAATTTGTTATAAAAAATAGTTTAGTAAAAAAATTCAACTGTCAATCGATACTATTTAATAATAATTATTATTATAATTATCTGTATTATACATAAGGAAATTTGTATAAAAATGTGTGCATTACGCCAAACAATTATAACTATAGAAAACAAAATATATACATTCACACCAGATTCACTAAATTACACTTGAAATGTGTATAGCAAATAACAGAATTGTATTTAATGATTTGATTGTCCTGTTAGCAGTGTAGTTGTTGTGCCTGTTTGTCCATGTGAGCGTGTCTTGTATCTCCTTTTTGATCGTAAAATCACAAAAATCCTGGCCAAGATGTGTTGTTGTTTTCTTAAACACAGAGTAGAAGAAAATAAAGACCCAGATTAAAAAAAAAAGACTTTGAAGCATTTAATTGAAAGTTTGAACAGGCAGGGTGAAGCGTCAGGTTTAGGATGAAGAGTCAGGCTTAGGGTGAAGAGTCAGGGTTAAGGTGGAGCGTCATGTTTAGGGTGAAGCGTTAGGTTTAGGGTGAAACGCCAGGTTTAGGGTGAAGCGTCAGGTTTAGGGTGAAGCGTCAGGTTTAGGGTGAAGCGTCAGGTTTAGGGTGAAGAGTCAGGGTTAGGGTGAAGCGTCAGGTTTAGGGTGAAGCGGCAGGTTTAGGGTGAAACGTTAGGTTTTGGGTTTAGCGTCAGGTTTAGGGTGAAGCGTCAGGTTTAGGATGGAGCGTCAGGTTTAGGGTGGAGCGTCAGGTTTAGGGTGGAGCGTCAGGGTTAAGAATTGATTGGAAGAATGAGATCATTTTATTTCATTTGAGGAACACATTTCTGTTCAACTTAAACACAAATATGAACACAAAGGTGAACACAAAGATGAACACAAAGATGAAAACAAAGGTGAACACAAAGATGAACAGAAATTTGAACAAAAAGATGAACACAGAAGATGAACAAAAAAATTGAACACAAATTGAACACAAAGATGAACACAAAGTTTAATAGAAAGTTGAACACAAAGATGAAAAGAAAATGAACACAAAGATGAATAGAAAGTTGAACACAAAGATGGACACAAATTTTAACACAAAAATGAACACAAAGATTAACAGAAAGCTGAACACAAAGTTGAACACAAAGGTGGACAGAAAATTGAACACAAAGTTGAACAGAAAGTTGAACACAACGTTGAACCCAAAGGTGAACAGAAAGTTGAAGACAAAGTTGAACCCAAAGGTGAACAGAAAGTTGAACACAAAGATGAACAGAAAGTTGAACACAAAGATGAACACAAAGGTGAACACAAAGATGAACACAAAGATGAAAAGAAAATGAACACAATTATATTAAACATGAACACAAAGGAAAACCTGTTTAGTGCGAAAAAGCATGGACTGTGTCACACCGCTCTAACCTGAACACCAAGAACAGGAAGTTGTGAAAGAGGGGATTTCTTTCAACAGACGAAGATAGGCATCGAAATCTTTTAGGGTCGACGGCAGTAAAACATCTGCACATTTACCCCTCGAATAACATACAGGGTTAGGTGTTATGTAAGAAAAGAACATGTGTTTAAACACATAATTTAAGCAATAATCTAGAAGTATCACTGTTGTACAACAATCTCTATAAATTATAACTGCAATCTAGAAAAAAAAAACAAGGTTACTTTGTAATAAAATTTAAAATAAAAAAATATATGTTTTTACAAAAATCTGAAACCGTTTGCATACATGTGTTAAATATGATGACTTGTTATCTCCCTTATTTGTTACTATTAATAGTGAATAGTAGTAAAAATTGTGTTTTTATGAAAAAAAAAAAACTGCTTGCATAGTTGATTTTAAAAATTAAATTTTTCTCTTTTAGAAAAGAAAAAAAGTATCCTATGCATCAGAACTTTAAAAGGTCTTGAATATCATGATTACTGATTTTCCATATCTTTTCTAGTTTACGAGATCGAAACGAGACGGACAGACAGACCACACAAAACTAAAAGCGTCTTTACCCCTTTCGCAGATTGCTGAAAATGTCTTCGTAAATAGATGCTTTAACTCGTCTTCCAGCAAAGACTGTAACTACTCTCTGACAGACAAACCAACGCAATCACAACAGAAAACAAGAAAATATAAAAAGTACTTTTTAAAAAACAAAGCTTATATAAAAAAAAGTGGTTGTATCAGTTATTTTGTATCAGCCCTGTAGTTAAATGATCTAGTTCTAGACGAATAATAATAAATCCTTGCAATTAGATATATTTTCACCAATTGTATTTGTTTAGAGCAATGACAAGCATTTAACTTTCTCAATACGCTATGATCCTTCCACTTATCCTGACCAGCTGTGTGGGTTTGGGGAAGAAAGAAAGGTTAATCTTCGTAAATGTGACCGTGATCGCTTTTCACATGAATTTATTTTTTTAAAAGTCGAACGACCTGAATTCGAACTCGGGGGCTCAAGCCTCCACAAACCAACGCACTTCTTGAAACCTTAAAGTGGAGACATATTTTTCTCTACAAAGTATAAATCAGACTAATTCCACTTATACCACCACATCAGTCAAGTTCAATTTCTTTCCCTTGTTCGATACCAAACAAAATAATTAATTAGCAATAGTTTGGTAGCTAATTTTTTTTATTCTTGTTTTGTCAGGTAAAAGAAATAATTGTGCTAAAATTTCAACTTGAGTTGATAAAAACATACAATCACAAAATCTAGACTCTATAAACCAACCATTCAATACATACTACATAATACAATCATTACAGTTGCACTATCAAATGATTACAACGTGTTATCACGTTAAAGCTTACTATTAAATCTTTACTAAAGCCACCACGCAAACTAAGGCTTCTTTAATACAGGCTATTGATTCCATAAGTCTAATTATTTAAAATTGTAGTATTGGCAATTGGTTTCGTGCAGTAATAAAAGAAGCTATTGAAAGAGGAAAAGCCGCTATTTGCTGTGTGTGGGTTGTCTGTCTGTCCATCCTTTTCTAAGTACGCTAACATCTACAAAACTAATAGCGCTTTTGACAATCCATTAAAACCACGTCATGTAGAGCGCTAAAAATAGATGCGGGAACTCTTTTTTTTCAAGTTACATAATCTAAAGTGTGGCATCTGCAATCCATAGTCCATACCCTACAGAAGCAGAAAGAAAGGTGATAATGCAACGGCGCCTGGTGATCGCATATGCCCAACCTGCGATCGCAGCTGTG
The DNA here is from genome assembly GCA_030265305.1 of Biomphalaria pfeifferi. Lineage (NCBI taxonomy): Eukaryota > Metazoa > Mollusca > Gastropoda > Planorbidae > Biomphalaria > Biomphalaria pfeifferi. Next base: position 527,790 of record JASAOG010000075.1, read on the forward strand.
TATCAAGGATTGGCCTCTTTAGTCACACGAAGTTGCAAAGAGAAAAGATGGTCTCTCGAGACGTAAAATCCCACAGACAGAATGTAAAGTGTTTATTCTCGGATCAATTTGAAACTGTAAACACATGTGTATTGTACCGACCAAAGCATGAATCAATTTAAACATTAACTTAGTCCAGTGTTTCTCAAACTGTGTTCCACGGAACCTTAGTGTTGGTGTTCCATGAGCTACTGGAACAATTAACTAGTAGGCCACTACGTGAATTAATCTCTCTAAAAAAGAGTAAGCAGAGTGTTCCGCTAAATACTCAAAATGTGCGAAGTGTTCTGTTAAGGAAAAAGTCAATTTATTAATGGTAATCAAATATTTTGTACGATATTCGTAAAAGGGAAATAACATCAATTTTATTGAGGGACCCAAATGTTAGTGTGGAGTTATCTCGCTTAGATAAGCCTGATTCCTTTTTTTTTTTTTACATTATTTGTATATTTTGTTTGTTTCGTGGTGTAATTGCCACTCAGGGGGCTCGGAGCGGAACCCCAATGATTTCCTCTTTTCTGAGATTCAGAAATTCCTTCCCTTGGTGTCTAAAACACGCTTTTTTCTTACAGTAAGAGGGACAGGGATCTACCAAAACAAAATGAAGTTGACAGAAAAAGCGATGGTAAGAGAATACAGAATGTAAATGCTTGTTATTTAAAGAGATTCTCGTCTCAGCAAAAGGTAGAGATAAATGGAGACAGCTAATGGGGGTTGTTCCGAATCTCTTCCGAGTCATGTGGTTGTGTTGTCTACATGAATGGCCTAATTGTTATTATTTATAATTATTATTATTATTATTCTCGTAATATATTTACACTTTGGAATAACTAAACACATTGTGTAAACTCTAAAAATTTAAATTTAAAAATTTAATTTAAAAAAAGTTTCTTCTTTTTTCTACTGTTGTATAGGCACGATAGAAACTCTACTTAGCCAGATTTTTGTATTCAATTAGCAACCAACTCGTACCAAGCTGTTAGGTTCTAAACTTTTACCTTGATTCAATCTTGAGCTATTGTCGCAGTGTCTTGCGGTGTCCTGTAGTTATTGGGTAATGTTTATTCCCTTGAAGATTGTTCAGTATTGTCTAGCAGAGACTAGCTCCAAAACCCAATCTATTTACCTAACAATTATCTCGTCAGTTTCTTAAAACTGTTATCAGTTTTTACAAAGCTTATATCAACTCTGTCTGTCTGGTTAGAATGTGTACACGTTATTTCTCCGACACCCAATCTCGGATCAAGCTGAAATTTAGCACAATTATTTCTTATTCCTGACAACACAAGAATCAATTTTTTTTAAAAAATTAAACAATAAGTTAATTAACTATTGGTAATTAATTATTTTGTTTGGTATCTCGAACAATGGAAAAAAATTACTTGACTGATAAGGTGGTATAAGTTGACTTAGTCCCCTTTATTGTTTTGTGGAAAGAAACGTTTTTAAATAACTTAAAAACCATATTTTCATAAGCAGCTCCCTGGCGCAGTAGTAACTGCATTGGCTTGACGAGGCTGAGGAGATCAATCACTTTTTAAATATTTTCATTTAAATAAATACATTGAAAAAGCGATTATGAGTGCAGTTTGAGGACACTATGAATGCAATATGCAGCGTGGTTCGATTTATGTGCAAGATATGTGTAATGTAATTGCAGTATATGTTTGTTTGTTTTTAATGTTTCGAATGTTCCTTCAGAGTTGAAGATAGTTTACTTCCTAGTCCAAACCTCCCGCAGGACGACGGGGGATAAGAGCGGGCAGGATTCGAACCCTCGACCATCGATAAATCCAAACGACAGTCCAGCGCGCAGCACGACCAGGCAGCCATCCTGACCTATTGCAGTATAGGTGAAGTATAACTGTGTGATGAGTGCAGTATAAGTGCTATTGGAATGCAGTATTAATGCAAACTGAGTGTCTTTTGCGCGTGACGTTTTGGTGTTTAATAAATGTGTTTTTAAGTATACGAACTAGTTTGTATTTGGCGCGTTTTGGTGTCAAGAATAGTGTGTGTTTGTGTTTATGTCACACTTAGTTCCCGTATTGTCTTTGTAGCAGAGAGATCTCTCTAGCTGGAGGATCTGTTTACGCTACAGTTCCACAGTTTCCCCGTTTTAACGGATGTTAGGCTTGGGGGCTACGATGGAGAGGGTAGTTTTGAGCTCGCCCCAGGAGCCGTGACTGATTCTTGATCCTTTTGGTAGTACTAGAAGCTACCGAGCCGTGTGGCTGAAATTGAGTGTGCGTGCGCGAGGTGTGTTCATTTGTGTAGTTATTAGAGTTAACAATGCATTATTTTAAAAAACCCATGATTTGTATATGTTCGGAATATTATTTATTTATATTTAGTTTTAGTATTAAATATTGTTGTTGTTAAACGAGCAGTGACCCAGTTATTCATTGTTCAGTTATTATTACTCAACTTGGTTTGCAGTTGCTCATTGATTACCACATTAGAGAGGTGGAGAACCTGGTTAATTGTGCCATCCCTAGATAAACCCATGAAAACCCAGTATGAACACACTATATGTGACACACTGAGTACACTTAAGCAATGTCCTCACAGTATGAACACTATATATGTATGTGAAGTGTAAAGACAACATGAGAGCAACGTGAGTTTAATTGAGGTGCAACATGACAGCAATATACGCCATTTTTCCTAGGAATGTTATTGCCATGGGAATCCATGAGAAACGTCCCATGTGATGGGATGGGACAGCGTACATTTGTATTTCCCGTGGTAGTCGATACTTGATATTGTAAAATAAATTTAGGCTTAAATTTAGCAGTTGCTAAAGTGCAAAATGGCCGACCAAAATATGAGCTCCAGGATCTAACTAAAGCTGTGGTTGCACACTAGACCTAAACTTTCATAAATTTAATGATTTTATTTCAACTGTTTTTCCATATTAATATTATAATGGGAATTCCCATGGGATGGGATGGGATGGGAAGGGATGGGAAGGGATGGGAAGGGATTGGATGGGATGGGATGGGGTGGGAAGGGATGGGATGGGGTGGGGTGGGATGGGAAGGGATGGGGTGGGGTGGGATGGGATGGGATGGGTGGGGTGGGGTGGGAAGGGATGGGATGGGATGGGGTGGGATGGGAAGGGATGGGGTGGGGTGGGATGGGATGGGATGGGTGGGGTGGGGTGGGAAGGGGTGGGATGAGAAGGGATGGGGTGGGGTGGGGTGGGATGGGAAGGGGTGGGCTGGGGTGGGATGGGGTGAGGTTGGGTGGGAAGGGATGGGGTGGGATGGGATGGGGTGGGGTGGGAAGGGGTGGGATGAGAAGGGATGGGGTGGGGTGGGATGGGAAGGGGTGGGGTGGGAAGGGGTGGGATGGGAAGGGGTGGGCTGGGGTGGGGTTGGATGGGATGGGAAGGGATGGGGTGGGAAGGGATTGGATGGGGTGTGAAGGGATGGGATGGGATGGGGTGGGAAGGGATGGGGTTGGATGGGAAGGGGTGGGATGGGATGGGGTGGGATGGGGTGGGATGGGAAGGGATGGGGTGGGGTGGGATGGGATGGGAAGGGATGGGGTGGGGTGGGGTGGGATGGGAAGGGCATAAATTGCCATGGGATGTAATGGGATAGAAAACTATATCCCATGGACATTCCTGAATATATGTTTATGGGTTGTTAAGCAGCTCAGGTACAATATAAGAGCAGCATTGTTGCAATATGAGTGTAACCTGAGTGTCAATAAATAAATGAATTATGGCTTTTTTAAAGCGCTACTTTCATGCTTATAGCATACATGCTCAGAGCGGTATGGTCCAATCTCATTTGTGGACCAGTGGAGGGAGGGGGTATCTTGGAGAAGGTTTTTCCGTGCTGCCTTTAGGCGCTCAGTAAACACAACTCTGCTCGAGTCAGGTGTCGAACCTCGAGTCCCCTTCATAGGTAGCCAAGCCAACTTCAAGCCTACTGAGCCTCTCGACCACGCCTCCCAATTTGAGCAAAACATGACAGCAGTATACGGGCAATATGAGTGATGTATGATTGCATAATGACTTTAATATGATTCCAAATTAGTGCATTATCGATTCTATAAGAAAGAAAAATAAGTGCTAGTGAGCACTTCAATATGTAATATGATTGCTGTTTAATATGGATTACAAGTGCAGTAAATAATGTGAACTTAATTATGAGAACATTAGAAGTGCACTGTTTCAATAAGTATAGCAGACTCAACTGTGACTTTTTTCTCTTCACTCTAATGCTAATAAAACAACGGATGACCTCTTAAAAAGAAAGCGTTGTCTTTGGTTCCAGGCCAAAAGTTTCCCAAGTGTTCGTACCATAAGAAGATGAGAACATAGATTCACTAACTGGCTCACTATATCGGTATTTCTCGGATACCTTTCTAAGCTGTAAGGTTTACTCAATTTTACTTTAATGATTCAGTAAGCCTAAGCGGTCAAAGGTTTATAGAATTGAAGCCTATTCTTTTTTAAACATCAAAAGAACACACAAATATTTGGTTGCTGGTTTTACATTTATTTCAGTTGTTTTCAGTTGTTTGTTTTTTAATTGATTTCTAAAGATACATTTTCTTTATTCGTTGAAGGAAACTTGTCTGGTGATTCTGAAAAGTAAATCAATAACAATTTTGTTTATTTTATATAAAAGACTAATTAGCCGAAATAACGAAGATCGTACAGATAGCCATACAAACAAAAAAACGGGCAGACATACAGACAGATAACGTAATAATTTTGTACAAATGCTCCTTCTTCCCTGGTGCTATTAGAGTATGGAATGGATTGCCAGAGACAGCCAGAAAAACCAGGGACTTGGCAGAACTTAAGTCATTGGTTTACATGCAAGACTAGATGCATGACGCGTAGGACGTAATCATCTTCTTTTTTTTCTGAAGTAACGTCTGTATTATATAAGATAAGATAACTAATAAATCTTAGATTTAAAAAAAGGAACAATAAGACAGTAAAATTCCTTGCAGTGCAATGAGTGATAGACATCCTGGCCTAGTGGCCTTAGTGGCCTTAGTGACCTTAGAGGAATTAGTGGCCTTAGTTGTCTTAGTGGCCTTAGTGGACTTAGTGGCTTTAGTAGCCTTGGTGGCCTTAGTAGCCTTAGTGGCCTTAGTAGCCTTAGTGTCCTTAGTAGCCTTAGTGGCCTTAGTAGCCTTAGTGGCCTTAGTAGCCTTATTGGCCTTAGTGGCCTTAGTGGCCTTAGTGGTCTTAGTGGCCTTAGTGGCCTTAGTAGCCTTAGTAGCCTTAGTGGCCTTAGTAACCTAAGTGGTCTTAGTGGCCTTAGTGGACTTAGTAGCCTGGCTTCCAAACCGAGAGAAAGAGGAGTCTCGAGCTCAGCTCTAGGTGAAGATTGAGATATTGAACTTCCAGTTCACTCAACCCCAAATGGATTTCGGACATAATTTAAAGGAAGCAAAGGAGGTGGTCAGTCTTGCCGGACACATGTTTTGGAAAGGACATACGTTTCTTCCTATTAATATTTGTACATAATCAGCGTCATTCTTTGCGGCCAAAGGACCCCTTCCTAAACCCCTACTGACGCCACTGGTTATATTTATTTCAATATAAAAGTAAAGTACGTAAAGTTTCTCTTTCAGACCTTGAGGTCTATAGGGCAGAGGATGTTTATGTCTTCTTTTTTTTTGGCCAACAGTTAACGAGTGGCCAGCGCAATGACCAACCGCCTTTACTTTCCCCAACTTTAGTAGATACCCATTAGAGTTGGGTGGACTCAGAGGCGCCCTAAAAATCCTGAAATTCAAAATCCAAATTGTCACCGAGATTTTAACCCAGGATCCCAGTTTCTGAAGCCAAGCGCTCAACCACTCAGCCACCGCGCCCCCAATGTGTATATAACGATTATATTAAAAAGCATCAATTTTCATAGCATAATACTAAGCCTCAGCGAAATGAATACGACAAAACATAACTTAAGCCAAAGACAATTACATCATCACTTTGGCTGTAATGCAAAAGTAATCTTTTGACAGTGACAATGTCATTGTTCTACTGATGACTATCAAATAAGTTTCAGAAAATACATTGGATGAACAGAGCCTCTTACCTTTGTGCATTGCATTACATATAACCTTTATTATTTTTGGGGAATTCGGTCTCTGGATACGAAGCTAAAAATTCAAAAATTAAAAAGAAAATTAAATTAAACAAGAAAAACTTTTCAAAAATACTTTTAAAAAACTAAAAAAAAAACAATACCTTCTTTATACAACTTATAGAGCGAATATTTTACTCTAAATAACTAATGAATATAAGATATTTTTTTTAATAGAACATTTTATACCCCACCCCTATTTCCCCCTCCCACGAGTAAAAAAAATCCTAGTTCAGAGAATGTATAAATCTACAAGACTTTATAATATTCTAATGATAGGACTTTAGATCTAGACTTAGAAGATGGTGCGCAAAATGTTACTGCACATTAACTTATTAAACTTTCTTATGAAAGGGCATTCTGTCGGAATTAGCCGAAAGCTTTCAAGATAAATATCTTCTAGTTCTCTAGCCAAATTTAATTAATTTCTTTTTATACTTTGAAAAAGTCTAACGGTCCAACTAGAGTTTCCCCAGTGTGGCCAACGAGCTAGTCATTCTTTTCTCAACGATATGCACCAATTATCGAATTTCTAGGAAAATATTTAGAGCTTTTTTCGAGATCAGTGTACACCCACTTGTAACTTGAATGGAAGTTATTAAAATATAAACTTTTAAAATAGCACCCACTGCACATCATCAGGGGCGGACTGGGTGCTACATAAAGGGGGTATAAATCGAATCCCCCGTTTCCAAGTGCAGCTAAGCCAATATCTGTGATAAAACAATTGAGTCTATCACATCAACATAATTTTAGAACAACTAGATTATGTCTTACCGAGCAGAGGACATGTCCAGTACTTTGGGTTGGCAATCTATATATCCATCCATGCAATAGCATTCCCCGTCTTTCGTCCTCTCGCCACTAAGATATGTCTCTCTGTTTTTTTTTTCATACACACATGAGCGCTCTAAGTTAGGATTTGAAAAGCATAAACAAATAGGATTGTTATGATACACTTGATTATTATATAATTGACCCACTGTCATTAAAACCGTCTACACAAAAGTCTATATTAACTTCTATGAAGACTTTTTTCTTATTAACTCTTTCTCTCCTAATCGACGATACCATCGTTGATTTTGACCTCATTAAATTAAATTAATGTTTAATTTTTAAATTTGACTTTGAACAATATAAAAAGAGCATGCATTTTCCTTTAATCCTATACAAAATACAACATTTTCTGATAAGAAAAAGCTATTCAAGCCCAATCCTAACAGGGGGAGTGAAATAGTCATGAGCAAAACAAAGAATTCCTTACAAAACGTGGAAATATAATAACGGAGAGAAAGAGTTAAGAAATTCGAAACAATACCATTTTAATTTTCCAAAAATTTCGCAAAATAGAAAAAAATGAGCTAGTTACAAATCACACACACACACACACACACACACATATATATATATATATATATATATATATATATATATATATATATATATATCGACCACACTCATGTGTACTTCCATTTTCCTAATTAGACCAAATACGTTTTCAGTAGTTTACATAGCTCATATGAAATCACTGAAGCGTGTCAACAATTAGAGCGGCCAAGGAGAGAGAGTTTGAGTTGAGCTTAAGTTTGATATTCAATAGATACAGCTGAGATAGTTTGGAGCTAGGACATTGTGAGTCTGTCTAGTTTGTAAAATAATAGTGAAGCCTTGATATTTGATGCAATTTAAATCTTGATATTGGATGCAATTTGAGTCTTGATAGTTGATACAATGAAAGTCTTAATATTTGATACTGACATAGATACTGACACTTCATTAGATACAATGGTAATGAATAGGTTGATTAAGGTGTTGTAAACTTTTACATACAAAGAGGCGTAGGTAGAGTGGGGGAGTGGGAGTCCAAATCTAAAAATCCTCTCGGGACCCGAATTAGGTAGGCCCCCAAATGAGAGTCCGAAATTTGTTTTTAGATCAAATTTTACGCCATTATCTCATGGCATGATGTCGAATGTCAAAATGCAGGTGCCCCTAAAGAGGTCAAGCCCCCGGGCCCCCAGTGTACGCCACTGAAACTCATAGTGCGAATCTTTCTGTACTCAGTATCACGAAATGAGCTATCTTTATTTTTATCTTATAAAATACAGACGTTATTTTAAAAATGATGATTACGTCCTACGCGTCATACATCTAGTCATGCATATTAACCAATGACCTAAATTCTGCCAAGTCACTGGTGTTCCTGGCTGGCTCAGTTTGTTGTTGTTTTTTTGTTGTTATCTTAATAACTGACATTTTTCTGAGTGGAAAGACATGCTCCAATTTGATTGCCGTTTCTTTAATTCATAGAATTCTCTTTTTAACAAAATTTTGTATCTTGAGTTGTTTGTATTGTTCTATATATTTTGCAAACATCTGACCTATCTGAATTAATGGAGGCCAATACGAGAAAATATTACCTGGCGTCACACTTTCATGGAGGGCCTTAGAACAGTCGACACCGGGTAGGAAGAGGCTTCAGACATCGCCAGTGACAGATCTTTGTTAAGACAGCTTGCCGCCCAGAGCGCCGAACGACGCGGAAGGATATAAGTCTAAAAGCTTTACCATTGTTGCAATTTGTTGTCAAACTGTCTACATTTGTGACCAACTTTGAATTGTCTACACAAAAGTTTGACATATATATCTTCTTATACAATACAGGCGTTAATTCAAAACAGTAAATAAACGACACCCAATCAGGTTTGAATAGGAAAATGCGTAGCGATTAGATCTATTTCTACAGGAAAGAGCCATAGAGGTTATTTATTATCATTTGATTGCGTCAACTCCTTTTAAGTACTTTCTCACATAAACATTTGGAACAAACAAATTTGCACTATAAAATTTTTAGCGCATTCTTCCTTTTAAATCTGTAATCACAACATTAATGCGAGTTTTGAAAAAAATGATTTTTTTTTTATGAAAATTAATAAAGAAATATAGAGTTTTCTTAACTATCAGAGTGGGGGGGGGGGAAAGGATACGTTCCGAGAAATTAAAATTTCGCTGTATTTAATATCATAAGATAAGTTATCTCTTTCGGACGTTGCGACCTATGAGTGCAGTTAACGTAAAATGACGTAAAGCTCATCTGTTTCTAATGGCTGACAATTAACAAGGACATGTCAGGATACGTGGACTATGAGCGTCCTAAAACTCCCAGAATTCAAAAGCTTAGTTTTAAACGAGATTCTTTTTTGATACCACAAGCTTTGGCACTCGTCCAGCACGCATCCAATATTTTATGAAGAAGAAAAAGATTATTAAAGATGTCTGCAGTATTTCAGTTTCGACCTATATACTTTGCCAAAGAGGAAAAGACGCAAGCGAAGGCTAGAATAAAACTTTGAAATAGAGGGATGTCTGGCTCAGAAGCATTAACCGCTTGGCCACCTTTCAAGGGGTATTTGTAACACCCTTTTCGCTGGTCAATTCATTTTATGTTACTTTAGATTCTTGTACGCTTGACTTGAGTCTTTAGTATAAACGACAAACTTTGATATCACCAAGCAACATACTTGTCAGCAGACGATATATACTTCTTTATATAAAATAATACATAGTCAATCTAGCCATAAAGGCGCATTGAACAACTGAATATAAGTTCCATAAAAAAGACTATTTTACAAATCAAAAATCCAAAATAGGAATACATTTCACAAAGACACTTAATTTCACCAGATTTCACAAACGAAATATGTTTGTCTTCTCTGAGGACCAAGTAACTACTAACTTTTCACCGCCTGTTAGATTCAGAAGCAATCCTTTTCCCGGTGCGAATGGCACGCTTATTCTATGTGACCACTACCCAGCTTATGTCACAGTGATTTTCACACAATGATGTGATAGTATTGAGCTCCAAACGCGACTCCAACAGAGTTTTGAGTCTTGTACTCTGGGCGCCGAAAGGCGCACAAAAACCTTCTGCCAGATACCCCCCACCCCACCGATCGAGAAAAAGATTGGACTTTAGTGTATGAGCAAGCTTTATCATTGAAGATTTGCTATGTAAGTGCAATTCTTCAACTAAAATAGACCAAACTTCCCTTTAATGCTTAGTCAACTATATAATATTTAAATATCATAATAAACTATTTAAACTTAGGCATGCATCAGCTACAGAATAAAAAAATAGCTTACGTCCAGTCGTTTCCCTTGCAAGAGCCAAAACTAGAACGACGATAAGTAGGAATTTCATCTTGAAAACTCGTCGCGCTGCTTGTGTCTATGTGGCTTGTACGTACAGCTCTGGGTTATATCCCCCTGACTGAATGCAACATATTGCGTGGGAGGAACTATATTGTTTCCCCCTGAACAAAAATCGTTTAGGGGGAGAGGGCTAACCAACCAGGTCCTGCGACACCCTACAGACGTCTACCCTCCCCAACTCAGATTAAACAAAGATTTTTCTGCCATACTTAAGAAAACTAACCACAAAAATAAATGTATAAAACTTGCGCTTTGACAAGAATCTGTCATCTGATTAATCCAGATTAAATTTAAATGATAAAAGCATAAAATATGAGCTATAAAGAATCAATGTAAAAAAAATAAGATTGCGAACTCAGAGGCGGACCCCATCGAATTCACCTATGGACCAGAAAGATATTCAAGCAATAGTCTTTTTTTTTAATCGTTTAAAGTAGTACAATTTAAAAAAACAACATTTGGCGTTATTTTTCACATAAAATCAAACAGTGCAACACGTCGTCTTTGATAAGACTCTTCTAACTCTTCTAGAATAAGTAGAGTAGCGTTAAGTGATCACCTAAGATCAGCATGGAAACCTCCCGATACAGTGCAGTAGCTCAGGGTATCATTCCTCCCTCATCGACTTTCTTAAAATATGTTCCAATAAACACTATTGCTAGCTAGTTCTTTTTGTTGAACCAATACAGTGAGGCTGATTACCTACTTTTATTGATCAGATAGAAAATCCAACTGTTAGGACAATTGTTCAAATATTTTTGCACATTTTACAATGACATTTCATTAAAGTTATAACCAGCATATGAAGAGGGGTTTTTTTTGTAATACTTTAAGACAGAAATGATATAACGTTATGTGCTGTGTAAATTACACTTAAACTACCATCTAGATGTGTCTAGATATATTTCGGCATATTAGATTTTATTATTTATCTTTTCCATATGTGTCTGCTTTTGCCAAGTTATAATTTTTCCAACTTGGTTGTCATCCCAAAATGGTGTCGACCGGTGCGTACCGCACTCCTCGCCCCGCCTATTGACGCCACTGCTCAAAGATACCTATCTCTTCCCAACGATTTCGATTGATTATTGGATTAGACAAATGAGCCTGCACAACTACATGTTTCCCATGTGAACAGCATAGGCCTAATACACTATTACTCATTAGTAGACCTACTAATCTTGATCATAATCGCTCTATTTATTTTATAGGTCTAGACAAGATCTAGAATATAGAATATATAGAATCTAGATCTATACAAGATCTAGATTTCTATACTAGTTCTAGATATAGCCTAGATCTAGATCTACATCTAGACTAGATCAAGAGCTAGAATCTGGACTAGATATAGATTTCTAAAATAGTTCTTGATCTACATCTAGAAATAGAATCTATAACTAAAATCTAGACTAGATATAGAATTGAAATCTAGACTACAACTAGATTACTAGTCTAGTTCTAGATCTAGTTTAGATCTGGATCTAGCCTTAGCATGTCTAGATCTAAACTAGATCTTGATCTAGAATTTAAACTAGGTCTAGATCTAGACTAAAGAAACTCTAGATAAAGATATAGGCCTATAAATAAATCTAGAATCCAGACTAGATATAGAATCTAGTCTAGAATCTAACTAAATGTAGATCTAGAATTTAGAAACAGAATCTAGAACTAAACTAGAACTCGTATGACTTTACCCGTTTAATCTTAAATTACAACATCTAGAGCTAGACCAATACTATGATCAGGATTAGTAGGCCTACTACTGGGTAATAGTGCACTCATGCGGTTCGCATCGGATTCAATTCTTAATGTGATATTACTGCTTACATAATAAATCAATCTGCACTCCTAAGCTATAGAAGATAAGCTATTTTCTAGATTGTAGGTCTAGATGTAAATTTTGTTAAAATCATTTAATACAATAAAATCTAAATCTAGATCTCTATAGATCTAGATCTGGCCTTTATCTAGTCTAATTTAGATTGTTGTCAAGTGTATAATGAAGATATGTCAAAACTGCGCTCTAAAAAATGAGTTCTTTTTTTTTTAAATTAACAACTAACATAAGCTCGTGTCAAAACTCTTTTTAAAAAAACAATATTTGAATCATTTAAATTAATTAGTTATGTAATAAATAAAAAAATATATTTTGTAATGATCCATTGATAGCCTACTTTTTTCATTGTGAACTAAGATGTAATAATTTATTTTTTTTTGGTACCAATGAGCGAATCAATGAATGAAGCTAGAGTTATAAATGAAGAAGTCTGTAACCTTCTTTAATTGAGATGAATACTTCTCCTAAAGTTTTTCATTTAAAAGGGGTGTATTTTGTTCAAAAAAACAGCTTGCATATATAATTTAAAAAATTAAATGTTTTTTTTTCGGAAAAGAACAAAGTAGCCGTTGCATCAAAACTTTGAATAATCTAAAATATCATGACGTCCGTTTCATTTTCTCTTCTAGTTTCTGATATCTAAATGTGACGGACGGACAGACCCCACAAAACTAACTTTTCGGAGCCGCTAAAATTATGTCCCATGGACAACCTTGAAAATACGTTTATGAGTTGTTATGCAGTTTAAGTACACTAAAAGAGCAGTATTATTGCAGTATGACTGTAACCTGAGTGCTAATTTGAGCAATATATGACAGCAGTATACGGCAATAAGAGTGATGTATGATTGCATTATGACTTTAATATGATTCTAAAGAAGTTCATTATCGATTCTATAAGAAAGAAGAATAAGTGCAGTAAGTGAGCATTATCACTTCAATATGTAATATGATTGCTGTTTTAATATGGATTACGAGTGCAGTATATAATGTGAACTTAATTATTGTTATTATAGCTTTTTTATACAGCGCTACTTTCATGCTTATAGCATGCTCAGAGCGCTTTGGTCCAATCTCATTTGTGGACCAGTGAGGGGAGGGGGTATCTAGGAGTTGGTTTTCCGTGCTGCCTTTAGGCGCTCAGTAAACACTGACCCTGCCCGAGTCGGGTGTCGAACCTCGAGCCCCCTTCCAGGTAGCCAAGCGCACTTGGCCTCTCGACCACGCTCGACCACGCTTCCCACAATGAGAGCATTATGAGTGCACTATTTTACTAAGTAAAGCAGACTCAGCTGTGACTTTTTTTCTTCACTCTAGCACAGATAAAGGAACGGACTATTTCAGCTCCCTCAAAATTTTCACCAAATACTTCCAAAATCGTTGTCTTTGGTTCCAGGCCAAAGGTTTCACAAGTGTTCTTGTCGTAAGAAAATGAGAGACTAGGTTCACTAACTGACTCACTATATCGGTGTTTCTTTGATGTCTTCTGCAAGGTTTACTCAATTTTACTTAAACGATAATAATAATAATAATTATAGCTTTTATATAGCACTACTTTCATGCGTTTAGCATGCTCAGAGCGCTATCGTCCAATTTCATTTGCGGACCTGTGGTGGGGAGGGGGTATCTGGGAGAATGTTTTCCGTGCTGTCTTTCAAAATCAAAATAACACAATAGTTTGGTTGCTGGTTTTACATTTATTCAGTTGTTTTAATTGTTTTTATTCATTTCTAAAAGTATAATTTCTTTTTTATTCCATGAAAGATTCTTGTCTGATGCTTCTGGAAAGTAAATCAATAAATCATTTTGTTTATTTCATATAAGAGAATAGTAAGAGGAAATACGGAAGATCGTACAGTTAGACATACAAAGTGACAGACAGACAAGATAGCTTAATAACTCATGAATGTTAGATTTCTTTTGAAAGAAATGAACACTAAGACAGTAAAATGTCTTGCAGTGCAATAAGTGAAAGACATGCTGGACTAGTGGGCTTAGTAGCCTTAGTATCCTTAGTGGCTTTAGAAGCCTTAGTATCCTTAGTGGCCTTATTAGCCTTAGTGGCCTTAGTAGCCTTAGTAGCTTTAGTGGCCTTAGTAGCCTTAGTAGCTTTAGTGGCCCTAGTAGCCTTAGAGGCCTTAGTGGCCTTAGTAGCCTTAGTAGCCTTAGTAGCCTTAGTGGCCTTAGTAGTCTTAGTGGTCTTAGTTTCCTTAGTAGCCTTAGTAGCCTTAGTGGCATTAGTAGCCTTAGAAGCCTTAGTGGCATTAGTGGCTTTAGTAGCCTTAGTAGCTTTAGTGGCCTTAGTAGTCTTATTAGCCTTAGTGGCCTTAGTGGCCTTAGTAGCCTTAGTAGCCTTAGTAGCCTTAGTGGTCTTACTAGCCTTAGTGGCCTTGGTGGCCTTAGTAGCCTTAGTAGCCTTAGTGGCCTTAATAGCCTTAGTAGCCTTAGTGGCCTTAGAAGCCTTAGTAGCTTTAGTAGCCTTAGTGGCCTTAGTAGCCTAAGTGGCCTTAGTAGCCTTAGTAGCCTTAGCAGTCTTAGTAGCCTTAGTGGCCTTAGTGGCCTTGGTGACCTTAGTAGCCTAAGTAGCCTTAGTGGCCTTAGTGGCCTTAGTACCCTTAGTAGCCTTCGTAGCCTTAGTAGCCTTAGTGGTCTTAGTAGCCTTAGTGGTCTTAGTAGCCTTAGTGGCCTTAGTAACCTTAGTAGCCTTAGTGGCCTTAGTAGCCTTAGTGGTCTTAGTAGCCTTAGTGGTCTTAGTGGCCTTAGTAGCCTTAGTAGCCTTAGCAGTCTTAGTAGCCTTAGTGGCCTTAGTGGCCTTAGTAGCCTTAGTAGCTTTAGTGGCCTTAGTCGTCTTAGTGGCCTTAGTGGCCTTAGTAGCCTTAGTGGCCTTAGTAGCCTTAGTGGCCTTAGTAGCCTTAGTGGTCTTAGTGGCCTTAGTAGCCTTAGTAGCCTTAGTGGCCTTAGTAGCCTTAGTGGCCTTAGTAGCCTTAGTAGCCTTAGTGGTCTTAGTAGCCTTAGTGGTCTTAGTGACCTTAGTAGCCTTAGTAGCCTTAGTGGCCTTAGTAGCCTTAGTGGCCTTAGTAGCTTTAGTGGCCTTAGTGGCCTTAGTAGCCTTAGTAGCCTTAGTAGCTTTAGTGGCCTTAGTAGTCTTATTAGCCTTAGTAGCCTTAGTGGCCTTAGTAGCCTTAGTAGCCCTAGTGGCCTTAGTAGCTTTAGTGGCCTTAGTGGCCTTAGTAGCCTTAGTGGCCTTAGTGGCCTTAGTAGCCTTGGTGGCCTTAGTAGTCTTAGTGGTCTTAGTGGCCTTAGTAGCCTTAGTAGTCTTAGTAGCCTTAGTAGCCTTAGTGGCCTTAGTAGGCTAGTGGACTTAGTGGCCTTAGTAGCCTTAGTAGCTTTAGTGGCTTTAGTGGCCTGGCTTCCAAACCGAGAGGGAAGGGGGCTTGAGTTCAACTCTAGGTGAAGATTGAGAGATTGAACTTCCGGTTCACTCAACACCAAATGGATTTCGGACATAATTTAAATTGAGCAAATGAGGTGGTCAGTCTTGCCGGACACATGTTTTGGACATACGTTTCTTCGTATTAATATTTGTACATAATCAGCGTCAATCTGTGCGGCCGTAGGACCCCTTCCTAAACCCATTATGACGCCACTGCTCATAGCGTATCTTAATTTCAATATAAGTAAGTAAAGTTCCCCTTTCAGACCTTGCGATCTATGTGTGGCCAGCACAACGACCAACCGCCTTTACTTTCCCCAACATTAGTAGGTAATCATTAGAGTTGGGTGGACTCAGAGGCGCCCTAAAAATCCCGAAATTTAAAATCTAAGTTTTCACCGAGATTTGAACCCAGGATTCCAGTTTCGGAAGCCAAGTGCTTAACCACTCAGCCACTGCGCCCCCAAAGTGTATATAACGATTATATATTCATTGCTTAATACTAGATATAAGCCTCAGCAAAATGAATACGACAAGACCTAACTTAAGCCAAAGACAATTACATCATCACTTTGGCTGTAATACAAATGCCAATCATTTGGCAGTGACAGTGTCATTGATCGGTCTTTGACTATGAAATAAGTTCCAGAAAATATATTGGATGAACAGAACCTCTTACCATTGTCGCATTGCGTTACATGTAACCTGCACTACTTTTGGGAATTCTGTCTTTTTCCGTATGTGTTTCTAAAAATTCAAGAAAAAAACAAGAAAATAAAATAAGAAAAACATATAAAAATACTTTTTTTAAAAAATAAGACAATGCCTGCTTTATACAGATTCTAAAGATATAATTTGGCTCTTAATAACTAATGTATATTAAATTTAAAAAGAAAATGCAACATTTTATACCCGGTACCATTTTCCTTCTTCCCCCTAAACATCCGGTTAAGGGAATGAATGATGTCTACTTTATAATAATCTAATCGTATGGCTTTAGACTGAAAGAGACGATACGCTAAATCTTCCGAAACATAAACCACGAAAAAGGCGATACCCTAATTCTTCCGAAACATAAACTTAAGTGGATCCTGCACTTTCATAGGACCCGCGCTAATTCTAAGTGTATAAATTATTAAATTAAACCATTGTTTAACTTATAACAGATTTCCAGCGGCCTCCTGTCGATTTAACAGGAGCTCCTGGAAATCGCCTGAAAATTCAAAATATACGAAAAATCTTTAGAAAACTCATACATATCTCCTGAAATATATAGACAAAAATTGTCATTTTGGGGTGTTATTCAATATAGAAAATGCCAATCCTACGCGCGATAAAAAAAAAATGGAATAATCCCGTTATTTTGGAATCTGGTTAAAGAAGCTTCTCGCGCCTCAAACTAATGAAGAATTACTTTAGTTTAATAATTCTCGTAGATAGATTGAAACATTTGGTAATTCTTTCGATTGAGCGTGATCTATGTAGGAAACAGAATTATCATGATATACTGTATGACTTCGCTACACGCAAGGCTCGTAACGTAGTTTTGTACGTAGTGCAAAGGCAAATTTATTTTCTAATACAAACTCTTAAATTTTACTTATTATCCGTGGCGTAACTCTAGTTCGTCCGACTTGCATAAATAAGAGAGTTATCTTTCCTTTACTTCTTCTTCTCGTCCAAACTCTTGAGCAAAGAAGAGAATTATATAGAGAGATGAAACTCATTCATGAAAAAGGAAAGAAATCATATAGATCGCCATGCGAAATGCGGAAAAAAATATGCAGATCACTACTGGGTTTGTGTAGTTAAGTGAAACACTGAGCTCATCCTCAACCTTCGGAATCGAAGACCTTGCCATTATTATAATGAATGGGCCTACATGCGTAAATAGCAGACGACATCCAACAAAACTATTTTTAGTTCTCTCGCCAAGTTTTAAATTATTTTGTTTCTTTCAATTGAAAAATTGTTACGGTGAAATTACCGTATTCCGAGTGTGGTTGGGACTAATCGTCACAGAAGGCCTAAACACTGACATGTGACGTCGCAAGCTGTGGGTAGTGGACACCAATAGCTTGTTGCCACGTTTTTCAGACTTGTGACGACACGTTAGCACTCCCCCCCCCCCCACCCTCCCAAAAAAAAAAAATAAAAGGTATCTTTACCTAAGTTGGGGCCCTCACATTTTCTGTAATGGATTGGTACCATGACTTTGTGTGTTAATGAAATGGGACTCAGAATGTAGAATCTGCCATCAAAAGTGAACGGATCCTCTTTTTTTGTGTGATGGAAAAAGGATAATAACCTAGCGATTTATATGGCAGATGATGGCTTTTTGTGTGCCCATTGTTAATGAGCATGCAATGTGGACAGCACAACGACCAAGCGCTTCGACTTCTCCCAAACTAACGCCAGGTACCCATTAGAGTTGGGTGGAAGCGCCCTACAGATTCCGAAACATAAAAAATCCAGTCGTCACCAAGATTCGAACCCGCGACACCCTCTAACATAATAATAAGCCAATATATATATAGTGATTCTGTTATAAAAATACCAACCACGTGCGAAGGGCATTATAAAACAACTATGGCGTCATTCTTGATTCGAGCCGCGAGTAAAAGATCGTTAGACTACGTCCAGAGATTGGAGGATTGATGGGAACAGTTAACAAAAAGAGACAAAGAAAATGAGTCGGTGGTTAAGCTACACTGTTGCTCACATTGGAACTGGAGAAATGAAGCCATTTTCCGTCGGTAATAAAGAAGATAAACTTTAAACGTCTCTCCTCACTAATGAAGGTGAGTGCTAAAGAAGGTGAGTGCTAATGAAGGTGAAGTGCTATATCCACGGGTTTCTAAACAAATAGTTTCTTTGTGTTTCTTTTTGTTCATGTGGCCCTCAACACGAGTGTCTTATCTTATCTTATATAATACAGACGTTACTTCAAAAAAGAAGATGATTACGTCCTACGCGTCATGCATTTAGTCATGCATATTAACCAGTGACTTAAATTCTGTCAAGTCACTGGTTTTCCTGGCTAGCTCAGGCAACCCATTCCATGCCCTAATAGCACTAGGGAAGAAGGAGTGTTTGTACAAATTTGTCCTAGCATATGAGATGAGGAATGTGCCTTTATCTTTGTGTCTTTCAGAGTATTTTATTAAATTTTGCATTTGTACTTGAAGATTATGGTTCAGTGTTTTATGTATAAATGCTACTTTACTTTTGAGTCTTATGTCCTGAAGGCTTTCTAAATGTAGTGATTTTACTAATGGTGTTACTCTAGTCAAATGGGAATATTCTTTTGTTATGAATCTCACTGCTCTATTTTGTGTCTGTTCCAGTTTCTTTATGTTTTTTTGAGTTGAGGGGTCCCAAACGGAGGATGCATATTCTATTATTGGCCTAGTGTCGACCGCCTTTGTTTTTCCCGAAGCTCTGGAGTTTTGCAACTGCTGCTTTGGTCTGTGCTCTTCTGTCGAGTAGCCCATGTCCTGTTTCTTCCTCTGACACAACAGCCGGCTACATAAAGGGTGAAAAACCGAATCTCATGTCCTTAGTTGCAGGTAAGCCTATATCTGTGATAAAATAAATTATTCTATTATATCAAAATAAATAAAACAACTAGATTAGGTATTACCGAGCAGAGGACGAGTCCACTGTTCTGGATTGGCAATCAATATTTCCATCCATGCAGTAGCATTTTCCGTCGTTCGTCCTCTCGCCACTCTCATATGTCTCTTCGACTGTCTTTTTATACACACATGTTCTTTCTAAGTTAGGATTTGAAAGGAAAAAAAATATGATAAATTTAATTCTCATATAATTGATCTACTGTCATTAAGACAGTCTAAAAAAAAGTCTTTATAAATTTCTATAAATACTTTTTTTTTTCTTATTAACAGAAATTCGAAACAATATCATTTTAGTTTTTCCAAAAAATTTCGCAAAATAAATAAAACTTGAGCTAGTTACAAAATTACATATTTATATATGTCAGCCACTGTTAAGGGGTGTAACACAACAGACGAGGTACACCTAAAACATTTTCTGTTGTTTACATAGCTCATATGAAATCACCAAAGCGTGTCAACAATTAGAGAGGTCAAGGACAGAGTGTTTGAGTTGAGCTTGATATACAGAAGAGCTCAGCTAAAAGCTGATACTTGATCCAGATGAGATAGCTTGGAGCCTGCACAGCGTCAGTCTGTATAGCTTGTAAAACATTAGTGAAGTCTTGATATTTGATGCAATTGAAGTCTTGATTATTGATACAATTAAAGTCTTGACATTTGATACTGACATGGATACTGACATTTTCATTAGACACAATTGTAATTAATAGGCTAATTAAGGTGTTGTAAACTATTACATACACATGGGCGTAGTTAGAGTAAGGGTCCAAATTTGAAAATCCCCCTAGGCCCCCACTAGAGGGGTCCCCCAAATGGGTGTCCGAAAATTGTATTTACATTAAAGTTTACGCCATTATCATGTTATGATTTCGAATGTCACAATGCAGGGCCCCCCCCCCCCAAATCCCTAGCTACACAATGGCACACACATAGTGGGAATATTTTCTGTAGTCAGTATTACAAAAGGAGATAGAAGCCTAACAATATAATTTACGTGTTCCAAGAGTTGCGATGACCTAATCAGATATCGCCGAACGGCGCGGAAGGATATAAGTCGAAAAAGCTTTACAATTTATGCAATTTGAGTGCAGCCAACCTGTCCTACATTAGTGACCCACTTTGAATTATCGACACACAAAAGTTTGACATATATATCTTCTTATACAATACAGACGTTACTTCAAGAAAAAAAGATAATTACGTTCTACGCGTCATGCATCTAGTCACATTATTCAACTGTGTGAGTGTACGTTGTGACGTAGTGTTATTCTATTATCTTTACATAAGATAAGAGTGTCAAGAAAAAGAAGAATTCTCAAATAGCCTCGTAAGAGGGGAACTATTTACCACAAGAATGCTTCTTTTGGCTGTCAATAAACTTCAGATGAATGTAGATATATAGATATATGTGTATGTATAGGTTTGTGGGTCTATGTCTCAATATTTAAATAGTAAAAACAGTTTCTGGTTGCTGATTATAAGTTAGTCGTATTAGTACTTTCTTCTAAACATCTAGATAAGATAAAAGTATATTTTCAAGTTTTGTTTAATTATTGCGGGATTTGTGGCGGAGAGGTCCAAGCCGCTTGGCTACCTTACAAGTGGACTCGACTTCAAAACTTTCTCCTAGATACCCCCCTTTCGCTCACAGGTCCACAATAGAGATTGGACTATAACTAGATAAAAGCATTACTAAAAATATTGTATGTCTATTATAACATGATGTTGTTGGTGTCTGTTATAATATGATTGTTTTTTATGTCTATAATAATAAGATTTCTAATGACGTCTATTATAATATGATTGCTGTTGATCCCTTTTATAATATGATTGCAGTGGATGTCTATTATAATATGATTGCTGTTGATGTCTATTAAAATATGATTGCTGTTGATTTCTATTATAATATGATTGCAGTGGATGTCTATTATAATATGATTGCTGTTGATTTCTATTATAATATGATTGCTGTTGATGTCTATTATAATATGATTGCTGTTGATTTCTATTATAATATGATTGCTGTTGATGTCTATTATAATATGATTGCAGTAGATGTCTATTATAATATGATTGCTGTTGATGTCTATTATAATATGATTGCTGTTGATTTCTATTATAATACGATTGCTGTTAATTTCTATTATAATACGATTGCTGTTGATGTCTATTATAATATGATTGCAGTGGATGTCTATTATAATATGATTGCTGTTGATGTCTATTATAATATGATTTCTGTTGATGTCTATTATAATATGATTGCTGTTGATGTCTATTATAATATGATTGCTGTTGATGTCTATTATAATATGATTGCTGTTGATGTCTATTATAATATGATTGCTGTTGATGTCTATTATAATATGATTGCTGTTGATTTCTATTATAATATGATTGCAGTGGATGTCTATTATAATATGATTGCTGTTGATTTCTATTATAATATGATTGCTGTTGATGTCTATTATAATATGATTGCTGTTGATTTCTATTATAATATGATTGCTGTTGATGTCTATTATAATATGATTGCAGTAGATGTCTATTATAATATGATTGCTGTTGACGTCTATTATAATATAATTGCTGTTGATTTCTATTATAATATGAATGCTGTTGATGTCTGTTATAATATGATTGCAGGGATGTCTATTATAATATGATTGCTGTTGATGTCTATTATAATATGATTGCTGTTGATTTCTATTATAATATGATTGCTGTTGATTTTTATTATAATATTATTGCTGTTGATTTCTATTATAATATGATTGCAGTGGATGTCTATTATAATATGATTGCTGTTGATGTCTATTATAATATGATTGCAGTGGATGTCTATTATAATATGATTGCTGTTGATGTCTATTATAATATGATTGCTGTTGATTTCTATTATAATATGATTGCTGTTGATTTCTATTATAATATGATTGCTGTTGATTTCTATTATAATATGATTGCTGTTGATGTCTATTATAATATGATTGCAGTGGATGTCTATTATAATATGATTGCTGTTGATTTCTATTATAATATGATTGCTGTTGATGTCTATTATAATATGATTGCAGTGGATGTCTATTATAATATGATTGCTGTTGATGTCTATTATAATATGATTGCTGTTGATTTCTATTATAATATGATTGCTGTTGATTTCTATTATAATATGATTGCTGTTGATGTCAATTAAAATATGATTGCTGTTGATGTCTTTTATAATATGATTGCTGTTGATGTCTATTATAATATGATTGCTGTTAATGTCTATTATAATATGATTGCTGTTGACGTCTATTATAATATGATTTCTGTTGATGTCTATTATAATATGATTGCTGTTGATTTCTATTATAATATGATTGCTTTTGATGTCTATTAAAATATGATTGCTGTTGATGTCTTTTATAATATGATTGCTGTTGATGTCTATTATAATATGATTGCTGTTGATTTCTTTTATAATATGATTGCTGTTGATGTCTATTATAATATGATTGCTGTTGATTTCTTTTATAATATGATTGCTGTTGATGTCTATTATAATATGATTGCTGTTGATTTCTATTATCATATGATTGCAGTGGATGTCTATTATAATATGATTGCTGTTGATTTCTATTATAATATGATTGCTGTTGATGTCTATTATAATATGATTGCTGTTGATTTCTATTATAATATGATTGCTGTTGATTTCTATTATAATATGATTGCTGTTGATGTCTATTATAATATGATTGCTGTTGATTTCTATTATAATAAGATTTCTGATGACGTCTATTATAATATGATTGCTGTTGATGTCTATTATAATATGATTTCTGTTGATGTCTATTATAATATGATTGCTGTTGATTTCTATTATAATAAGATTTCTAATGACGTCTATTATAATATGATTGCTGTTGATCCCTTTTATAATATGATTGCAGTGGATGTCTATTATAATATGATTGCTGTTGATGTCTATTATAATATGATTTCTGTTGATGTCTTTTATAATATGATTGCTGTTGATTTCTATTATAATATGATTGCTGTTGATTTCTATTAGAATATGATTGCTGTTGATGTCTATTATAATATGATTGCTGTTGATGTCTATTATAATATGATTGCAGTGGATGTCTATTATAATATGATTGCTGTTGATGTCTATTATAATATGATTTCTGTTGATGTCTATTATAATATGATTGCTGTTGATGTCTATTATAATATGACTTCTGTTGATGTCTATTATAATATGATTGCTGTTGATGTCTATTATAATATGATTGCTGTTGATTTCTATTATAATATGATTGCTGTTGATGTCTATTATAATATGATTGCAGTGGATGTCTATTATAATATGATTGCTGTTGATGTCTATTATAATATAATTGCTGTTGATTTCTATTATAATATGATTGCTGTTGATTTCTATTATAATATGATTGCTGTTGATGTCTATTATAATATGATTGCAGTAAATGTCTATTGTAATATGATTGCTGTTGATGTCTATTATAATATGATTTCTGATGATGTCTATTATAATATGATTGCTGTTGATGTCTATTATAATATGATTGCTGTTGATTTCTTTTATAATATGATTGCTGTTGATGTCTATTATAATATGATTGCTGTTGATTTCTATTATCATATGATTGCAGTGGATGTCTATTATAATATGATTGCTGTTGATTTCTATTATAATATGATTGCTGTTGATGTCTATTATAATATGATTGCAGTGGATGTCTATTATAATATGATTGCTGTTGTTGTCTATTATAATATGATTGCAGTTGATTTCTATTATAATATGATTGCTGTTGATGTCTATTATAATATGATTGCAGAGATGTCTATTATAATATGATTGCTGTTGATGTCTATTATAATATGATTGCTGTTGATTTCTATTATAATATGATTGCTGTTGATTTCTATTATAATATGATTGCTGTTGATGTCTATTATAATATGATTGCAGTGGATGTCTATTATAATATGATTGCTGTTGATGTCTATTATAATATGATTGCTGTTGATTTCTATTATAATATGATTGCTGTTGATGTCTATTATAATATGATTGCAGGGATGTCTATTATAATATGATTGCTGTTGATGTCTATTATAATATGATTGCTGTTGATTTCTATTATAATATGATTGCTGTTGATTTCTATTATAATATGATTGCTGTTGATGTCTATTATAATATGATTGCTGTTGATTTCTATTATAATATGATTGCTGTTGATGTCTATTATAATATGATTGCAGTGGATGTCTATTATAATATGATTGCTGTTCATGTCTATTATAATATGATTGCTGTTGATTTCTATTATAATATGATTGCTGTTGATTTCTATTATAATATGATTGCTGTTGATGTCAATTAAAATATGATTGCTGTTGATGTCTTTTATAATATGATTGCTGTTGATGTCTATTATAATATGATTGCTGTTAATGTCTATTATAATATGATTGCTGTTGACGTCTATTATAATATGATTTCTGTTGATGTCTATTATAATATGATTGCTGTTGATTTCTATTATAATATGATTGCTTTTGATGTCTATTATAATATGATTGCTGTTGATGTCTTTTATAATATGATTGCTGTTGATGTCTATTATAATATGATTATTGTTGATTTCTTTTATAATATGATTGCTGTTGATGTCTATTATAATATGATTGCTGTTGATTTCTATTATCATATGATTGCAGTGGATGTCTATTATAATATGATTGCTGTTGATTTCTATTATAATATGATTGCTGTTGATGTCTATTATAATATGATTGCTGTTGATGTCTATTATAATATGATTGCTGTTGATTTCTATTATAATATGATTGCTGTTGATTTCTATTATAATATGATTGCTGTTGATGTCTATTATAATATGCTTGCTGTTGATTTCTATTATAATAAGATTTCTGATGACGTCTATTATAATATGATTGCTGTTGATCCCTTTTATAATATGATTGCAGTGGATGTCTATTATAATATGATTGCTGTTGATGTCTATTATAATATGATTGCAGTGGATGTCTATTATAATATGATTGCTGTTGATGTCTATTATAATATGATTTCTGTTGATGTCTATTATAATATGATTGCTGTTGATGTCTATTATAATATGATTGCTGTTGATGTCTATTATAATATGATTGCTGTTGATGTCTATTATAATATGATTGCTGTTGATGTCTATTATAATATGATTGCTGTTGATTTCTATTATAATATGATTGCAGTGGATGTCTATTATAATATGATTGCTGTTGATTTCTATTATAATATGATTGCTGTTGATGTCTATTATAATATGATTGCTGTTGATTTCTATTATAATATGATTGCTGTTGATGTCTATTATAATATGATTGCAGTAGATGTCTATTATAATATGATTGCTGTTGACGTCTATTATAATATAATTGCTGTTGATTTCTATTATAATATGAATGCTGTTGATGTCTGTTATAATATGATTGCAGGGATGTCTATTATAATATGATTGCTGTTGATGTCTATTATAATATGATTGCTGTTGATTTCTATTATAATATGATTGCTGTTGATTTTTATTATAATATTATTGCTGTTGATTTCTATTATAATATGATTGCAGTGGATGTCTATTATAATATGATTGCTGTTGATGTCTATTATAATATGATTGCAGTGGATGTCTATTATAATATGATTGCTGTTGATGTCTATTATAATATGATTGCTGTTGATTTCTATTATAATATGATTGCTGTTGATTTCTATTATAATATGATTGCTGTTGATTTCTATTATAATATGATTGCTGTTGATGTCTATTATAATATGATTGCAGTGGATGTCTATTATAATATGATTGCTGTTGATTTCTATTATAATATGATTGCTGTTGATGTCTATTATAATATGATTGCAGTGGATGTCTATTATAATATGATTGCTGTTGATGTCTATTATAATATGATTGCTGTTGATTTCTATTATAATATGATTGCTGTTGATTTCTATTATAATATGATTGCTGTTGATGTCAATTAAAATATGATTGCTGTTGATGTCTTTTATAATATGATTGCTGTTGATGTCTATTATAATATGATTGCTGTTAATGTCTATTATAATATGATTGCTGTTGACGTCTATTATAATATGATTTCTGTTGATGTCTATTATAATATGATTGCTGTTGATTTCTATTATAATATGATTGCTTTTGATGTCTATTAAAATATGATTGCTGTTGATGTCTTTTATAATATGATTGCTGTTGATGTCTATTATAATATGATTGCTGTTGATTTCTTTTATAATATGATTGCTGTTGATGTCTATTATAATATGATTGCTGTTGATTTCTTTTATAATATGATTGCTGTTGATGTCTATTATAATATGATTGCTGTTGATTTCTATTATCATATGATTGCAGTGGATGTCTATTATAATATGATTGCTGTTGATTTCTATTATAATATGATTGCTGTTGATGTCTATTATAATATGATTGCTGTTGATTTCTATTATAATATGATTGCTGTTGATTTCTATTATAATATGATTGCTGTTGATGTCTATTATAATATGATTGCTGTTGATTTCTATTATAATAAGATTTCTGATGACGTCTATTATAATATGATTGCTGTTGATGTCTATTATAATATGATTTCTGTTGATGTCTATTATAATATGATTGCTGTTGATTTCTATTATAATAAGATTTCTAATGACGTCTATTATAATATGATTGCTGTTGATCCCTTTTATAATATGATTGCAGTGGATGTCTATTATAATATGATTGCTGTTGATGTCTATTATAATATGATTTCTGTTGATGTCTTTTATAATATGATTGCTGTTGATTTCTATTATAATATGATTGCTGTTGATTTCTATTAGAATATGATTGCTGTTGATGTCTATTATAATATGATTGCTGTTGATGTCTATTATAATATGATTGCAGTGGATGTCTATTATAATATGATTGCTGTTGATGTCTATTATAATATGATTTCTGTTGATGTCTATTATAATATGATTGCTGTTGATGTCTATTATAATATGACTTCTGTTGATGTCTATTATAATATGATTGCTGTTGATGTCTATTATAATATGATTGCTGTTGATTTCTATTATAATATGATTGCTGTTGATGTCTATTATAATATGATTGCAGTGGATGTCTATTATAATATGATTGCTGTTGATGTCTATTATAATATAATTGCTGTTGATTTCTATTATAATATGATTGCTGTTGATTTCTATTATAATATGATTGCTGTTGATGTCTATTATAATATGATTGCAGTAAATGTCTATTGTAATATGATTGCTGTTGATGTCTATTATAATATGATTTCTGATGATGTCTATTATAATATGATTGCTGTTGATGTCTATTATAATATGATTGCTGTTGATTTCTTTTATAATATGATTGCTGTTGATGTCTATTATAATATGATTGCTGTTGATTTCTATTATCATATGATTGCAGTGGATGTCTATTATAATATGATTGCTGTTGATTTCTATTATAATATGATTGCTGTTGATGTCTATTATAATATGATTGCAGTGGATGTCTATTATAATATGATTGCTGTTGTTGTCTATTATAATATGATTGCAGTTGATTTCTATTATAATATGATTGCTGTTGATGTCTATTATAATATGATTGCAGAGATGTCTATTATAATATGATTGCTGTTGATGTCTATTATAATATGATTGCTGTTGATTTCTATTATAATATGATTGCTGTTGATTTCTATTATAATATGATTGCTGTTGATGTCTATTATAATATGATTGCAGTGGATGTCTATTATAATATGATTGCTGTTGATGTCTATTATAATATGATTGCTGTTGATTTCTATTATAATATGATTGCTGTTGATGTCTATTATAATATGATTGCAGGGATGTCTATTATAATATGATTGCTGTTGATGTCTATTATAATATGATTGCTGTTGATTTCTATTATAATATGATTGCTGTTGATTTCTATTATAATATGATTGCTGTTGATGTCTATTATAATATGATTGCTGTTGATTTCTATTATAATATGATTGCTGTTGATGTCTATTATAATATGATTGCAGTGGATGTCTATTATAATATGATTGCTGTTCATGTCTATTATAATATGATTGCTGTTGATTTCTATTATAATATGATTGCTGTTGATTTCTATTATAATATGATTGCTGTTGATGTCAATTAAAATATGATTGCTGTTGATGTCTTTTATAATATGATTGCTGTTGATGTCTATTATAATATGATTGCTGTTAATGTCTATTATAATATGATTGCTGTTGACGTCTATTATAATATGATTTCTGTTGATGTCTATTATAATATGATTGCTGTTGATTTCTATTATAATATGATTGCTTTTGATGTCTATTATAATATGATTGCTGTTGATGTCTTTTATAATATGATTGCTGTTGATGTCTATTATAATATGATTATTGTTGATTTCTTTTATAATATGATTGCTGTTGATGTCTATTATAATATGATTGCTGTTGATTTCTATTATCATATGATTGCAGTGGATGTCTATTATAATATGATTGCTGTTGATTTCTATTATAATATGATTGCTGTTGATGTCTATTATAATATGATTGCTGTTGATGTCTATTATAATATGATTGCTGTTGATTTCTATTATAATATGATTGCTGTTGATTTCTATTATAATATGATTGCTGTTGATGTCTATTATAATATGCTTGCTGTTGATTTCTATTATAATAAGATTTCTGATGACGTCTATTATAATATGATTGCTGTTGATCCCTTTTATAATATGATTGCAGTGGATGTCTATTATAATATGATTGCTGTTGATGTCTATTATAATATGATTTCTGTTGATGTCTATTATAATATGATTGCTGTTGATTTCTATTATAATATGATTGCTGTTGATGTCTATTATAATATGATTGCTGTTGATGTCTTTTATAATATGATTGCTGTTGATGTCTATTATAATATGATTGCTGTTGATTTCTATTAACATATGATTGCAGTGGATGTCTATTATAATATGATTGCTGTTGATTTCTATTATAATATGATTGCTGTTGATGTCTATTATAATATGATTGCTGTTGATGTCTATTATAATATGATTGCTGTTGATTTCTATTATAATATGATTGCTGTTGATGTCTATTATAATATGATTGCAGGGATGTCTATTATAATATGATTGCTGTTAATGTCTATTATAATATGATTGCTGTTGATTTCTATTATAATATGATTGCTGTTGATTTCTATTATAATATGATTGCTGTTGATGTCTATTATAATATGATTGCAGTGGATGTCTATTATAATATGATTGCTGTTGATGTCTATTATAATATGATTGCTGTTGATTTCTATTATAATATGATTGCTGTTGATGTCTATTATAATATGATTGCAGGGATGTCTATTATAATATGATTGCTGTTGATGTCTATTATAATATGATTGCTGTTGATTTCTATTATAATATGATTGCTGTTGATTTCTATTATAATATGATTGCTGTTGATGTCTATTATAATATGATTGCAGTGGATGTCTATTATAATATGATTGCTGTTGATGTCTATTATAATATGATTGCTGTTGATTTCTATTATAATATGATTGCTGTTGATTTCTATTATAATATGATTGCTGTTGATGTCAATTAAAATATGATTGCTGTTGATGTCTTTTATAATATGATTGCTGTTGATGTCTATTATAATATGATTGCTGTTAATGTCTATTATAATATGATTGCTGTTGACGTCTATTATAATATGATTTCTGTTGATGTCTATTATAATATGATTGCTGTTGATTTCTATTAGAATATGATTGCTGTTGATGTCTATTAAAATATGATTGCTGTTGATGTCTTTTATAATATGATTGCTGTTGATGTCTATTATAATATGATTGCTGTTGATGTCTATTATAATATGATTGCTGTTGATTTCTATTATAATATGATTGCTGTTGATTTCTATTATAATATGATTGCAGAGATGTCTATTATAATATGATTGCTGTTGATGTCTATTATAATATGATTGCTGTTGATTTCTATTATAATATGATTGCTGTTGATTTCTATTATAATATGATTGCTGTTGATGTCTATTATAATATGATTGCAGTGGATGTCTATTATAATATGATTGCTGTTGATGTCTATTATAATATGATTGCTGTTGATTTCTATTATAATATGATTGCTGTTGATGTCTATTATAATATGATTGCAGGGATGTCTATTATAATATGATTGCTGTTGATGTCTATTATAATATGATTGCTGTTGATTTCTATTATAATATGATTGCTGTTGATTTCTATTATAATATGATTGCTGTTGATGTCTATTATAATATGATTGCTGTTGATTTCTATTATAATATGATTGCTGTTGATGTCTATTATAATATGATTGCAGTGGATGTCTATTATAATATGATTGCTGTTCATGTCTATTATAATATGATTGCTGTTGATTTCTATTATAATATGATTGCTGTTGATTTCTATTATAATATGATTGCTGTTGATGTCAATTAAAATATGATTGCTGTTGATGTCTTTTATAATATGATTGCTGTTGACGTCTATTATAATATGATTGCTGTTAATGTCTATTATAATATGATTGCTGTTGACGTCTATTATAATATGATTTCTGTTGATGTCTATTATAATATGATTGCTGTTGATTTCTATTATAATATGATTGCTTTTGATGTCTATTATAATATGATTGCTGTTGATGTCTTTTATAATATGATTGCTGTTGATGTCTCTTATAATATGATTATTGTTGATTTCTTTTATAATATGATTGCTGTTGATGTCTATTATAATATGATTGCTGTTGATTTCTATTATCATATGATTGCAGTGGATGTCTATTATAATATGATTGCTGTTGATTTCTATTATAATATGATTGCTGTTGATGTCTATTATAATATGATTGCTGTTGATGTCTATTATAATATGATTGCTGTTGATTTCTATTATAATATGATTGCTGTTGATTTCTATTATAATATGATTGCTGTTGATGTCTATTATAATATGCTTGCTGTTGATTTCTATTATAATAAGATTTCTGATGACGTCTATTATAATATGATTGCTGTTGATCCCTTTTATAATATGATTGCAGTGGATGTCTATTATAATATGATTGCTGTTGATGTCTATTATAATATGATTTCTGTTGATGTCTATTATAATATGATTGCTGTTGATTTCTATTATAATATGATTGCTGTTGATGTCTATTATAATATGATTGCTGTTGATGTCTTTTATAATATGATTGCTGTTGATGTCTATTATAATATGATTGCTGTTGATTTCTATTAACATATGATTGCAGTGGATGTCTATTATAATATGATTGCTGTTGATTTCTATTATAATATGATTGCTGTTGATGTCTATTATAATATGATTGCTGTTGATGTCTATTATAATATGATTGCTGTTGATTTCTATTATAATATGATTGCTGTTGATGTCTATTATAATATGATTGCAGGGATGTCTATTATAATATGATTGCTGTTAATGTCTATTATAATATGATTGCTGTTGATTTCTATTATAATATGATTGCTGTTGATTTCTATTATAATATGATTGCTGTTGATGTCTATTATAATATGATTGCAGTGGATGTCTATTATAATATGATTGCTGTTGATGTCTATTATAATATGATTGCTGTTGATTTCTATTATAATATGATTGCTGTTGATGTCTATTATAATATGATTGCAGGGATGTCTATTATAATATGATTGCTGTTGATGTCTATTATAATATGATTGCTGTTGATTTCTATTATAATATGATTGCTGTTGATTTCTATTATAATATGATTGCTGTTGATGTCTATTATAATATGATTGCAGTGGATGTCTATTATAATATGATTGCTGTTGATGTCTATTATAATATGATTGCTGTTGATTTCTATTATAATATGATTGCTGTTGATTTCTATTATAATATGATTGCTGTTGATGTCAATTAAAATATGATTGCTGTTGATGTCTTTTATAATATGATTGCTGTTGATGTCTATTATAATATGATTGCTGTTAATGTCTATTATAATATGATTGCTGTTGACGTCTATTATAATATGATTTCTGTTGATGTCTATTATAATATGATTGCTGTTGATTTCTATTAGAATATGATTGCTGTTGATGTCTATTAAAATATGATTGCTGTTGATGTCTTTTATAATATGATTGCTGTTGATGTCTATTATAATATGATTGCTGTTGATGTCTATTATAATATGATTGCTGTTGATTTCTATTATAATATGATTGCTGTTGATTTCTATTATAATATGATTGCTGTTGATGTCAATTATAATATGATTTCTGTTGATGTCTATTATAATATGATTGCTGTTGATTTCTATTAGAATATGATTGCTGTTGATGTCTATTAAAATATGATTGCTGTTGATGTCTTTTATAATATGATTGCTGTTGATGTCTGTTATAATATGATTGCTGTTGATGTCTATTATAATATATCATATATAAATAGTGTTATTTCACAAAAAATTGGATAATATATATATATATATGGTATTATTAGATAATTACATATTATTACTATAAAATATTTAAACAATTTAACATTTACCTCAATACTAGCTTGTTGTTCAATAACAAACAATTGAGAAAACCAATTCAATGGGAATGGGGACTCTAAATTTTCATTTCTTAGCTGGCTTCTTACTTTACTTTTATTACATTCATGCAAGAGAACGCTTCTCTGCACAAATATGTCAATTCGAGAATAGCCAGTACTCTAAATGCCAACTTTACCTGACTGCAGCAATCTGGAAGACTATTCCATGCGCCGAATATGAGTAACTCAACTTGAGGCATTCCTGTTAAAGTTTTCCATTTTTTGTTGCGCTACATACTGTTGTGTATTTATTTTTCTTGTTGTGTGTTGTGAACTGATCTATTTTAGTGTGTCAAAATGTCATGGTTCCAGGTCAGCTTGTGTGTGTGTGTGTGTGTGTGTGTGTGTGTGTACTGTGTTATTGTGAAATGTTTTGTCATTCTTTTTCATTCTGGACATGTCTTTCTGTAGTATTTTATTTAGGTCACTACACATACATACATTTCTAGACCTGTTTCACTGTTATATACACTATAAAGTAAAATGTTTGCAACCATTTGTCGTTCTCTGATTTAGGGTGATTAACACCTTTTTTTTTTTAATTAAGGAATTTATTTATTTCATTCAAGCACAACGACAAGATGCTGTTAACAATCTTGATTACAAAATTCATGACCTCTACTATTTCGACCGGAAATGTTTAGGCACAAAGCACTACTTGGTGCATTGTTTTAGTGAAACGTAATGTCACGTATCACGGATTGAATTCTATATCTATTCTAATTTTAATTGGCGTGCCTAGGGGATCGTGACAATAGAAAAAGCAGTTGTGTCACTTATCTTAAGTCTGAATTTAACCGAAGACTTACAATGAATAACAAAAAAAATATATGACACAAGAAATCGGAAGGTAAAATATCAACTTAATGTTTAATAAAATATAAATCAACTAGTACTTTTAAATGAATCACATAAAGTTACAAGCAAGAAAAACAAACATTTTCTCAATACAGAATTAATGGGTTGACCAAACCCTTTTACAAAAATGGCATGTAAAAATATTACCATTCAAGAGTTTTAAAATATAACTACCAATACAAGCAAGGCCTTGGAAAAGAAAAATCTTAACTTACACTATCCATAGGTATACCACGCAGGGGTCACGCAATGTCTCCGCTATTCTGTCTCACGGCTGTCTCCGTATGTCTTGTCTTTCTCAACGTTACACGGGCGGTCTTTTAATAGTCTACCGCGCGTCGAGATCAAGACAAATATCATAGTTTCTAGACTACTACTCGAGAACAGAGCAAGTGATCAACAAGACAGAGCTAGAACCCTCCCTTTTTACCCAGAGGTACACACATAGGTCAAGGACCGGTCACACTGTCTGTGTTGCTTGACTCGCCGCCGCTAATAAAATAAAAAAAAACTTATTACACAAAAGGGGCAGACAACCTCGGGAATTTTCTACCCGTCTCTCGACCGCAACAGGTCAAAAAAAAAAACAATAGTAAATAGGTAACAATGCCTAGATACGTAACAGTAAAAATTTCGTTTCGTTTATTTTGCTCCGAAGAATCGTTGTTGCCCTTTTTATTTTTCCAATTTTAAACAAATTTGTAAAAAAAAAAATTCATCTACGACCTTGCTACGCTGTCCTAAAGATACACCAGTGACTAAGAAACAAGTTTTGTTTTCAACTATATACCATCAAGCTCTTACGTCACGTGACAATACAAAACTTTGAGAAGATAATTAGAGTCTAACTCTTATACTTCTTCTTCTTCTAGCCAGCTTTATTGCTGCTGAGCTGTGAGCTCTTTTGCAGACTGTGCCAAGAAAAAAAAAGTGTGCTGTTTTCTTCAGTTGTTCAGCACTGCCGTACAGGGTGTTTGGTTATGTTGGGTTGTAGTTGAAGTAGGGTCTGCCTAAGGTGGATTAGGGAGGGGCATTCAAAGAGGATATGGTTTACAGTTTCATAAGGGTGGGCGCAGTGTCTAACTCTTATACTAGAAACAACAAAGTCCCATCTACATAAAAACATCCGTTGACGGCGTCATTCGAGAGCTTCCGACGGACTGACGACAGTAACGATGCGTGTCACGGAAAAGCGGTGCGGTGTGAAAGCGAGCACAAGTGGCTGAGAGACTTAATTGGTGCCTAAACCTCGTTAATCGATTCTACAGGAAACAGTCATAGAGTTTATTTATTATCATTTGATTGCGTCTACTCCTTTTAAGTACTTTCTCACATAAACATTCAGAACAAACAAATGTGCAAAATAAATATTTTAGCCCTACTCTAACGATCGGTCTCGATTGAACCAGTTAATGTGCTATAGTGGTGTTTTGGCCAATCAGCTTCCAAAAAGTTTGGCGATGACGTAGGCTATTAAATAGGAACAATCTGATATAAACTTTGTCCCATGTAAATTATGAGTGAGTCTGGTGTGAATGTACACTTTGGTTTCTTATAGTTATAATGTTTTTTGTTTGGTGAAATGCACAAATTGTAAGACAAATTTCCATACGGACAATAAAGATTATTATTATTATTATTATTATACTTTTTTTTCAATATGCTACTGTGCATAAACATTGGGTGGCCGTGGGAAAACCTGCGTTAAAAAAAACAAACGCAGGAGTATTTTTTTTCATTATTTATTTTGAAAACCCGTGGTGTAGATCTTCCTCGAAAGTAGGATCTGCGAACATCTTGGTCTTAAAGAACATCAAGGAACATCTGTAGCTCCTTTCGCACACCTTGTTCTTAAATAACATCAAGGAACATCTGTAGCTCCTATCGCTCACCTTGTTCTTAAAGAACATCAAGGAACATCGGTAGCTCCTATCGCACACCTTGTTCTTAAAGAACATCAAGGAACATCTGTAGCTCCTATCGCACACCTTGTTCTTAAAGAACATCAATTTAGCTTCGGCATTCGGACCGCGCGTCGTGTAAGAAAATACATAATATTATTGTTAGCGCAAAGCGACAAGCCAGAGAAGTGGTGCGACTGAATCCGTCTGTGACTATCTGTGACCGCCAATTAGGCATAGGGTTAGGGTTAGGGTTAGGGTTAGGAAGGCCTATTATTTTTTTTTTTTTTTTATTTTCTCGGATACCTCAACTTTTTAGCTTTTGACTTTAGTTTTGGTGCTGTGTACATACTAGGAATCCTTGGGCTTTTGCCTCTTTTCTTTGCTTCTTTTTTGGGCATTGCCTCTTTTTTGGGCTTTTTTTTAACAAAAAAATACATATTTTATTAGTAAGCGCGCAAATTAAATAATTACATTTTAAAATAAAATGAATGTAAACATGGCAATTCAAATAATTACATTTATGTTGTCATAATATTTTAATGTTTTAAATTGCTTAGTATATGGCGGTTGTTTTTTTCCAATGAATATATTTTATATTTAAGGTACTTAAAATATATATAGTGAGAATGTCAACAATAGGTAATTAAATAGAAACTATCAAAAAGTGAAAGTAGGCCTATTTAGTGAAAGGTCAATAGTACAGTACCTACGTAAGGTATTATGTTTAGTAGCAAAAATAAGGCCTACAGCGTTATAGGCGGACGAACCTGTTAGCGTGATGCTGTATGGAATACATAGGCTAAGGGCCCGCATATTACACTTGCCCAGGTCCCCGCGCTCTGCTAAGGCCACCTCTGCTGTTCAACAATGTGAACCAATATCATAAGATAAGTATCTCTTTCAGACGTTTCGATCTGTATTGTAACATGGAGTAAAGCTCATCTTCTCCCAGATACCCCCCACCCCACCGTCGAGAAAAAAGATTGGACTTTAATGCATGAACAAGTTATACTATTGAAGATTTGCTATATTAGTGAAATTCTTCAACTAAAATAGACCAAACTTCCCTTTAATTCTTAGTCAACTATATAATATTTAAATATAATAAAAAGATAAGATAATTTTTTATTGATCCAATCAAATGGAAATTCAATTTGACTACAATCGACAACCTCAGCCTAACTACTGTACAATAACAATACAGATGCAAATACGAACTAATAAATAAACTATTTAAACTTAGACATGCATCAGCTACAGAATAAGAAAATAGTTTACGTCCAATGATTTCCCTTGCCAGAGCCAAAACTAGAATGACGATAAATAGGAACTTCATCTTGACATCACAGTGCGCTGTTTGTTTGTTTCTATGTGCCTTGTACGTACAGCTCTGGGTTATATCCCCCTGACTGAATGCAACAGATTGTGTGGGAGAAACTGTATTGTTACCCCTGAAATAAAATCTTTTAGGGGAGGGTGCTAACCTACCAGGCCACGTGAAACCCTACAGACATCTATTCTCCCCAACTCAGATTAAACAAATATATTTTTCTGCCATACTTAAGAAGAAAGGTTTTCAGGAGCGCTGTAAGCTCCGCCCCTGCGACACAAGGTGGAGCCTAGCGAGACCAATCGTTATGTTATCAGCCCCCCATAGATCGCAATGTTGGAAAGAAAAACTAAATGTTTAATTCTATCTCTCCGTAATTATTTTCAGCGTCCAGAAGGAATAATTCATTTTTCCCATTCAGCATCACTAACGTTTTTATTTTTAACCAGAAAATGTTATAATTTGTATAGTTAAATGAAAGCCTTTTTATGTAGCACCAATGAAAGTTTATGAACCCAAAAATTAAGTTAATTTAATATGGTCAAATCAACGATGGTTTCGTCGATCAGGAGAGAAAGAGTTAATGTAGGACCTCTTGCGATGTGTTAAAGTGATCGCAGGCTTTAAATGTGCTTTTTGTGCTGAAGAAAAATAAGCACCCCTTCACAGGCCTAGCTATCAACGGGTCAAGATTATGGAAATGTCTTCTATGTCTATGACCCACGGTTACAAGGGTGTCATATGTCCAGCACAACGACCAAACGCCTCTGCTTTTCCCCAACCCCTGAAATAAAGTCGTTGGGGGGGGGGGGGGGGGAAGAATGCTAAACTTCCCGGCCCCGCGAAACCCTCCCCAACTCAGATAAAATAAAAGTATTTTTCTGCCATACTTAACAAACCTTAGAGGTTTTGAGGAGCACTGTAAGCTCCGCCCCGTGTTACAAGGTGGAGCCAATGGTTTACGAGAGTGTAATATATCCTGCACAACGACCAATCGCCACTGCTTTTCCACAACTAATTCCAGATACCAATGAGAGTCGGGTGAGCTCAGGGGCGCCTGGTTTAGATGCATGGGGGGGCGATTTTTTTTTCAAACCCTAACCCTAGCGCAAAGTAAACCCTAACCTTATGCATAAACGTGCGTACAGCATATATATAAGAATAAAAAAAAAAGCAGTGTTTCTCAACCTTCGGCGAAAAAAAAAAAACAGTCATGTTGAGGCCTTTCTCTTGCAAGCTTGGGGGTCTGGGTGAACGCTGTATGCTTTTCCAGTGAGGTTCGTGGCGAAGCCCCGCCGCCAAAATCGTTTTCTTGCATTCTTCACTGAAGAAAAATATTCTCCTGACATCTACAGCACATTATTAATCAATGGAGTTCGGGGCGAATCCCGACTCCAAAAGCATTTTCTTGCAATCTTCACTGCAGAAACGCATTCTCCTGACATCTACAGCTCTATTTATCAGTGGAGTTCGGGGCGATGCCCCGACGCCAAGAGCGTTTTCCTGCATTCTTCACTGTAAAAACGCATTCTCCTGACATCTACAGCTCATTATTAATCAATCGAGTTCGGGGCGAAGCCCCGACGCGATAAATGTTTTCTTGCATTCTTCACTGAAGAAAAGTATTCTCCTGACCTAAAAAAAGGACCTTTTGAATAGTGTTGTAAACTATTCTAATATGAAAGTATACGCCCTTAATACATTGCAAATAAAACCGATTTGTTCCTTTAAAAGATTAGATACCCCACATATTTAGATTAAAGCTTTGAGGATCGCCGCCGAAGAAAAAAAGTATTCGATAAATAATCTATATTATAAAGTAGAATGTGAGGTGTATGTATGTAGGTATGTATGTATGTATGTATGTTACTTATAGACATCAAAACAGCTTGACAAATCTTGATAAAACTAGGCAGGAATGTTCCTTGGGTACTAACATGTAGCCCTAAAACAAACTTAAGACCCTCAAAAAAAAAATAAAGTTGTCCGACTCTATAACAGCTATAGTATTTTATGGATCTGGGACGTGGTTAAGAATGTTGACATGAGAAAAGATCGAAAGGATTTAGGCCTAGATCTAATTTTAAGAAATACACTTTGCGCACATAGTTTTTTACTTTGACACATGAAAATACAAAAGAAGATCCATTGATTTCAATATATAATAAAATTAACCTTCAATTTTGTGTTTCAAAAGCATTTTTTACATAAATTAGTTCCCGATATCTGTGACTACAGATTTCCTGGCGAACATTCTTTCATTAGACATTACCAATTGGTTACACATTAACACATCTCTCTACTGAGTCTATTCATTGGTCTAGGTCTAAAACTCTTATTGTTCTCTAAGATGATAAAACTTCTTTTCGCAAAGATAGTTTTGTGCTTTAACA
Organism: Biomphalaria pfeifferi; assembly: GCA_030265305.1. Lineage (NCBI taxonomy): Eukaryota > Metazoa > Mollusca > Gastropoda > Planorbidae > Biomphalaria > Biomphalaria pfeifferi. The sequence continues at coordinate 567,386 of JASAOG010000075.1, forward strand.
CATAAACATACTAATTATTGTCCATTCATTTGATATTTTAATCAATTTAACATTCAAATTTGTTTTTCTAAAGCATTTTTAATACATTCGTTCGCTGTTCGCTAAATAAAGCTGCTTAGCCGTGTTGAGATAGGCATATATTCATTCATGAAAAAAGGTCACGCATGCGCAACACAGAATGAACTCTATAAAAGCCAATTTTTAACTCTAGATTAGTGTAGATTTAGATCTATGTCTACCTCAAGATCTACTTTATACTTTAACACATGAACATACAAAATTAAGTCTATTCATCTCAAATTTTAATCAAATATATGTAGGCCTACAAGCAAATGTTTTAATTTGAAAAAATGGATTTAAGCCTATTAGCTATTTTTATTTGATAGCTTCATTCACACTATTTTTATATTGACACATTCGCTTTACTTATTACATTATTATTTCGTTTAATTGTGACTATATCGACAGTAATGCGCAAATAAAGACCCGCGGGTCGCAGGTAACATATGTCTAGTATTCAATAAAGTTCAAGCGTAAATTGTGAGTTATAGTCCCAAATTTATGGAACTAGAAGATATCAGATTGAGTAAAGGTTGAAAAAGGCGACTAGGTAGCTATTATTTTGGTTTAGAACTCATCTCAATCATGACTCTTGTACTGAAAAATTTCGTTTGAATTCTAACTTTTCCAAAGCAAAGTCTTTCTTAAAATAATTATAATAAATTCATGTAAAATAACATAAACTCTGTCTGGAAAGGGGAGGGGCGATAGAGTGAAAACGATTAATCCTAGCTCCTTTTTATAATTTCTGCTAATGATTGCATTTGGCATTAAAGAATAGGGGTGGAGCGACTCAATATAGGAATTTAATTTATAGCATATATAAATTATATCAGTGACAGATTTTTTTTTATTTTGTAATTTCTTAACTATAATACAAAAAGAAAAAGTATTTGTTTGTCCGATGGGGGGGGGGGGGGGAAGACGATTGCATGTATCGCCCCTCCCACCTGGTACAACCCTTTTTCATTTTATATTTAATAATAATAAAATTTGAGATAAGAGTGTGGTGCGACATAATATACAATGGATTCACATATCAATACGTAGTTTATATTATAGAGAAATTCAACTAATTGTGTTCACAAACTATGATTTCTCCATAAAAATTGGACAGCCCCCCCCCCCACTAAGAGGGCTAGAGTGGGGAGGGCAGTACAGGCAATCGCATACCCCCCAACCCACCGAATCGGCCAAAATACCAGAAGGGGAGCGACATAATATAAAATTTATATACTCATTCAACTAATTTTGTTTACAAACTATGATTTGTCCATAAAAGTAGGACCGCCCCCCCCCCCCACTCAAAGGGTTTAGGTGGGAAGGGCAAAAGAGGTATTCGCCCCCCCCCCCTCCCAATCGGTCAACAGGGGAAAGACATAATATAAAGATCGGTTAAAATATCAATAACAAGTTTTAATCATATAGATATTTAATTGATTCTGTTAGCAAGCTGTGATTTCTACAAATAAATTGGACCGCCCCCCCTCACTCAAACGTTTATTGATGCCATCGCCCCCTCCCGACCCCACCAAATCGGCCAACATACTAGAGGGGGGGGGGCGAAACAATCTAAAAATATGTTAAAAATATAAATAATTAGTATATATTATTAACATAAGTAATAACTTCGTATACAAATTGTTTGAATTCTTATCTAAAATTCGTCCTACCCCCCCTTTCGGGGGGGGGGGGTCGGCAGAGTGCGGGGGGGGGGCGATCGCCCCTACCGGCCCCCCCCCCTGGATCCGCCAGTGTTTGGGGCCCCCTCCAGTTGTGGCCGCAGGGGATTTTCATATTCTCCCCCTCCCTCCCTTCTAGCTACGCCTCTTCAGATACGCCATAGCTATTTGGTTGATGCAAAAGTTCAACTTTCACAAATCATGCCAGCACAAGACGACGATGCCACTTTTGTTGGAAAAGACTATGTCGAGATTAATGGCAAAGAATCCCAACAAGCAAATGCATCAGCTTTATCTGTTAGTAAGAACCAGGCTTGCTTTACAGTCTTTATCCTTAAGCGTGGTCGAGAGGCTAAGTGCGCTTGAACTTGGCTTGGCTTGGCTACCTAGAAGGGGGCTCGAGGTTCGACACACGACTCGGGCAAAGTTGTGTTTACTGAGCGCCTAAAGGCAGCACGGATATCCAACTCCTAGATACCCCCCCCCCCCCAACTGGTCCACAAATGAGATGGGGAAAAAGCGATCTGAGCATGCTATAAGCATGAGAGTAGCGCTATATAAAAAAAAAACTATAAAAAGCTATAAAAGCTATCTTGGTGAATTACACAGTAGCTGATGCTCTGATTCATGTAGAGCACTACTAGCGTGACGTAGGCAGTTCTGGTGCATGTAATGCGCAGATATTTTGAGTACTGATTTTGTATGTTCCATATGGGCTGTACATTAGATAGATAGATAGAGATATAGATAGATAGATAGATAGATAGATAGATAGATAGATAGATAGATAGATAGATAGATAGATAGATAGATAGATAGATAGATAGATAGATAGATAGATAGATAGATAGATAGATAGATAGATAGATAGATAGATAGATAGATAGATAGATAGATAGATAGATAGATAGATATAGATAGATAGATAGATAGATAGTCATTCCATCGATTTCAGACCACATGTTCAGAAACTTAAAATTAACAGGCAGCCGAGATTGCCTCAAAATAAAACAAGTTTTAATTTCCAAACAAAACTAATCTGTAGAGCATTGTTCCAACTAATAAGATCTAGATCTCCTGTAGAGCATTGCTCCAACTAATTAGATCTACATCTTGTCTTATCGTTTAATTCACAAGTCTCTATACCTAGGAGTAATTACTTGTTTGATTTCAAAGTGAACAAACTGTAGATCGATAACCAGAGGCGGCCTTAGCAGTGCGCGAGGCCTTGGACAAATGTCATATGGGGGGGGGGGGGGGGCTGAGCCGCAAGGAAAGACTATAAATATCGTATAACGTCATGCCATCGGACTCATCAAATTCTTATTTTTATTACAAAACATACTACCATACCTAAGTATTGTACTACTGGCCCTTTAGCTGCATAAACTTGACTTCATCATAACTGAATTGCGTACGTCTCCCAAATGTTATGTAAAAGACATCTGCTCTTTGTGGAAAACATCAAGGGTGAGTCAAGTTGGTAAGTAGTGACCTATAATGCTGAACAGCACTAGATACGCAAGCAAACCTAGAAGGTAGATCCAAATAGGCAGTTGAGTAGTGCCAAGTAGGCAGGTGACACTGAATCGCAAATAGGCAGATCTAATTAAATAGGCAGACAATTGAGGGAGGCTGCGGATAAACAAAGACAAGTTAGGACATGTCTCTCATGCATCTTATGGATGCCCTCGACTGAGGTGCATTCGTCAGATTGGTAAAATTGCAAATGAAATTTAGAAAATAGATGGCTGATGGTAGCGATATCAAATGTACATAGTAAGGGAGATAATAATTTCAATTAAACATAAGTGGAAAGGGGGTGTGGGGAGAAATGGACGATGGTCAGCGACCATGACGCCATTGTTTACATACGGAACGTCGGCCATGACCAATGGAGTGAACTTGAATGAAGAGAGTGTCCGTTTAGGGGGCGCAACTTTCGTCAAAGTAAAAGTGGGCAAAGGGGAGATAATTCATGACTCTTTTTCTAAGCGCAGTGTTAATGCGTTATTAAAGTTATCAAGGCGGTCTTTCGAGATAAAGGGAATAAAATAAGATTGTGCAAACATATACAAGATGGCGTCAATGATCAATTTAGCAGCGTAGCAATAATATTGTGGACATAGGTTAATGCGATATATAAATATGTACATAGGCAATGGTTATGTTTCCCACTTACGACAGTGAGAAAACCAAAAATGTCGTAATAAGTGCCTGCAGTTACTCCAGGCAATCAGCATCCAAAATATGAAGCGTCCTTGACATTGTTTCGTTTATCGTGAAACCAAGGCTATCCAGAAAAATATTTATAGTTACCAATAACTAATGAAATGATTGGTTAATTTTTAGCGGCCTCCTCAAGGGGAAAAGACGCAATTAGTTTTGTGTGGTCCGTCTATTCGTCCGTCCGTCCCGTTTAGATCTCGTAAACTAGAAACTATATGTTGAAAATCCGGCATCATGATATTTTAGATGTTTCAAAATTCTAATGCTACTTTTTTCTTTACTGAAAGTAAAAAAATAATAATTTCTAAAATCAATTATGCAAGCAGTTATTTTTTCCTACAACTACACCACTTTTCAATTTAAAAATTCAAGGGAGGTAAGTTTTTTTAAAAGGTCACAGACTTCTTCATTTATAACTCAAGCTTCATTCATAGATTCGCGCATTACTACAAAAAAATTAGCATCTACTTTTTTTTAATGGAAAAAGTATCAATGGTTTATTTTAAAATATTATTTTCATTTATTAACAATATATATAGATCATTGAGTGAAATACTGATTTAAATTTTGTTTTTTGATACAAACTTCACTAATGTTGTATAGTTTATGATAAAGAGTGTTTTATAACGCGTAGTCTAGACAGATCCTCCTTACACACCCCACAAAAATCTAAATGAATTAAGAGCTAGGTTGAAAAGAGCCAGATCTAGATCTAGAAATAAATGTGATAAAAATTTGAAGAGAATCTACATCTATAAATTATTAAGGCTTAGCTTTTAGCCACTTAAGGGTGCCTATTTATTTATTAAGAATTCGGTTATATCGAATTAAGAGGATCGGACGTAAACAGCATCATAGGCGTAGCCTGGAAGGATGGGTTGGGGTTCAAACCCCCCATGCCGAAATTAACTCCCCCCTCCCCGCAGGGTCAAATTGAATCTCCGTTTGTCTTATTTTTATCTAATCTTATTACAAATGTTAGATTAACTCACTCTGTATATCTGTCTGTCTATCTGTCGGTGATCGGTCATTTTATCTCCGGTCACTTAATCCCCGGTCATTTCATCCCCTTGTCATCTCATCCCCAATTAAATATTTTTCTTTTTTCATTGTTGAATTGTGCTGTTTTAGGCTTTGACTTTAAGCCCTCATTTCATCTAATATATAAATATGATTATGTAGAATGCTTTTTGATATTTTTTGACATGTTACTAATGCGTTTATAGTGATTCCTCTTCCACTTTGAATTCTTGATGAGAGATCTTATAATATATTGTAAATCTATAGCGCTTCTATTGGATGTGGTGGATGTAAAATTATAATATGCGCATGACGTAATGACCAAAGGCCAAGGTTTGGTGCAAGTAGTGAAAATCATTTGAGAGATAGAAGTGCGATTACAATAATTATGACCATGCCGCTGATAACTTATCATCAAAGGCCAAGGTGTGGTGGAAGTACGACCATGTTTCACTTTATTTTATTTTTCAATCGCTCTTTCTTGAAATTGGGCGCGTCATTTTTGTGACAGGTTGGCGAAAGTGACGTGTGTTTGGCGCGTTTAATGTGTAGGGGATGATTATTTTTGAAAGCTATCACACACCAACCCGTCAGCATATAAATCGGGAGCAGACACGCAACGAGACAAGCAATGAAAGAAAGATACAAAGTTAAAAATGAAGAATATTTATTTACATAAATATTTACATATAAGAATAAAAAGGGGGAGGGTTTGCATCTATCTCTAATCAATAATATGTCTAATCATCACTCTTGCACTTAATAAGAGAGTATGTCACTTTGTCTTCTCAACTAAGCTGGTTGTCCTGTTTGGGTCGCAGCTGACTGTGTCCTTGCTTCGGGTTCTGCAGCTGGAGGTGGCGCTCTAGCGTGTAGAGGGACGCCGGTGATATAGTTATTGTGGAGTCTCAATCCGAAGCTCTGATATCTGTAGTGGGAAAAAAAGACACAAAGATAAAGGTACATTTCTTATTCCATATGCTATGACTCCTCCACAGAAGTGGTGCATCTCCCAGGGAAAAGAAAAAGAGACAGACAGAGAAAGCGATGGGAGGACAACATTAAAGAATGGAGGTACCAACAAAGGCAAAAGACAGGGAGGAATGGAGAAAGACGGTCGAGGAGTCTTGCTTGGTGCCCCAACGGTCCAACAGGCTAAGAGACAGGTAAACGTAACTCTTTGAGAATCTAAAACTATACCTCTACATTCAGATGTATTTATTCTTTATGGCTTGTTCGTTATATAGGGTAGAATTCGAGAACAAGAGATGAAAGTTTATCAGACATAGAATCTTTTAATCAATCGAGTAAAGAGTTCTCACCCAATAGCAGTTGAACTGACAGACTCGTTTTTACAAAGCTTATACCAACTATTACCAACTCACTATGTCTAGTAAAAAGTTTGTACACGTTATTTCTCCCACACCCAATCTCAGATCATGCTGAAAGATTGCACAAATTATTCCTTTTATATCACATCACAAAATAACGTGTGCAGAAGTTTTACCAGACAAAGTAAAATGTATTCAGTAATATTGACTAAAATGTTTACAATAATATTGACTAGAATGTTTACTGTAATATTGAAAAAGCGTTGACCATTTGTCTATCATGCCTGCCCTTCTCTCGTTGAGCCTAGTCTCCGTTCACCTCTTACATAAACTTGAGAAACAACTTTTGTCCAGTCTATGTAGACACCAGTACCTTACATTCAACCACCTTTGAATGGATACCCAACCACCTTTGCATTGATACCCAACCACCTTTGCATTGACCTAGACTTGTAGCATCTATAGTTAGTCAGCCCTGACGTCAAACAAAAGAATGGGAGGAGCCATAGGCCTATATCTTTGCCGGAAAAAAACAAACCACGCAGTGACAGAGATTCATTCAGCGTGACTGACCAATGAATAGCCTTGTGACAATATGGTTATGTGATCCAGGCCTTGCCTAATTCCCTTTTTTGACTTTTAGAAGAGATGATTTAAGCCAATCGAGCCCTCATTAATTACGTAGCTTTCAAAGGATGACGGTCTTGTGAGGTTGCGATCTGGAAAGTTGTTCTTATCGTAGCACTAATTTTTATTGACAATTTTCATTCGGATATTTCGAAAAACTCAACAATTTCGATGTCGATAAAGTAGAAAAAGGAAAGGAAATAGTTAATTAATATACTCAGCATTTAATTCCAATGTTTTTGGATATTTATGAATGTGTTTACTATCACTATAGATTTAAGAAATATCGAAATTTCGCTGGATATACATTTTAAGAGTGTCTTCTCGATAGCTTTAAACCATTTTGAATAAATATTTATTTAAGTGTTCTTCCTAATTTATTGTGCTGTGTATAAGTGCGCACTGTGAATAATGGCTTAAAATAATAAGTGTACTTTGTAAGTTTTACATCTATACGTTTTACATCTTGAGTTTAAACACTTAGCAAGTTCTACATCTTGTGTTTAAACACTTTATACGTTTTACGTCTGGGGTTTAAACATTTTTGTAAGTTTTACATCTTGTGTATAAATACTTTGTTTTACATCTTGTGTATAAACACTTTGTTTTACATCTTGTGTTTAAACACTTTGAAAGTTGTGCATCTTGTGTTTAAATTTGTTTGTCTCACTGACTGTTAAATCATCGCCATGGCTCTTGTTCCAAACGTCATTGATAAGGTCATCTCTGATCATCTCTACGAAGAGATGGGTTTGATTGAAGGTCCAGTTCTGGGCAGTGGCTCTTTTAGTTTCGTGGTTCTAGCCACTTCTAAAGTTGACCCCTGCCACAAGATGGCTGTCAAAACGTTCCCGCTGTTTGGACCTGCTCGCGAAGCTAATAAGAAGAAAATGGACGAGGAAGCTTCGAGGATGTTTTTGAGAGAGGCTCAGTTAATGAAACGCCTCCAGCATTCAAACATAATATCCCTGACATGCTGTGTTCAAACACCGACATCACTAGTGCTCATGCTGCCGTACTGTAAGAATGGTACGTTGATGCAAATTATTAAGACTTTGACCATTAGCCAGCAGACACAATTCTTCAGACAAGTAAGTACAATTATGTTGATGTTTACGGTAAGCTCTAAAACTAAACTTTTTTATCTTGATCTATTTATAGTAGATTGTTCTCGTGTATTGAGTTACAAGCATTTTGTTGTTAAAACTTAGTCTAACTTATACATAAGGGTTAGGTAGAAGTGGGTTAGGGTTAGCTAGTAGTGAGTAAGGTTAGCTAGTAGTGAGTAAGGTTAAGCAGAAGTGGGTTAGGAGTTATCGTTGAGATGTCCGAAAAGGTTCCTTTTCTTCTTCCCACTTGCAGGGGGCAGGGGGGGTGTCACTTCCGCGGCCTCCTGATTTCCAGGGCCGCATGTAAATCTTCTGCAATTGCAACATATTATTTAGAAAGTCCCGGAAATCTAGTGAAATTATTAAAAATCCTACGCGTGAAAAAAAAAACGGCATTGTTGATTTTCATTGAATAAAAATGTTTTGCAAAGACATATGTATTTTCTAATTTTAGAAATCCTAATTTTGACATTATGCTTATCCCCACAATGGTTAGGGCCGGCCCTGGAGGTCGGCCTTAGTTTCTGAGGTGGATGAAGATAGTTGACGGTTCCATTAATTACGTATTAAGCACCTTATTCGATATCTTTTATCGGCGTCGAGTATTTTGTGTATTGTTTGTCTTTCGCCTGTGTACTTTGAGGTGGTGTTACCTCCCTTTAGACCTGCCTGCGCCGCAAGTCGCAGTCACACAGCGTGCAGGCACCTAACAGTTTTATTGAACTTCAGAAATATTTTTTACAAATCTTATACCTCAACTCACTCTGTCTGTTCGTCTGTCTGTCTGGTAAAAAGTTTGAACATGTTTTTTTTTCCCATTTCCCCATTGTTACGTTTTGTAATGTGAAGAGACTCTTTTAATAATACATCAACACAAAACGCCAACGTCATAGATTATAATTAATTTAATCTTCATGAACACTAAAACCACTATTTAGTTTCTATAACTCCATTTGGGTTCTGTCCTTTCAACACGCATTCGCACCGTTCCACATTTACACTATCATGCCGCACGTAACACCCGTTCTCGGATGAAGTTTAAACTTCATGGGATCATTTAACTCTTTCTCTCCGTTATTATTTGTCCACGCTTCGAAGTTCTTCTTTTAGCTCATGACTATTTCACTACTCCTGTTATGATTGGGCTTCAATAACTTTGTTGTTTGTTATCAGAAAATGTTGTATTTGGTCTAGACTTAAAGGGGAATGCCTGCTCTTTTTTATAGAACACAAAGTCAAGTTTATAAAATTAAAGTTTAATTTAATTTAATGAGGTCAAATCAACAATGGGATCGTCGAGTAGAGAGGAAGGAGTTAAACCTGACATGGCATGGAAATATAAAAAAAAAATCGAACAAGTAATAAATTGTTGGTGATTAATTGTTTTGTTGGATTTCGAAATAGGGGAATAAATGTTACGTAATGAGAGATGTGAATATAGATATGTTTGAAGTCCCTTAATTCGTTTCGACATGTGTATGTGCTCACGTTCCATTTTCGGATCAAGTTGAAATTTTGCATAATTATTTAAAGTTGATAAAAATGCACGAATCAATCCCAGAAATTAACACATTTTTTAATCATTTAGTGTTGATAAAATTAATAATTTTATTTTATATAGTTTGAGTTTTGAGTTTAGGCACATCGGCACAATTTAGGCCATGTCGTGCCGTAATCCTTTAAGGATCACTCTCCCTTTACATAACAAGGGCTAAATTCTATACAGTTAAATCATTAAAAAACAAGGTCTATTCACATTTTATATATAGCAGAAAGGGAGATAAACCCCGTAATTTTCATATAAACTTAGCGGTTCCTTCCCTTAGATTAGCTTTTAAAAGTATTCTTTTTTTTTTCTATTGCTTGTTACGCGATGACTCTGTGTGTCGCCATCGCCTTAGATCTACGTATTGTTGTGTATAAATCTACCTAAATATATTTTCAGCTCTGCGATGCCATCAAGTACATTCACGGTAAGAACATCGCCCACTGTGACATCAAACCATCAAACGTCCTGGTTACTGACGACAAAAACATCTTACTGTCGGACTTCGGTTTGTCCAAGACACTGCCGAATCAAGACGCCGAACTTTTGATTCATTTTGGAACGCGACTCTACAGAGCTCCAGAGACGTTCAAAGGCTGCAGAGTGAACCCGTTTAAGGTAAACTAGCCGACCCGCGGCGTAGCATACGCCGCTATTTATTGACTTCCTGAAAGACACGGTTGTCCAAATGGGGTGGGTTTTGAGTAAACGACTGTGTGCGCATGCGTGCGAGAGCGAGGAAGGCGCGGGTGCTGGCGGGAGGGGGGTTAGACAGTCAGCGTGCGTGCGTGGTGTCCCGCATGGCTGGGCGAAGAAAAGAATTATATATACAGAGATTACTTGTTCAACCCCCCCCCACCCTCTTTTTTTTCTGAGCCCCGCTCTCTGTCGCCGCGAAAGTTACATGGGATAACTCTAGTCCGATATGCTGAAATAAAAGTTATCTTGCCATGACTTTTTCATCAAGGGGTAAAGTGTCGGCGTGCGTGCGTGGTGTTGCGCATGATTGGGCGAGGTAGAGAATTATATATACAGATTGTATTATTGTTATGTATTTTGTTGTGAACTGTGTAGTGTATGTTCCGACTTATTTTATAGATGTACTTTTTTTTTTACCAAGATTGCATGTTTGTTTGTTTGTTTAATGTTTTACATGTATCGGATGTTCCTTCAGAGTTGAAGATAATTACTTCCTAGTCCAAACCTCCCGCAGGACGATGGGGGATGGGAACCGGGCAGGGTTTGAACCCGGGACCATCGATAAATCTTAACGACAGTCCAGCGCGCAAACCGCTCGACCAGGCAGCCATGGTATTGATGAAGAGTGAGACTGAGCGAGTGTGAATTTTGAACGACGATTACATAGGGTCTAGTTGAAAGATATGTTGAAAATGCGTTAACATCGTGTGATTACATTTCTTGTTCGTATAATTTTACAATGATATTAAAAGCAAGTAGATATTAGTAATTTTTTTTTTCAAGATAGAAGTGAAATTATTTCATAACTTTAAAACCAAAAAATTAAACTAAAATATTTCTTTATTAACATTAAACATTATCGTTACGAGTATAGATAGCCTTATACATAACTTTTCACAGTTCTTAAAGAAATCAGATTCTTTTAATACCCAAGTTATTCTACTTTCAAGACCAATACGTATCTCGGTTTCAACAGACCTTTCCAATCTCTTCTCTTCTGGTCTAGAAAAGCTCAGAAACTCCTATGCATAAACGTCCAAGATTCAGATCCTGCGATCTATAGGGCAGATGATGTAAAGGTCATCTGTGTGAGTGTTTCTGTGGCTCACGGTTTACGAGGGCGTTAGGTGGCCGGCACAACGACCAACAGACTTCTCTATGTATAACTATGCAAATGAGAATAGTCATTGATTCGATCCAATATATATATATATATATATATATATATATATGTGTGTGTGTGTGTGTGTGTATAATATTATGTATCTATGCGCCCCCAAGCATGTGCAAAGAGGTGTAAATGCACACACACACACACACCGGATTATGAGAGGTCGAATTTTCGCCAATTTTATTAGCCTTTAATTTCTGTTCATACTTTAAAAGAAATAGAACGGTTAAACTAGATTGTTCCCAGTGTAGCCAACTTTTCCAACGATATACACCAACAGTCAAACTAGATTGTTCCCAGTGTGGCCAACATTCCCAACGATATACACCAACAGTCAATCTAGATTGTTCCCAGTGTGGCCAACATTCCCAACGATATACACCAACAGTCAATCTAGATTGTTCCCAGTGTGGCCAACATTCCCAACGATATACACCAACAGTCAATCTAGATTGTTCCCAGTGTGGCCAACATTCCCAACGATATACACCAACTGTCAACTTTGTAAGAAAATCGTTACAGCCTTTAAGAGAACTGTGTCCACCAAGGTTCCATAAACATGTAGTTTGAATAGAGATATTGTAAAAAAAAAAAATAATAATAAATATGTTAACACAAAAAAAGGTTAAAATGTAATGAAATGTATTTCTCAGGCGGACATGTTTGCTTTCGGCGTGACGTCATGGTGCATGCTTCTCAGAAGGAGGCCAGCAGACGTGAACTTCATGAGGACATTGAACGAAGCTGTTGCTATTTCATCTCAGTTTAGGTAGAAATGTTGAACACAATAGTTGTGTGTCAGTAGAGGGAGGGGAGAGGCTACTGTCGTCTGCAAGTATACATTTATTTAGTTAGTGGCATCAGGCAGCAAGGGGCGGGCTGGTTACGCGGGCCTTCGGGTAAATGCCCCGTGAGTCGGCGCACAGTTGGATCGCCACCTAATTTTTTTCTTTCAATGATAGTGGAGATTCATAAAAGATTTTATATTTTCTTGTCTAGATGTCCACGGGCAGTCGAGTTTGATACTCACCGAACATTTTAGTAAAGATCTTTTTAAAAACATTACATTGCAATACTATCCCGATTTCTCTCTCTCTCTCTCTCACACTCTCTCTCACTCTCTCTCACTCTCTTTCTCTCTCTCTCTCACTCTCTCTCTCACTCTTTCTCTCACTCTTTCTCTCACTCTTTCTCTCACTCTCTCTCTCACTCTCTCTCTCACTCTCTCTCACTCACTCTCTCTCTCACTCTCTCTCTCTCTCACTCTCTCTCTCTCTCTCTCTTACAAATATTTAAAACAAATGCCCGTTGACCTACTTTACAACGTCAAAAAATGTTTGAAATTTAGAGAAGACAGCCTAGAGTATTAAACACAGTAATGTATCCCCATAATTGAACTTTTTGAGTTCGCCTTTGTGTGATGTATGTAATGTTTATATGTATACTTTGAAATTATTTTTCATACTGTACTTTTTTTCTCTCATGTAACATTTTTCTTACAATTTATCCAATATATAAAGTAAGGTGTATCATGTATGTATGTCTTTCCTAGAAATCAAAACTGTTTGGTGAATCTAGCTGATACCTTCCACCAACGTTCCAGAAGTAGTAGCGGTGAACTTAAGATATGTCAAGTTGCCCTATAACAAAATTGAAGTTTTAGGTCAAGGGGGGCATCTTGACCTATATCTTAACTATTAAAACTGCATAGATGCCAGTTGTAATATAACAGAGCAAAAAAGATTTTTTTTAATGAGAAAAGCAGGGTCATAACATAATAATAAGGCTTGTCTTCGAGTCCGAAGATTAATGAAGAATGCAATATTTCTCGTGGCCACGCAATCCCAACTGTGACCTGCATATTTTGCCCCATCCAGGGCAAGCATAACCATTGTCCGCTGGTGGTCGATTTAGATTTTCTTTTCGCCTTCTGAGTCTGTAATCGGCAGCGGATTTTCTTTTGGTCTCAAATGCGTATCCCGCGGCCTTCGTGAGTTACCTCCAGCTGTCTTGTTCTGAGGCCGCATGCAACTAGGTGCTCTCTTCTACGTCAGCTAAGGCAACTTGGCGCCTAAGCTGGTCTTTAAAGCGTTTCCGTGGGGCACTTCTGTTACTCCGACCACCTTTTAGCTCACAAAAAAAAAAGACTGCCTTTGGCATACGTTCGTCCCCCACACGGGATAAGTACACTGCCCAGCCTAACTGTAGAACCATTAAAAGTCCCTCTATGCTGTCCATACCGGTGTTCGCAAGGGTCAAAACATAGCGATTTCATAATAAGTTTACAATTCTTTTTCATTTTCTAGAAGGATGGTGAGCTCCCTTTTGACCCCTGACCCCAACAAGAGACCATCTGCCAGTGAGGTTCTTGAACGTATAGGACTTATCACCATGATATCTACAGCTCAAGATGTTTCTATTGGTTGATCTCCTTCTGATACCTCAAGACGGGAAGGTTCTTGTACAGTAAGTAGACTTACACATTTAACATTCCAAGTGTTGTGTGTGTAGTTCTAATTTAGATTGTCTGACAAGCTAACAGTAGGCTCACTCTTCCTTTGGCTTACATTTTAATTTTTAATGACTTTGTTTACATTCTTCTTCTTCTTCCTCGTTCTCATTTTCATTTTGGAGCGTTTAGATGACTAGACCAATATAAGAGATTGCGCAGTGGTTTCCAAATTAGGGAGCTCTCCTTATAGTTTTGTTTTTCTATTGGGGTGTTTTGGGGCTAGTGTCTTGTTCGGGCCTCTTGGTAAAGAATGCAGTTTTGATGGACATGGTCAGCATTCTCTGGTGATACTCCACATGGGCAGATTTCACTAGTTTTAATTTCGAGCTTCCGGTACATGTGTTGCCGCATTCTGTTGTGTCCGGTCCTGGGTCGAAAGATTAGACGTTGATCTTGTCGGGATAGCTAATAATAGGCATCAACTTTCTTGTGATTCGGATGAGAGCTTGTCCATTTCTCATTTCTTTTATTTACTATTAGTTTCTTCATTTCTTCTGGATAGAGTGCAATGTTTAATTGTGAGTTTGTTCTTGTTTACATTCAAAAGCCAATCAATAAAATACAGTAACAGACGGGAAATTTGCTGAAAAAGGGGGGGGGGCGATATAATGAAATTTATTTTTTAAAAAAATATTAATAAAAGAAATTATATTTTAAAATGGACAGAAATGTTGATAGAAGGAGTGCCACATTAAAGGATCACTGACGACAACTTAACAAAAAGAAAAAAAAAATACATTAAAAAGTGAAATTTTATATTAACTCTTTCTCTCCTAAGTGACGATACCATCGTTGATTTGACCTCATTAAATTTAAATTAATGTTTGATTTTATTAACTTGACTTCGTGTTTTATAATTCTAGGATGTACAATGGTAGTGCGTGCTAGATACAAAAATATGTCCGATAGAAATATTTTTACCAATCGCTTTGGATTAGCTTTTAGCTTTCTGAATGCGCTATGATCCAACCACTTATATATATGGATATAGATATATTGATTCGTATCATTGGATTTATTAAAAATGTATTTTGTTTTATTTTTATTTTCTTTACATAAAAGAATTGGTTAAGGTGAGGAACTGATTGGAAGGAGCAGACGTTGAATGGCAGACGTTAAATCTGAAATGGAAGAAGAGGAAGCCAGAGGAGAAGAAGCAGAGAAAACAAGAGTGGCTGAAACAGAAGCAAATTTAACTGAGCCATGTCATTGTATTCATGTCAATGCCATGTGTCATTGAGCAGGCAATTAAAATATTGGAACTGAATATTTATGTTTTATGTTATGTTTCTATGCTGGATTGTTTTAGTTTATTTTAAATTTCACTACTATTTAGTTTCTCTTTCAGGCGTTTCCTCGTTGCATGGTACAATAATGCTTTTATCAAATCATAGAAAATATGGGCTTATATTTTGCATGTAAATTACAAAAATATTACATCAGTCCAGATCAAGCTGAAATTTCTAACAATTATTTCTTTTACCTGACAATACAAGACTCGATTTAAAAAGAAAACAATCACTCAATTTAACTATTGGTGAATAATTATTTTCTTTGGTATCTCGAATAAGGGAAAGAAATTGTACATGACTGAAGTGGTATTATAAGCTGAAGTAATCACCTGTATAGGTCATCACTGTAAAGTAAATTTGAAACAAGCAATACATAACTATACACAATCTTCTATTTTCATTTTCACTCCTCTAGCAAAGTGGTTAGAATGTTGGCTTCTGGAAGCGTAAGCCATGAGTTTGAACTTAGGTCGTTCACCCCTTTTTTTATATATAGCGGTAAATGCTTTTAAAAGGGGATTACGGTAAAATTTACCCAGATGTCCCTTTCTTCAACTCCCCCCCCCCCCCCCCCAAATTTTTCAACAGGGTCCAGACAAGTGTTTGGATCATAGCGTAGTGATTAAGCTAGAAGCATGAAATAGCGCTAAACAAAAACAATTGAAAAATATTTTTAATGGCACAGATGTATTGTTGTTAATCTAGATTTATTACGAAATTCATGGCATGACCGATACATACTATAATTGATACAATTACACTTCGTACAAGCTTTTAAAGTGTTTTTATGTATTTCTTGTTGAAGGAACCAATATCATATAAAATATCTCTGTCTATGTATCACTGCTTCTTGTATTCTGTCTTTGTTATGTACTCCCGTTACATCTCCACGATGGTTAAACTCAATTTAGAATTAATTTGACAATCAAGGATTTGTCTTGCATATGTAGTGACCGCAACGGTTGGAACCAACATGACTCTTTTGTCACCAGCTTATAACATATATTATCAATGTATCGCGGATAGATTTTAGTTTCCTTGCAAGATTCAATTTTATAATTCTTACCTTTTGCGTCCAATTTGTTTACAATATATTAAAATTATGCTTGAAACAATCAAACAAATTGGACTTGGACTTTAGACGTTCAAGTGTGGTGCATACTGTTATAACCCTGATCCAGCGCCGACACTGATGGTGCGCACCAACACACAGTTCAACACGAGGAATAGACAACATATTGATTCTAGAGGAAGAATTGTTTGAGATCCGGCTGAAGTGATCTGCAGGTTATGGGAGTCTGAGCTGTCCGGGACTAAGAGCCGTCCTTCGTACTACCAGTGAACTGTATTGAGGACCTGGAGCGACACTGGGAAGTGTGCCAGTGGTCTGTACAAATATTTAGGTAGAAATGGACTTGTAGAACTTGACAAGACTCCCTGTGACCTGATAGCTGAAGTCCATGTCACACTGTATTTTATAATAGTAAATAAATACATCGTCAACGATTACCTCTCTTCGTTGAGTTTTTGCCTTAGATTTATAACAATACTCTTGACAGCGATTTAGTCACAGAAATAGAGCGAACGGAGAAACATTAACCAAAGGAAACGGTTAATATGCTTTTTCTCTACAAGTAATTAAATACGAGATATGTTCCTACAGCATACAGTCCGGAATCAATCAGAGAAAAGAAACGGTTAAACATTTCAATAAAAGCAACAAAATATCAATACACCTGATAAGTAATGTGCTTTTTCTCTACAAGTAAATAAATACGAGGTCATGTAAATATACCCTAGATGCTATTAGCATATCAGGGAAGAAAGAAAGTAAAGGTGCCCACCCATTCAATATACGAAGCTCATCTGCTCCTATATCCGACGGTCAACGAGGGTGTCGAGTGTCCAGCACAAAGACCATACGACTTTACTTTCTCCCAACTACGTCCAGAAGCTTGCAATTTATTGATTTCCCTCAATTTTTATGGCATTGTAATTATTGTAAATTTTTCGAAATTAAGAGCCCCCGCCACAGTGGGGTTGTGGGATTTCCTCCACTACGGCAGGATCCAATGAGCTTCTCCTCACTGTGGGATCCAGAGAGCTCCCCCACCACTAAAGGATCTAATGAGCTCCTCAACTGCTGTAGGATCCAGAGAGTCCCCCCACTACTACAGGATCTTGAGAGTTCCCCTACTGCTGTAGGATCCAGAGAGTTCCTCAACTATCTTATCTCTTATAATACAGACGATACTTCAAAAAAGAAGATGATTACGTCCTACGCGTCATGCAAATTAACCAATGACCCAAATTCAGCAGAGTCACTGGTTTTCCTGGCTAACTCAGGCAACCCATTCCATGCTCTAATAGCACTAGGGAAGAAGGAGTATTTGTACAAAGGTGTTACTCTAGTCAAATGTGAATATTCGTTAGTTATGAATCTCACTGCTCTATTTTGTGTCTGCTCCAGTTTCTTAATGTTTTCTTGAGTTGAGAGGCCCCAAACAGTTAATGCATATTCTATTATTGGCCTAACCAAGGTTAAATAACATTTTAGTTTTATGTTCTTATTTGATTTATAGAAATTTCTTTTAATAAACCCTTATGCGTTGTTTGATTTTTTTATAGTTTCATCATTATGTGGATTCCATGACAGTTTTTCATTTATTTTATCACCTAGGTACTTTGCGTTTTTAGTCTGTGTTACTACAGGACCAAGACAGGGCCGGTCTTAGGGCACTGCAACCTATGCGGCCGCTGTGGGCCCCGCACTTTCATAGGCCCCGCGTTAATTCTAGTTGTAAATTATTTAATTAAACCATTTTAATTTATAACAGGGTTCCCGAGTCCTGGGGCTCCTGGAAATCTCCTGAAATTGTAAAGTATACGAAAAAAGTCATGAAAATCTCTTGAAATTATTAAAATATCCTCAAAAAACCCATAAAAACGTCCTGAAAATAGACAAAATTGTCATGCAAAGAATTTATTTTGTAACAAAAAATCTTAATTTTCACTTATTATCTTTATCCCTAACCTGACTAGGCCCCGCGCAATCCGTTTCGCATAGGGCCCCGCAATCTGTAGGGCCGGCCCTAGACCTAGAGACTTACCCCATTGCTGTAGGATCCAGAGAGTTGCCCTCAGCACTACAGGATCTAGAGACTTCCTCCACCACTGAGGGATCTAGGTAGTTGCCCCCCCCCCCCACACACACACACACTTATCAGCTCATTAAAACACGTTACGTTGTTTCTTGCATTCAAAAAAAAAAAGGAAGAAAAAAAAGGAAGAAAAAAAGGAAGAAAAAAAATGATTTTAAAAGAATGGGAGTGACGACGACTCCATGAATAGCCTGTACCAGCTGATACCAGTCCTATTTTAATTAGTAGTAATGTTCACCTGTGGCCTGGTCTAACTCTAATGAGTAAAGAGCGGGGTAGAAGTCCATTCTTTTATTCTATAAAGATCGAATAAGCTTTGTAGACATAGAGGAGAAAAAAAAACAAAAAAATCAATCATGACTCGATGGACCTAGGAACACACGTAGGGCGCAATCATGTTCTTTTTTAAAATAACGTCTGTATTTTATAAGATAATATAAACGCTCTTGCTGTAAGTATTCCATCAAATCAACGAATGGCTCTGATCACGTCATGATCTCGTGGTTTCATCATCCAATCAGATACGCGGTTTCAAATGACTTTTGTGAGAAGTCAAAATGTTCAACTACTTTGAGGCACTGTTTTGTTTCGTGGCTTTAAAATAAGATTGAAATTATTGACAAGACACGAGACAGTGGCTTGGAGAAATTCGAGAATTATATAAAACAAGAATGTTGGAGGGAGTTTTAAATATGTGTTTGTGTTTGGTTCTCATCGTGTCAGGTAGGATCTCATTGTACTAAGCAATACTATCTTTTGAAAGACTCTGGCCTGAGGGTTAAATGCTTATTGGCTTAAAGTAAAGTTCCCCTTTCAAAACTTGTAGTCTTGTAATGGTCATCAGTTTCTGTGGCCCACGGTTAACGAGGGTGTCATGTGGCCAGCACAACGACCAACCGCCTTTACTTTTCACGAACTAATGTCAGTGTACCCATTAGAGCTGAGGTTCAAGAAGATCCCGAAGTTATAAATCCCAGTCTTCACCAGGATTCGAACCCCTGGCCCCGGTTTGGAAGCGAAGCGCTTAACCGCACAGCCACCGCTTAGCTTGGACTATAATGTCAAGCACGGACGAGCACAGCTACATTATGTCTACGACTAGAAGTAACTAGAAGTAACTAGAAGTAACTAGAGTAACATACCGACATAGAAGAAACATGGGGCTTTAAATATAATACGAAATGTATCCACGAATAAACTAGAAAATCTTACAGTGGCCGTGTGTTTAGATTATAAATCAAGAATGCTTACAGGACAATTTAAATTTTCATTCAGTAAATTTTGTCTAAAATATGGATGTATAATTAATTACGTTTCCTCCATAATCCCTGCTCTATATCAACATTTTCTCCATAATCACTGCTCTATATCAACATTTTCTCCATAATCACTGCTCTATATCAACATTTTCTCCACAATCACTGCTCTTTATCAACATTTTCTCCGCAATCCCTGCTCTATTTCAACACTCTCATTACAATCCTTGCTCTATATCAACATTCTACAATCCCTGTTCCATATCAACATGCTACAATCATTAGTTAATCGTATACTTTGAGGTTATACTTAATAACCTAGGCAGTACAAGAAGGGACCAGTACACCTCTGGACGAAAGTGCCAGCACACCTTTAACACCGACCTTTTGATCTAAATACCTGAATCTAGCTATAATTCTAATTGAATATTTTTACTATACCCGCTAATAGGTAAATTAATTGATCAAAATTTTGTTATATTGAGTGGGGTGCTCTCTTAGAATCAATCCCCATTAATATGTAACATGGGGTACTCTTACAAGCAACCTCATTTCATTTGTAACAGTCTCCCAGAGAGCCCGGCGCTCAATGGACTCAACGCTTTTAGTGGTGCCAAGTTTCTCCCTCAAAAGCTGCGGCCTGCGGGCTTTTTCAGTGCACGGACCAAAGGTTTGGAACTCACTTCCCATCGATCTCAGACAGATAACATGCTACACTACATTCAAGAAGAACATTAAGACCTACGTGTTTAAAACTTTTTTTCAGATTAGTTTGTCATATTAGCTCTCGTGTTTGTAATGTTATTACAGCACCTTGAGCCAACATTTTGTTTGTTAACAGCGCTTTATAAATAAAGGAATTTTATTATTATTATACCAGTATGCATTTTGTATATATATATATATATATATATATATATATATATATATATATATATATATATATATATATATATATATATATATAAAGAAAGAACAAGAGTAACAAATGGTCACAGGTCATAGAAAGATGTGTCTTGATTGGTAAATATTTCTTGTCCATATTTAGGATGGCCACCTGGACAGGCAAAGCCTTACATTAAGGATTTAAGATGGTCAGCTGGACAATCAGAGACTTCCATTAAAGAAAACACAACAGATGATGACACCAAGACGCTCTTGAACACTCGGCATAAGAATCTCAAAGGGTTTGTATAATTTGTGGAGAGCCCCGATCTATTCATCTTCATCTTCACCTATCCCTTACTTTGTTGTACCAAGACCATTAGTTACAAAAGGCCTCAGCACTGACCTGCTGCGTCACAACCTGTGGGCTGTTTAGACCAATAGCTCGTCGCCACTGTGACATGGCAAAAAGCTATTGGTCTAAACAGCCTACAGGTTGTGACGTTGCAGGTCAGTGTTCAGGCCTTCTGTTACGCTTGGTATCGGGTGTATCGTCTTTCTCCATTCCTCTCTGACTTTTGCCTTGGATAAAATGTCTTTCAATGGCATTCGCTCGTTATTAATTCTCAAACGTTGGAAAATCGAAAATTGAACAAAGTTATTACTTACCATAGACTTGGATAAATGAAGCTCAATAAGGCATCTTTCACAATCGAAACGACCAGTCTTCAATTTTTCCAAATCAAAGGTTCTATTTTTATAGTTAGTTTGTTTCAACACCTTGTAATAAAGTCTTGATACAAATGTTTAATAATACAAATTTGAATTTTGTTCCTTTTTTTCTTATGCGGAGTAAGCATAACAAAATAGTATAGAAACAGCTTATAAATTATTATAGCTTTTATATAGCGCTACTTCCATGCTTATAGCATGCACAGAGCGCTTTTGGTCCAATCTCATTTGTGGAAGCTCAAATTGATAATTCCTTTTTTTTTCTCAAATTACAAAACGCATACAAACTATTTTTAAAAAATGGAATTCCTACTTATATATATATGCCATCAATCACTATTACAGTCTACAGCATATTGGTACGGTACATTAGCAAATGGGGCATAAGCTCCGCCTATGTAGATAGTAGGCCGATATGGACAGACAGATCCCCCATATCACGGAACCTCATCGTGCTACCTCTGGGTTCAATTTCTGCGAGTATGGGAGTCACTCCTTGGATCGACATCACCTCAAGACATTATACAGAGAATAGAGACAAAATTGGAAAACAAAAACTCACTACAGTAAACACTCCAATTACCAGGTCTGTCAAGATATAGGCTATTGAAGCCAAGGTAATGGTTATTGTATACTTTGGGTACCCACTCGGTACACAACTCTCACCTGTGGCTCCCAAAAGCTGTAACATGCCCAGCGGCCACACCCCGGAAACTGCTTTGACTGGCCGGCTAAACCAGGTAGAGGATTCTGACGTGTCCATGGCACTTAGTACACTGAGGTTCTATCAAACCTAGCATGTGAAGTCTGGACTTGGTGGCCTGTGCGTAACGTCACAAAACTAGACTAATCGGACAGAAAGGCAAGTACCAGCACAGTGCTGTGGAGTACTCAAGAGCAGGACAAGACACACAGAAAGTCTCTGGTCATCCACTGCAGACTAACTTGTCCCCGGACGTCTTGACCAAATCTTGCTTCCGGAAAAGTATGGGCTTTAGGGCGAGAGAGTGAGATCGACGTGTTGCGCGAATCCTCCTCACTTTAATCCAATTTCCAGCGCAAGTCACTTGTATACTTAATAGATTTCTTTATATTCAAGTTTTTTCCCCTCAAATAAAAAAAAAACACATCATTCTCCCAATAGCGCTAACAAAAGTACGATCCTGGCAAGTAGACAAATTGTTAACTATTGAATCTTTAGGTCACATTATCCTATACTCTTAAGCGAGTGATTCTTGTATGTATATACATTTTATTTCGAAAACGGCTCTAACGATTTTCTTTAAATTCTCAAGGTGTGTGTATATCAACGAGAAAAAAAATCTCAACTCATTGGCCACATCGCGAAAAGTCGAGGTCGACCGTTATATCGGTTTGAAAATGCCTCATAATCGAAAAATTAATTTTGGCTAGAATGTTTGATGAATGAAAATGTTTCACATGACGGCAAAGTGAAAAAAAAAACAAAAAAACTTGACAACGCTTTCGTCACTGTCTTGCAATGCTTATAAACATTTCTTTTTAAGCATAAACAAGTTATAATAAATCAATAGACCTATTAAACATTTGCGCACCATCTTATTGTATTTTGATTTATTATGGAACTATGGAAGAACAATGATCTATGTATATAATTCTCATCTTCGTCCAACAGTTTAGACGAGCTAGAAGTAAAGGAAAGATCACTCTCTTATTTCTGCGGATAGCCACAAAAAAAAAAAAAACAGGGGGGGGGGGGGGGGGGGGAGAACAAGTGGTATATACGTTGCTATGGATGGCTGCGCGCTGGACTGTCAAACCCTGCAAGCTCCCACCTCCCTTCGTCCTGCGGGAGGTTTGGACTAAGAAGTAAAATATCTTCATTTCTGAATGAACATCCGAAACATGTAAAACATTTTACAAATGCTAAATAGCATCGCCGGACTTAACCATTTTGACCAAGAAGTCATGGAAAGGAAACAAGTAATCTACTATGTATATTCACCCGTCACTAAATAGCAGGGCCGGACTTAACTATTGTGGGGCCCTATGCGAAACGGATATCGCGTAGTCAAGTTTGGGTAGGGAAGCGGACAATAAGTGAATTTAAGAGTTTGTATTAGAAAATAAATTCGTCTTTGCATTTTATTCATTCTCTACTACGTACAGAATTACTTGACGAACCTTGCGTGTAGCAAAGTCATACAGTATATCATGATAATTCTGTTTCCTACATAGATCACGCAAAATTATGCGAGTGGGATATAAGGCAAAGGGTGCCCCCGTCAGACTTGGCGAGTCAAAGCTTGAAAAGTTGTACAAGTTCACGTACCTTGGCAGCATCATAACAAATGATGGGGATGCCTACCATGATGTAGCGTGCCGAATAGGAAAGGCATGAAGCTTATTCCAAAGGTTGCAGCCTATTTGGAATAGCCAAGCCATTGGACTCGAGACAAAAATACACCATCTTAACACAATCGTCATTCCAACTGCTACATATGCATGTGAGACATGGAAGTCATCTGTCAAAATTGAGAAAAGCCTAAATATGGCTCAACAAAATGGCTGAGACGGAATTTGGGAGTCAGTTACACAGATCGGGTCTCAAACAAGGAAATCCTATGCCGAACTGGGAGTCAAACAATTAGTGAGGTTGTGACAGAGCGTCGCATAGGGTTTGCGGCACATTTTGTACGACAAAATGAATTACGCATACCAAGAGTTGCGATAACATGGAAGTCAATACGAGGAAAGCGCAAACAGGGACGTCCTCGTATTACTTGGCGACACACCTTCATGGAGGACCTCAGAACAGTGGACACCAGGTGTGAGGAGGCTTCAAACATTGCCAATGACATACCTAAGTCTAAGTCTAAGTTATAAACTTCGAAACTAAAGATCATTACTGTTCTAAAACAAGAAAAGATTCATTTTCCTAGCTTTGGGGCGACTTCCCTTACAGCTTTAAAAAGAGTTACGTACATAGTTATATATATATATATATATATATATATATAGATAGATAGATAGATAGATAGATAGATAGATAGATAGATAGATAGATAGATAGATAGATAGATAGATAGATAGATAGATAGATAGATAGATAGATAGATAGATATAGGTCTGTGAATTGATGAATCGCGAATAAGACTTTGTTTCCGTTTTCTGTTTTAGATATAATATAAAAACCAGTAAGCTTTGAACAGGAGGGGCTCGTTAGCCTTGATTGGCTACCCATCTATGAGAAGGAAAACTCTGAATCTAAACCTCTGCTGCCTTATGGCTATACCCAAACACGGGAAATGCTTCGGTAGACAACCCTGAGGAAAAATCAGGAGCTAGTGACCCTTAGGCAGATTGCTGCACACTGTGCTACGGCCTAGCAGAGCCTGCGGCGCTACTGATCCCAAACTGTATCGGATATTCCGTTCCTTTTGGTCACATCAGCTTCGCGGAGAGGGGGGAACTGCTGTATGGGCGACATCGTTCCGACCATAGACAATGCCCTGGCTTTCATCTCGCTTACATGCAATATATGTGGACGGGAGTGTCTCTCCAAAATCGGGCTCAACAGCCATGTGAAAAAGTGTTCGAGATGAACCGTAGTCGTTTTACGACTGAAAAAGTAGTGTAAAATCTAATATAATTCATTATTGCAGACAAACTGTAATTTTAATAGGTTTTTATTTCTATTTCCTTTAGCCAACAGAAAGTCAAATCAATGACAGTCGATGACGAAGAAGGACGAAGAAGAAAACCAGGAGAATGGCAGAGAGAATAAAAAAGAAGATGACAGAAAGGTTGACACAGAGGTTGACACAGAGGTTGACACAGAGGTTGACACAGAGGTTGACAGAGGGGATTGTACCGTTTCTGGTCTCTGTGATGGTACAAATAGCAGTGAGCCTGTTTATTATCTTGAAATTGTTGAGAATGAGGAGCTTTATGACGATTACCCCTATTTCTACTGAGCCTCAGAGCGTCTCGTTTAGTCGGTGTCGTTTAGTCGGTGTCGTTTAGTCGGTGTCGTTTAGTCGGTGTCGTTTCTTATACGAGAGCTCGGAGGAAAGTTTCAACCTTTGCTTCCATTTGAGCCTGCACACTTTGCACATCTTCTTTGTCCTCCTTTTTAAGGCTTTGTCCTCCATTTAGTCCTCCTTTTTAAGGCTTTGTCCTCCATTTAGTCCTCCTTTTTAAGGCTTTGTCCTCCATTTAGTCCTCCTTTTTAAGGCTTTGTCCTCCATTTAGTCCTCCTTTTTAAGGCTTTGTCCTCCATTTAGTCCTCCTTTTTAAGGCTTTGTCCTCCATTTAGTCCTTCTTTTTTAAGGCTTTGTCCTCCATTTAGTCCTCCTTTTTAAGGCTTTGTCCTCCATTTAGTCCTCCTTTTTAAGGCTTTGTCCTCCATTTAGTCCTCCTTTTAAGGCTTTGTCCGCCATTTAGTCCTCCTTTTTAAGGCTTTGTCCGCCATTTAGTCCTCCTTTTAAGGCTTTGTCCTCCATTTAGTCCTCCTTTTTAAGGATGTGTCCTCCTTTTAAAGGCTGTGTCCTCCATTTTGTCCTTCTTTTTAAGGCTTTGTCCTCCATTTAGTCCTTCTTTTTTAAGGCTTTGTCCTCCATTTAGTCCTCCTTTTTAAGGCTTTGTCCTCCATTTAGTCCTCCTTTTTAAGGCTTTGTCCTCCATTTAGTCCTCCTTTTAAGGCTTTGTCCGCCATTTAGTCCTCCTTTTTAAGGCTTTGTCCGCCATTTAGTCCTCCTTTTAAGGCTTTGTCCTCCATTTAGTCCTCCTTTTTAAGGATGTGTCCTCCTTTTAAAGGCTGTGTCCTCCATTTTGTCCTTCTTTTAATTCTTTGTTCTCATTTTAAGAATTTGTCCTCCTTTTTGTTCTCGATGTTACGCTTTGTCCTCCTTTTTGTCCCCTTTTTGTCCTCTTTTTTTGTTGTCCTTTTAAGGCTTTGTCCTCCTTTTTCGTCCTCCGTTGGGTGAGCAGGTAAATGGTTACCCTAAAAATATAAACAGTGCCAAATTTTGAATTAACTAATACACGACACACATATACACATGAATACACACCTACAGACACATATATACGGACTCGTACAGATACACATACAGACACATATAAACACACAAACATACACACAGACAAAAAAATTCTTTGATAGAAAGAAATTTATATGATTAAAAAAATGGCGAAATTTAAAAAAAAAATGTTTTTGTTTTTACTTCAAACGATAAGTACATAGATCTAGAATGTTCCATAAAATGTCTTTCAGTTCTGTAAATGTTGTCAATGCTACTTTCTACTTGAAGTCTGTTAGGGCTGTGGAAGCTCTGCAATGAAATTTAAAACAAAATGACCAAGTTAGGAATTATATATAAATGTGTGTATGGTTTGGGACCCCTCAACTCAAGACAACATTAAGTAACTGGAGCAGACACAAAATAGAGCAGTGAGATTCATAACAAACGAATATTCACATTTGACTAGAGTAACACCTTTAGTAAAATCCCTAAATTTAGAAAGCCTTCAGGACAGAAGACTCAAAAGTAAAGTAGCAATTATACATAAAACACTGAACTATAATCTTCAAAAAAGTACAGTAAAAGGTAAAGATTAATTCCCCTTTCGAACCTTGCGATCTCTAGGACTGATGCTGTTAAGCTGATCTGTTTTTCTTTGACCAACAGATAACTAGCAGGCTGTCATATGGTCAGTACAACGACGGACCAACGTTACTTTCACCAACTAAAGTCAAGTTCCCTTTAGAGTTAGATGAACTCTGCGGTGCCCTAAAAATCCCGAAATTCAAAAATTCCAGTCTTCGCCGATTTGAACCCAGGGCCCCAAGTTTGGAAGCTAAGCGAGTAAGCACTCACCCATCGGGATTCTATTAAGAATTTATGGATTATGAAATTCTCTACAGAGACCTGAAAGAGACAGATCGGAAGGCCGGTTAGATCTGGGAGAAGAAATTTGATTTGTAATAACATTTTCGAATTTCAAGCCGCCTTTTAATTTCTGTTGAAAAAAAAACATGTAATGGTGCAAGGAACGGATCCCTTTAGGAACGAAGACTGGGGAAGCCTATGTTACCGACCCCAGGTCCGCGCAGGACAGCGGGAAATGGCAGCGGATAGGTTTGAACTCGGGGCTATCGTGACCATTGAACGACAGTCCAGAGCGCGGTTTGAACTCGGGGCTATCGTGACCATTGAAAGACAGTCCAGAGCGCGTAACACACGACCAGAAGGCCATCTGTTATTTTCCTTCCATATTTCAACTGTGAAGTTGATATGCCCCGAAAAAAAAAGAAAAATACTCCTAGGAGCATAGCTCTTCTAATATTTCTATGCAGTGGCATCACCAAGGTCACACCTCAACATCCACTTTCCCCCTAAATTTCCTTAAATAAATAATATCGTTAGTTTGTCCTTTTTGTAGAATCACAATACAGTGAGCTGATTGACTACACATATTGATTGCTACACAACCATAAAATGAGTCTTCATCATTTTTTTTAAAAAGTGTTTGTTGGTTTCAAATTGTATCAAACGTCATTCACCTTCACCTATTAGCATGTTGGACTGTTGGGGCACCACACAAGATTCGACAACCATCATTCTCCATTCCTCTCTGTCCTTTGCCTTGGATAAAACATCTTTATATGTCAGGCCCGTCCATTCTTTAATGTTTTCTTCCCGACGCTTTCTCTGTCTACCTCGTCTTTTTTTCTTTCCTGGTACTGTTCCCTGAAGGAAAGTCTTTGAAAACCCATTAAGAAGTTGTAGTACGGCCACAGAGTTTTAGTTTTCTTTTTACTGTAGTTAGCAGGTCGTCGTGGGGGTCAATCGCTGTAGTAACCCTGTTTCTAATCTCTTCACTTGAGATGCGTTCTTTGTAAGTGATACCTGGGATCTTTCTGTAGCATCTCATTTCCATTGATATTCCATATATCAAAATGAAAGACTAAAATTAGAAACAGACTGAATATATTTTTCCAGTTGGACTTCAAGAGTTGTAGAACTTTACGGGATGGGCGTTCCATTATACCTTTCTTTATTCACATTTGATTAGGGTAGCACTGTTATTAAAATCACTCAATTTAGAGACACTTCAAAAGAGAAGAATAAAAAACAAAGTAGCTATAATACAAAAAATAATATAATACAAAAAATAATATAATACAAAAAATAATATAATACAAAAAATAATATAATACAAAAAATAATATAATACAAAAAATAATATAATACAAAAAATAATATAATACAAAAAATAATATAATAAACTATAATATGCAAACAGGAAAAAAAATAAATAAACTCCTTAGAAAGACACAAAGATAGAGGCACATTTCTATTTTCAAATGTCAAGGCAGAATCGTACAAGTATTCCTTCTTCCTTAGTGACATTAGAGAATGGAATGGGTTGCCTAAATCAGTCAGGAAAACCAACGACTAAGCAGAGTTTAAGTCACTGATTAACCTGCTTGATTAGATTCACACTTGAAATTACTGGCATGCGTAGTACGTGACTGTCTTCTCTTATGAAATGACGTCTAGAATATAATAAGACAAGATTAGAGAATGAAACCCTTGTAAACTACACACACAAAAATACGTTCCGCGTCCCCTTAGCTAGATGAGTGTCACCAAGTGCGGCCCGCACCCACCTGCAATCCCTAGTGACGCCACTGCTTCTATATCAACAGTGTTACCTGGTAATTGTGTATTGTTTAAAAACAAGCCACGCTTCCTGTGAGACAAAAACACCAAGGATCACTAGCTCTCTCGCCATTTCAATAAGACACACCATGGTAGTAACAACGTTTCTCTACAATGGAGTGTACACACCAGTATGAAATAGTTGGTTACTTGTGGGTAGGTGTAGTTAGTGTGAACATGTGAAAAAACAAGTTCAATTTAAAAAAACGCTTTTTAAACACAAAAATTATATTGAGTAAAATTTTATCGTTTATAATTTGAATCGATCACGTGATAATATTGATTAAAACAACGAAAAAAAACTGTCACGTGATAACCATTGTTGATTAAAATAACATCGTAATTTGTATAGAGAAGATAGGGAAACACGTTGCTTAATCTTGTTTATTTACAATTGGTGAATGGGTTCCATTAATGTTTAATAGATCTAGAGTTCTATTAGGTGCTTGATGAGATATTTCTTCTTCCTCTTCTAGCCAGCTTTATTGCTGCTGAGCTGTGAGCCCTTTTGCAGACTGTGCCAAGGAAATAAAGTGTGCTGTTTTCTTCAGTTGTTCAGCACTGCCGTACAGGGTGTTGGTTGTGTTGGGCTGTAGTGGAAGTAGGGTCTGCCTAAGGTGGATTAGGGAGGGGCATTCAAAGAGGATATGGTTTAAGGTTTCAAAGGGGTGGGCGAAGTGTCTACAAATGGGGAATTGTGTGGAGTTTATTTTGTTCAGGTGGTAATTTAATAGAGGTCTGTGTCCTGTTCTTAGTTGAAAGATTGTAGATTGTTCTTTGCGGGGGGGGGGGGGGGAGGGAAATTAATACTGTCCAGTTTGTTAGGCATAGTCATTTCTTTGTACATGGCTCTGCCTGTGTTTCCTGATGCCCATTGGTTGAGCCACTCCTCTTGGTGATTGTTGACTAACATTGAGCTTAGGGTGATGTAGTTAACCTGAGATGAACTCCTATTGAAAAATTAGAGCAGGAAGGACTCAAGCCTCTCGTAGTGCTCTGGCAAGAAACTGGGCCGTTCGGCTTAATGCCTCATAGCTACCATACAAGTCGAGTGACTGCTCAGACACGTCCCCCCTTAGCGCTCCGTGCTGGGGACACTCGTACAAGACGTGCGACACTGTTTCGACGCTATCTCTACAGTGACGGCATGTGCTGCCAGACATTAAGTGCTCTATCGGATTCCTCCCAGGACTTTAACCACTTCTCTTGAATGAATGCTCCGATTTGTGCCGTTGCTTGTAAAAACGTGCTTGGTGCTTCGAGGGCGTCTGCCGTTTCATTGCCCCTCACGCCGCAATGTGAGGGCGCCCACTGCAAACGACAGCTCCAATAGCTCGGCGGATGTTATCTGCGTCTAGTCTTTCTCCTCCACCGCTAAGTTCATTAGGGCAGTGTCGACTGCTGCCTCGTATGCTGGCCAGTTCGCTTTTGTATAGCTTCCGTGGGACTTTTGGGGCTACACCCTTGGCATCTGAGAGGGCAATTGTGATCAATAAGGGCCTATGATCGCTCCAAATATCGTCCAGGACCTGAAATTGGGTATAGGGTTCTAAGTTTGCAGTTATAAGAGTAAGATCAGGTCTGGATTGACTGTCGTTACCAGTATGGAATAATGTTGGGGGAGTATGTTTATTTTGTAAGCAAAAGAGATTTGAATTATTGAGCAGTTCATGTATTTTATGTCCTGACGAGTCAGTTACATTGTAGCCCCACTGTGGAGACTTTGTGTTGAAATCGCCCGCGATGACATTTTAGAATTGATATTTGTGCTGTCAATTTCTAGGCAGATTTCATGCCTGGAGGGGGGGTGGGGATACAGATTAGTTACAGTGAGTTTTCGCCCTTGTTTGTGGACCTCGGGGGTGATGGAGTCGGTACGCCCGTGGACCGGGGACTTGTTGTTGCGAACGTAGGTTAATTTGTCAATTTTTGGTTGGATTGATTCATGTATTGTCAACGACTACAACAAATTATGCAAAATTTCAGCTTGATCCGAGAATGGGAAGTGGAGAAAGAACGTGACAAAACGTAATAAGGGGATTCAATTCATATTTACATTCACATCATTAAGTAGCATTTATTCCTCTTATTTTTTTGATAACAAACAAAATAATTAATCACGATTAATTAAATAAATTATTGGTTTATTTTTTTTATTGATTCTTGTGCGAAGTTTCCACTTTATCCGAGAATGGGAAATTGGAGAAAGAAACATGTTCAAACTTTTAACCAGACAGACAGAGTGAGTTAATATAAGCTTTGTAACCAAAAAGATAAAACGTACGTACTGTCATTTCGGGGCGGTGCAGGGCTTGTTACATCAGCACACACACACTGTATTGCGATACAGATCAAGACAAGGAGAACAGCTTTCATGGTTTAATGAACAACCCCTTTACGAACAGCTTTGCAGTCAGAACAGCACGTTACGAACAGTCTTGCAGTTAGAGTGAACAGTTTGTTGTGAACAGCCTTGCAGTCAGAGCTCAAGGTTGTGTATGATACTGGAACTGACTGGCTTGGTTAAAATGAGTTGTTTTTTTAAATAGGTTATCTGCACTTGTTCAACTAAGCTATCATTTAAATCAACGTCTCTCAAACAGAGGGGCACAGATTGTGATGATCAGGAAAGGGAGCCGACCCAGGGTTGTTAGATATATCTTATCTATCTTATCTTATATAATACAGACGTTACTTCGAAAAAGAAGATGATTACGTCCAATGCGCCATGCATTTAGTCATGCATGTTAACCAATGACCTAAACTCCGTCAAGTCACTGGTTTTCCTGGCTAGCTCAGTCAACCCATGCCATGCTCTAATAGCACTAGGGAAGAAGGAGTATTTGTACAAATGTGTCCAAGCATATGAAACGAGGAATGTGCCTTTATCTTTGTGTATTTCTGAGGGACAAGCATCGTATGTTCACTATAGTTATAAATCAATGTTTGAATTTTAACCAAGCAACGATGTCTTTTTACAACTAACACTGTCTGTTTGTCTGTCTGTTCAAAAGTGAGCACACGTTATATCGGTCACACATATTTTCTGATCAAGTTGAAACTTTGCACGATTATTCATTGGTATATAAAATAATTAAAATTAATGTTTACATAAGGCAACTAATTACTGGTTATAGACCATTTTGTTTGATCCCAACAATGGACATTAATCCTTTCGTGTACAAAGATATGGCTAAATGTGTAGGGTCTGGTTCCTTTGAAGACAAAATAAAGGAGTTGACTGGTCTGCCATCCAAGGGAATTCTGTCCTAGGCAAAAGACAGAAAGGAATGGAGAAAGATGGTCAACAAATTTTGTGTGCTGCCCTAACGGTCCAACAGACTGAGGAATATGTGATGGTGAAGGAATTAGTTTTTGTTTTCTTTTGTGTGTTTTTTTCGTCAAATAAAGGAAATAACTCATACATTACTGAGATATATAGTTGTTAGTGTGGAGCTCTTCCCCTTAGATAAACTTTGCTCATTTTTTCAAGGATTATTTTTTTTACATTATGCTCGTTACCACCCTGTCTTTAAACAAGGAAAAAAGTAGATTTTTATCGTTCGGTAGAATGTTGTAGAATGTTTTAGAATGTTGTAGAATGTTGTAGAATGTTGTAGAATGTCTAAAAAAAATTTTGTCTGCGTCTGCAGCAGTATTGTCGCAAAAAGGTTTTGTTTGTAAAGAAGACAAATTAATACATTTACTATAAAAAAAAATGATCCTGGAATATCTATAACATACAAAGTATAGGCAAGTGCTGACTTCTTCTATATTTGACTTAGAATATTTTGTTTTTGTTTGTTTGTTTTTGCAGTTTAGAAAGCATCAAAACACACTTTAGTTGTCCCCCCCCCCCCCCACCCCACCCATTTGTACTTACACATTCAATGACTTTCTCTTTTTTTTTTCTTTAAAACCAACAAAACATAAAAAAATATTTTTTTTTAAACAAATCTCGTACAATGTAAAGCACAAAACAAACAAGTTCTTATATCTGAGTGGGAAACGTGGTCGAGAGGCTAAGTGCGCTTGAACTTGGCTTGACTTGGCTACCTAGAAGGGGTCTCGAGGCTCGACCCCCGACTCGGGCAGGGTCAGTGTTTACTGAGCGCCTAAAGGCAGCACGGAAAACCAACTCCTAGATACCCCCTCCCCTCCACAAATGAGATTGGACCAAAGCGCTCTGAGCTTGCTATAAGCATGAAAGTAGCGCTATATAACAGACATATATATATAGGAAGGTTTATCTGCATAACACTTTATTAATCACCACCTATTGGTTAATTTATATTTGTGATGTGATTGATGTATTGTCTTCGACTCTGAGCGATCGTGCAAATTACAGCTTGATCCGAGATTGGGTAGTGAGGGGAATAAACGTGTAAAAATGAATCATCCCAGACAAACAGACAGACTGAGTTAATATAAGCTTTGTTAAAAAGGCCGTTTTCTTTTTCTTTTTGTTAGTGGGGCGTTACGTGTAAAAGTTTGAGAACAACTGGTGTCATTCTCTTGACCTGGCGGTAGTGACGGAGAAACAAAATGTCATTTCACTTGAAATTAATTGACATGGTGACATGTCACAACCCCCACCCTTTTTGTGGAAAGTCCATCAAGAGAGCCTGACTTATGGAAAAGGTTTTTACGCTTACTCAGTCAAATTTGATCAACACCAAGATGCCTGGGTAGTCTCTGAATGAATTATAGTGTGTCTGTTTTATTGATGTCAATGTTTTCTGTTGTGTTGTTTCTATATGAGAAAAGAGTCCTTGTAATCACAACAAATTTCCATAAGGATCAATAAAGCAGCTTTACTCTTAATCTTAGTCTTAGTTTTAGTCTTAGGTCTTAGTTTTAGATCTTAGTCTTAGGTCTTAGTCTTAGGTCTTAGTCTTAGGTCTTAGTCTTAGGTCTTAGTCTTAGGTCTTAGTCTTAGGTCTTAGTCTTAGGTCTTAGTCTTAGGTCTTAGTCTTAGGTCTTAGTCTTAGGTCTTAGTCTTAGGTCTTAGTCTTAGGTCTTAGTCTTAGGTCTTAGGTATTAGTCTTAGGTATTAGTCTTAGGTCTTAGTTCTTAGTCTTAATCTTAGTGTGAAGAGAACAAATATCACTTCACTGACAGAAAGGTCACCCATTAACTAGAGATCAGCTAATGTGTTTCTGCTATGTGTCATATACTTCGAACACATTAAGACTTCACCTTTCAGACCTTGCGATTTTTGGGGCAGATGATGTAAAGGTCATCTGTTTCAGTGGTCTATGGTTAACAAGCGTGTCATGTGGGCAGCACAACGACTAACCTCCTTTACTTTTCCCAGACTATTGTCAGGTACTCATTAAAGCTGGGTGAACTCAGAGGCGCCCGAAGATCCCGAAATTAAAAATCCTATTCTTCACCAGGATTCGAGTCCGGGACCCTAAGTTCAGAAGCCAAGCGCTTTACCGCTTAGCCACAGCGATTCTGTCCAAAAACATTTTTTTTTGTTTAAAAAATTTTAAGCATGTTCATTATAGGTAGAAATTCATGTACATTTTTGAAACAAGATGAGTCTTGTGTGTTTCTGGTTATTGTAAGTAAAAGTATAATCTGAATACACCAACAAACAAAAGGTTTTAAAACATTATACCTCTAATTCAGTAATAGCTATTTGGACAGTTACAAGAAAGCCCCGTTTGCTACAGAGGCGTAGTGAGGGGTGGGCAAGGGGCACGATGCCCCGAGCGCCACACACAGAGAGGCGAAAAACATTTTTGTAGCTAATTAAAACATTCTGAAGTTATTTGTAGTATATTATTATTAAATACTTTTTTAAAATTTATAAGCTGTATTTCTATGTGATTTGCATGGGGGGAGGGGCGCCAATAACGTTTTTTGCCCGGGCTCACGTTTTTCTCACTACGCCTCTGGTTTACTACGATCTCCATAAAACTATCGACACTATAGACACCGACCTTTTCAAATTCAATGTTACCCAAAGTAAAATTTAAGACCCTCTGTTGTTGTTCTTACTGAAAAGCTAAGAGGAAGACGAACTTAATACCTACTGGGGAAAAGTTTCATGCTCCTCACCACCTGATGCCCAGTGCCACCCGCACATTGCTAGCTAAACCTCTGGCGGACTAAGTCTTGACGTTTGTCATTATTAAGTAGATTTAGTGGGTTGAAATCTACAGTCTTGTCATCACTAACCTATCTCAGTAAAGAAGATTACTCATCTTCTCTTATAAAATACAGAGTTTACTTCAAAAAAAAAAGATGATTACGTCATACACCCAGTAAATACTGCATAAGTCTACAAGTAAATTTCAAAACTTGACAAACATGTCACGTACAAAATGAAAAAAGGAGAATTCAGTAGAGTGCAGAGGTCACAGGCTCACGGGGGAGCCTGTAGAGTGCAGAGGTCACAGGATCACGGGGGAGCCAGTAGAGTGCAGAGGTCACAGGCTCACGGGGGAGTCAGTAGCGTGTAGTGGTCACGGACTCACGGGGTAGCCAGTAGCATGCAGTGGTCACGGGCTCACGGGGAGCCAGTAGAGTGCAGATGTCACAGGCTCACGGGGGAGCCAGTAGAGTGCAGAGGTCACAGGCTCACTGGAAGCGCGTAGAGTGCAGAGGTCACAAGCTCACGTGGAGCCAGTGGAGTGCAGAGGTCATAGGCTCACGGGGGAGAACAGCTTGTCGGAGTCCTTCTCCCAGCGTTCAGTGGTTCTCAAACTTTTAACAGTGGTGCACCCCAACCAGGCCTGGCCTTAGATTATTGTAAGCCTTTTCATTTATCTATGTATCTATCTGTCTATGTATGTATGTGTGTATGTATGTATGTATGTAAGTATGTATGTATGTATGTACGTACGTACGTACGTACGTACGTATGTATGTATGTATGTATGTATGTATGTATGTATGTATGTATGTATGTATGTATGTATGTATGTATGTATGTATGTATGTATGTATGTATATATGTATGTATGTATCTATCACTCTGGTATGTATGCAATTTTTTTATGTATGTTTTTATGTATGTATGTATTTATGTATTACATATGGTAATTAAGTATTCTTGTGTATTTACATGTTAAGTTACAAAATTGTATTAAAGCTAAACTTTATAACTTTCATATTCTGGAAACCCCCCCCCCCCTCTTTCTCTCTCTGTCTCTCTCTTTCTCACACAGACACACACATTCTATTACTTAGATTGTGATATCATCGCCAGACCAGATCTGCTTGTATTCATTACCTACTTATATCTAGTCCACTAAATTCCTCATGAGCACACTACAATACTGTTTGGCTTCAATCTTGGTTTGATGAAAGGTGAACATCCGGAAGCCGGTGCACTTCTGCCAACTTGTGAAGGTTTCTCCGATGGTGATGTGGAAAAACGGTCTGATTAATAAAGTTCCTTTGGACCTGTATACAATGGCGCCTCATTCGCAACGTGATGACTGAGTGATGTCCAGGAACATTTTTTGCGTTGATTAGTCCAGCTTTAAGTATATAGTATTGGACATAACAACATTAGAACAATGAAGTTTCACGCTGATCTGTCAACTAGTAAACGCACCAACAAAAAGATTTAGCATTGCATTACCCGGGATTTGTTTGGCTTCCAGGCTTCCATGACAACTGGAGATGGCTGCCTTTGGAAGAATCCCTGTTTCATCGTTTTGCATGATGAAATTTGTTTTCTTTGTTTTTGACGATGTAAAACCTTTTTGAACTACTAATTAAATAAATTGAAACAAAAAGTTAGATTGTGATCCAATATTTACCATTTCTTTCTGCTCATTTCTACATTTACATCCACTATAGGCTATCCTCAATGTAATTTGACTTGCTGTTATAGGAAGCTTTTTATGTTGATGCAAGTCTACAGCTTAGCATGACATGGTCATGCGGTAAGCGCGCTAGACTGTTGACCGATTGTCTCGAGTTCATACCCTGCCCGCTACCATCCCACGTCGTCCTTCGGGAGGTTCGAACTAGGATTTTAATTAACTGAAGGAACATCTGAAACTTGTAAACATGTTAAATTAAAACTTAATGTAAACGAAAATTGAAATAAGAAAGAGAAGTGTCAACAATGTCCTCTCCCAGTTTTCACGGGCTTGAGACCGTCACAAAGTTTTTGTGTTGACTTTGTGGCCTGGTTTAAAATGTTGAATGTCGCAGTTACAAATACAATATAAAAGACATTTCATATTCATACAGTTTTAAAACAGGTCTTAACAAGCATCTGCAGGTATTTTACATAGAGAGAGCGAACAAACGAAAATACTACATAAAAATAAGGAAGTTTAAAACTGTTATTTTTTAATGTATTATAAAAGAAAATAATATTTAGATAACTATTTCACTAACGAAATAAACAACTGAAGTGAAAGTTAGAAAACAAAGGCCAGTGAGAAGAAAGAGAGGCAGAGATGAATTAGAAAAGTGGAACACAAAAAAAAGACAAAGGGAAAGTTTGTAGAGTGCAGAAAAAAAAATTATTTATAAATGGTTAACCTGGCAGAAAACTAAAATCGAAAAAAAAAAAAAGAGACATGAAATCAAATTGACAAGCACAAACATTAACTGTGACATTCAACACTTTGAGATTTTTACTTTATTTCTTTCAAATACAAATTACATAGAACCATTTTTTTTTATTAAATGTAACATTACAAAGTACAATGTATAAAATATAATACAGTTAGCACATCTACTCCGTATCAACTCTCTCTCTTTCTCTCTCTCTCTCTCTGATGCAGGTCACCAGTGACAATGTCTTCTTAAAACACGTTTTTCTCTCTTGTTTTTTAAAAAGATGGCTTTGTTTTTTTTTTCTTTCTTTCAAAAACCAAACTGTTTGCTTGAAGAGACTTGCCTAGGACAACGTGGAGTGGAGTTTCATGGTTACAACTTAACATCACACGAGTGTCCATGTTGTCGGTGGGTCACATTTGTTCTTGACAGTGAGACAATAAAATCACAAGAAAGTCGATTCAGATTTTAAAATGTTTTTATTCAAGATTAATCACATAACATAAAAAATAATACACAATTTGAAAATATGTTCACTTTTTATTTGCTCAAAGTTTTATAAAATGTTAATATTTACATTAGAATTTCAGCATTTCTGTTAAGTCGTTAGGCTACATTATTACTCCCACACACACACACACATACACGCAGAGTTCTTACCTTTAAAGACAAGACTTACGTCACTATAGGTTCTGTAGATATTATGTCTTCACTGATTTGATTACTTCGGGACCAGTGATACAGGTCACGCATGGTCTTCAATTCTTGGAAGGGGTCAAACACTAGACTCATACCTGTGGACTAAACTCAACTTCTTCATTAGGAAATGAAATGTGGGAAGAAATAAATAGATTGAAAATTAAATTTCACGCAACACTTTGTCTTTTAATTGACGTTACATCCCTAGAACTATTTAATGGGCGTCCGCTCACTTTATAAACATCTATGTCCTAAACAAGTAATGGAATTGTGTTCATAGCACATTGCATTTTGTCTAAAAAAACAAAGCGAAAAAAACACATGGAAGCTAAATGCTCACCCACCCCCAGCCTTGACCTGTTGTTTTTGCTTTTTGTCACAATGATTTACCTCGACTAAAGCAATGTACTTTGACTGACTATCTTTACCTGGTTTTTAATTTATTAGTCATATCAATATCATAGAGACCTCGACTAATGCAATGTACTTTGACTATCTTTACCTGGTTTTTAATTTATTAGTCATATCAATATCATAGAGACCTCGACTAATGCAATGTACTTTGACTGACTATCTTTATCTGGTTTTTAATTTATTAGTCATATCAATATCATAGAGACCTCGACTAAAGCAATGTACTTTGACTGACTATCTTTACCTGGTTTTTAATTTATTAGTCATATCAATATCATAGAGACCTCGACTAATGCAATGTACTTTGACTATCTTTACCTGGTTTTTAATTTATTAGTCATATCAATATCATAGAGACTCAATCTCTGATTCCTTTGTCATATTTACCTTTAAACCGGATGTAAATAAGCTTAAAGACAAACCTTTTAGGTCTACTCTTAAGGTTACCTTACACTCCAGTATCACCTGGACATGTGACAGTTACATTTGTTCCAGCATCTCCAGGACCTTGGCGGCGGTTGGTCTGTAGATTGGGTCACTAACCAACAGAAAGGTCACCATTCTCCTAGTGAAAGTAACAATGTTTAAAATGAGATACTGAAAAAGTGACTACACAGGTAACTATAACAAAAAACTTCTAAGAATAAAAAGGAATGAAACAATAACAATGAAGTAATGTATTACATAAAATAACTCACTTGTAGTCGAACAGAACATTTAAATCAGCGTTAATCATTTCAACAAAGTTTACATTGGCAGGTCTCTTCTTTAACAATATAACCCAGCAAGTGATACCAAAGGCATACATGTCAACCTGAGGACAAATGTATCACGATATGTAGAATAATACTAATCAGAAAAACAACATTATTTAAAACATAATTACTATCAAACTGTATATATGATAAATTACCTTAAACGGGTTGACCCTCTCATCAGAGTAGGTCTCTGGAGCGCGGTAGAATCTGGTTCCAAAGTCCTGGAAAATCTCTACATTCGGATTGGGTAATGTCCGAGAAAGTCCAAAGTCCGAGAGAAGCAAGTTAGAATCATCGTCAAGAAGTATGTTAGCAGGTTTGATGTCGCAGTGGACTATGTATTTCTGGTGCAAATAGTGGATTGCTTGGCACAACTGAAAAGAAAAAGAAAGAAATTAAAAAACTTCACAAGAAAAAAACATTTAAATTTAAGATAAAACTAACAGTAGATAAACCTAGATTGATAAGAAAGATGTGTTGTAGAATATTTTTTTGTAAGTGGAAAGGAGATTTAAAAACAAGTAGTATAATGACATTAGTATAATGATATTGATGTAATGACAGTAGTATAATAATAAACATATTCATTTTTGCTGATTTTGCATTTAAAACATCATGTTATTTTGTTTTAGAAATCAAATGTTTGCCTTTATATTAATGAACATCATGTTGTGATTTGTATGTCTTCTTCTCGTCTATTTTATTTCTAGTCTGAACTGTCTGTAGGCCTACTATAGAACTTTATAACGATGTATATACTTTAAAAATTAATAATTATAATCATATATATAATTAAAAAATAAATAAATAAATAGTCTACATATATATTGACAATTTTCTTATTATCATTCAGACTTTATATTTTCACTGAATCTCTT
Organism: Biomphalaria pfeifferi; assembly: GCA_030265305.1. Classification (NCBI taxonomy): domain Eukaryota; kingdom Metazoa; phylum Mollusca; class Gastropoda; family Planorbidae; genus Biomphalaria; species Biomphalaria pfeifferi. Next base: position 607,691 of record JASAOG010000075.1, read on the forward strand.
TATTCGTGAAAAATTGTTGACTATAACCAAGTTAGATTTATATGGGCACTTAAATAAGAATACATCTATATATCGTTTTTTAGACTAGAGCGTGTGACATAAAACATATTTTTATAATACTACTGAATCTAGTGGTGTTTATGCTAAGAAGTTATAAACCGAAGAATGTATAAAAAAAATGTATTAAAAAAACGGATAGGCATACCTGTCTGATGTATTTCGTCTGATCTCCTAGATTTAAGCCTTTGATTGATTCCATCAGGGTACCTCGAGAACAATACGGCAAGAACAGTGCCAAGGTAGATGGTGTCTGAACAGCAGACAGAAGTGGCATGATGTTAGCATGTTTAAGTCGCTTCATCAGTTTTGTTTCTTTCACAAACATGTTGAGTGTCTCATCATTGCGCTTCTTTCTTTTTTCTCCTGCTTCAGGTCCATGCAAGTAAAACATCTTGACCGCCATTTGAGCATTAGGGTCATCATCAGACGTGGCAAGAAGCACTGTCCCGAATGTTCCACTACCCAGTACCGGGCCTTCAATCAAATGAAATTCGGTAAACACATCAGTGTAAATGACTTCATCAATAACTGGACATTGATTGGCAGCCATCGTACAGACGTGATCGAGATCAATGAATTTGATATCAAGAAAGTTTTAAAAATGTACTACTTACAGGTTCAGTTCAGAATGAATCACAAAATGCGAAATACTTTTATAGCCCACAAAATGTGAATTGATTCCAAGTATTTAGAATATAAGTCAAACTCACACTCCACAATCGAACAAATATCACACAGCTGTCTAAAAAACAAGTACGAGTCACTGCAAGAGAAAACTGCGTATGAAGAATGTTGAACCAACTAGTAAATATTTATAAGCACACTACACACTATGACGTCAATTAAACTGGACAATAGAATTGAGGACTGTCCACAGTGAGTCCATAAGAACACGCACACGTGATGGGTAGCTAAGACACAATTCATTACAAGCTATTCACTGATCAGTCACGGCTGATTGAATATCGGACCTTTTAATTGTCGCCGATAAGTAAACAATGCCCCCCGCCTCATCCAGTGTTGACCAAGTGTCCCAGGACTGAAAAAATATTGAAGCTCGTATGCAACATTAAAGCACGGAATGAAAAAGTATATATTTGCCGACAAAGTCTTTGCTAAGCGTGCCAATCCGATATGAAGATAGACAAAGTTACGGTTTATTTTTTCCGACAACAAATACTTCGCCTCTAAGTATATAAATTCCTTTCCCTTTTGGCGGTGACAAAGTGTCCCTAAATAAATATTGAAACTTGTATGCAAAATAAGTTGACAAAGAATAAAATCAAAACATCATCTACACATATATGTGAAATTATTGGGAGAAAAAATATTTTTAAAAACGTTCTTATGTATCATTTATATTCCGAGGCGCAGTGGCAGAGCGATAGAACGCTTGGCTTAATAATCCTGGTGCGGGCTTAAATCAGGATCCATGAGAATTAGCTTGAAAAATTCGATCGGTATTTGTGCTCGATACATGACACCTACGTAACCGTGGACCAAGCAGACAGCTGACCTAAAGAACTAGTGGATATCCTGTAGGGTTTGTCTTAGTTATCCGAAGCAGTGTGTAGCAACCATGGTGTGAAGGGCTTCAATTAACCCTAACCCATGACCATATAAAAAAAAGAAAAGATGTTAATTGTAAGAATGTTAATGTATCAATTCTTAAAATAATTTTAATTAGCATTCATTGACTTATCATATCGGACAAAAATAGAACAAAAACAATGCGAAATGACATATCTACGTCAGCCTATAATGAAACAACTTTTCCTTTGAGGGCCATCGCAAAGATTATCATATAGGTGACATGATTAAAAATTTGGAGTAGGATCCAATGTTTGAAGAACTTTTCCAGTGGCGTAGCTACCAATGTGCGGGTGGTGCGGGCCGCACAGGGCACCAAGTGGAGAGGGGCACCAAAATTCCCCCAGTGTGTATTAATTTCCTATTTCTCTGAGCTTTCAGTAAAAACGACTAATTGTATGGACACGAACAAACATAAACTACTGTATTTTAAACATGAACTAACGATTTATAAACTAGTCATGTCGCTATTTTGTTTCATCTCCTTGACTATTTCTTCAAGACAATGTAAGCTGTAGAACAGTTTGAATCTAATTTACTAGATTTATTTCGGACACACGGTACATGTTGTTACTACACTGATCAATGCTCTGTAATATAAAGAAGAAGATAGGCCAACCTTTTTTTACTTCATTGTTTAGTCCATTGGTTTAATCTAGATATTGAGTCTACAAATATATTTCTAAAATCTAGCTCTAAATAATTGTCTTAGTTTATTCATTTCTTTATGATTCTTTATAGTTTAATTTTGGAAATAATTCAATTGTAATGTCAATATTTTAAAATAAGCTAGCCTTTGTTTTCTACGAGTTTTTTTTTAACTAACTAGTTAATTGTAATACTGTAACGTAAACAAAATGATGAACAGTGCTCAAGACTGACTTGTCTGGCTGGCACCTCAAAACCCTTTTAAGCTCAGACGGAGAAATCGGCATCTCTGGTTCTGTCCGGTCTGTGTAGACTATAAGGGGACCATACCCAGATCTATCGGGGTCCCTCATTACCGACCCATCGATATAGCAGAAAATGGCATCTGATGTGTAGGACTTTAGTGTAGCTGATGCCAAGTTTTGGAGTATGGCAGGCGTTAATCGCCTCTTGGTGGCTCCCCTATAAGGGACATGTTTATTTGTGGGGCCGGCAATCTCCTCCACGCAGGGCAAGTACTAATCCTTCTAATTGGGATTCTGTCAGTGGAGAGCCCAGCTGATTTTGACAAATTGGCCGCAATGTGGAGGAACGATCGCATTTTTATGGGGTTCCTCTCTCTTCACTGTTGCACTAAGATTGTGGTGGGTAGCCTAGAGTCGCCCCTTTTGTAGCGCTCGTAGACCGTAAGTACCGCCCTCTCCCTCCTTAAATGTAAGAGGCCATGTTTGTTAAGATTTCAGCAGCGTTTGTTGGGCTTATCCGAAAGGTGCCACAAATGAACCTTAGTGCCTGTAATTGTACTCGTCGAGTGATTCGAGGGCAGTTTTTATAGCATATACTTGAAATGTATAGCTGTACTCAATTTGTTATCTGACTTCCCCTAAGTACAATGTGCGTAGCATGTCAGCTTTGGCACCCCACTTTGTGCTGGCCAGCTTTCCTAGTAACGCTAACTTCTCCGAGGCTTTTCTTTCAACTTCCTGGACGTGCTGGAACATTGACAACTTTCTATCCAGTGTTACCCCTAGATATTTTGGCGTGTTTTCACGTTGGAGTCGCAGCCCACCGAGTTGAAGCTCGAATGGAGCCTTAAGAATGTCGATCCCTAGGCTGAACAGGCACCAGGTCGTTTTGGCAACGTTTATCTGAATCTGTCATTTGTCGCATACGAGGAGATGGTTTGGAGGTCTGCTTGTAATGCCGCCTGTATTAAGTCGGCTTTCTTCCCGGTTGACCAGAGGACAATGTCATCCGCATAAAGCAGTTTCTTTGACCGCAATGAGGTGCGTTTCTTAAAGTTCTTAAGTTTAAAGAAGCATCGAGACAATTTCAAGTCAGAGTCCACCGACTATAGGCGAGCTGTTATTGGGTATGAATTAACTGAACAATTAAAAGCAACAAAGCAAGATGAGACGGTTATCATTGAATCCAGAAAAAAAAAAAGATGAGGCCGACATCCTGAATGATGAAAAAGAAGAAACTACTTCAATACCGCAGGTTCTAGAGACTAAAGGACAGCCAGCACACAAGCATGTTTTTAGTACACTTCTCAAACTTTCCTACTGAATAAGCTGAACCATCAGCACAGTGTCAACACTACAGTAATAATTAAACAACAGTCTAAAAGAATAAAATATACTAAAACATTTCAAAATTTGCAATGTAAAATCATAAAATGCAAAAACATAAAGCCCTGAATACAGATAACGTGTAATTCATCAGAGTATTGTAATGTATCAATAATGAATCAAATAAACCTAAGAGCATAACTTCATCTCAACCTTTCCCACCAAGGAAAAGAATGTTATTAAACTTTAGGCTTTGTCATTTTTTGGTACACTGAACCGTACACACTCCTTTTTCTCAACTTCAACACACCGCTGGGATATCCTCATCAAAATAACCGGAACTAGCCTTAAACGTTTAGTTGAGACCCGTTGGAGCGCCAGAGGAGAAGCCGTCAAGATGGTTAGGGATACATTTTCTAAAATTATAGAAACTCTGGAGACATTAACTAGCAGAGATGAACATTCATCGACTAGATCTGAAGCAGGCGAATTATTGGTTGCTATTCAGTCTTTTAATTTCCTCCCCTATCTTGGATTTTGGGCTCCTGTATTAACTGAAATTAATGATGCGCAATTCTACCTTCCAAAACAAGGATTGTCTATTCGAGACTGCTCACTCAAACTAAAAACATTAGAGACATTTTTAAGTTGTAATCGAGAGGACATCGCTGAAGCCAGCATTACCTTTGCTGAAAGCGTGTGTTCAGATCTGAGAATCAGTACAGAACCTCAAAAACGTATTGGCCATAAGAAAAAGATGCCTGGTGAGAAAAGTGACTACTCTTTACTTCCACACAAAGAAGATCTACGAAGGGAAATTTATTCTACCTTGGACAGGATTGTTCAAGAAATAATCACCCGATTCGAGCAACTTCATGATGTAGCAGATAGATATGAATTTTTGTCGCCTTCCCAGCTATTAAATCCTCAGGTCGATATCAATCTTGATAGTACTTCTAGCGACATTGATAAAAACGAATATCTGCTGGAGTGAAAGAGGCTTCAACGGTTTGTCACAGTTTCATCAGAAGCCTCCGCACTTCCAAAACAAGGACCTGTTGAGCTCTTGAATTTTTTTTTTAAAAATCAGCTAGATGATTCAGTCCCAAATAACGTCATCATGATTCGCATATTTTTGACTATTGCGGTAAGCCTCGCTACATGCGAGAGAAGTTTTTCCAACCTTAAACTGATCAAGAATTACTTAAGATCAACGATGACAAATTTACGACTCATTAATTTGGCCATTTTGTCCAATGAACAAGAGCTGGTGGAAAAAATTGATTTCAAGAAAATTATTAATACTTTTGCCAGGAAGAAAGCGCGTAAAATTCATTTGTAGTATGTTTATGTAGAAGTGTTGTTTTTTTTGAATTAACAATATTTGATTAATGAATACATATTATTTTGAACAAAAAAGTAAGGTTTTGCAATGTTATTAATTAGTTGGTTTTTTTTTGGGGGGGGGGGGGGCATCAAGATGAGGTACCGCACCAAGCATCATATAGTCTAGCTACGCCACTGAACTTTTCTAACATAGACTTCGAAGTATCTAGGGAACGGGTTGGCTAAACAGTTAAGCGCATGGGGTCCTTGATTCAAATCTTGGTAACAACTGTTGTTTTTTTTTGTTTTTTTTTTATAGTCAGCAATTTTATTTTATCATTCCATGATTTATAGTGTATACGAGCTTCAATATTTTGTCAGCCCTAGGGACCCTTGGCCGACACTGGGTAAGGTGCGGGGCATTGTTTACTTATCGGCGAGAATTTGATGTCCGAGATTCAATCAGCCGTGACTGATCAGTGAATAGCTTGTAATGAATTGTGTCTTAGCTACCCATCACGTGTGCGTGTTCTTATGGACTCACTGTGGACAGTCCTCAATTCTATTGTCCAGTTTAATTGACGTCATAGTGTGTAGTGTGCTTACAAAATACTTTCTTCATTTTTCTTGATATTTCGTTCTCTAAAAACAAAAAAGAAAGTCAATTTTGTTTTTTAATAAAAAAAATATTTTTTTTTACAATCTTTGAATGTAGACATTTGAGATTGGAGCTCTAAAACTAAAGAACATAGCATAAAAAAAAATCCAGTCGTTGTTAAGATTTGAATCAAGGACCCCATGCACTTAACCGTTTAGCCAAATCGCTTCCTAGATACTTTTAAGGTTAACTTTTAGAAAAGTTCTTCAAACATAGGATCCGACTTCAAATTTTTTATCGTGTCACCTATATGATAATCTTTGCGATGGCCCTCAAAGGAAAAGTTGTTTCATTATAGGCAAACATAGATATGTCATCTCGCATTTTTTTTTGTCCGATATGATAAGTCAATGACTGCTAAGTAAAATTATTTAAGAATTCGATACATTTACATTCTTACAGTTAACATCTTTTTTTTTTATATGGTCATGGGTCCGGGTTATTGAAGCCCTTCGCACCATGGTTACTACACCACTGCTTTGGATCACTAAGACAAACCATACCGCTTCGGATATTCACTAGTTCTTTAGGTCAGATGTTTGTTTGGTCCACGGTTAACGCAGGTATCATGTAGCAAGCACAACTACCGATCGTCATAATTTTTCTCCAGCTAATTCTCATAGATCCCGATTTTAAAAATTCCAGTCCGCACCAGGATTAGGAAGCCAAGCGCTCTACGGCTCTATAAAATAAAAATATTTTTTCTCCCAATAATTTCACATATATGTGTAGATGATGTTTTGATTTTATTCTTTGTCAACTTATTTTGCATACAAGTTTCAATATTTATTTAGGGACACTTTGTCACCGCCAAAAGGGAAAGGAATTTATATACTTAGAGGCGAAGTATTTGTTGTCGGAAAAAATAAACCGTAACTTTGTCTATCTTCATATCGGATTGGCACGCTTAGCAAAGACTTTGTCGGCAAATATATACTTTTTCATTCCGTGCTTTAATGTTGCATACGAGCTTCAATATTTTTTCAGTCCTGGGACACTTGGTCAACACTGGATGAGGCGGGGGGCATTGTTTACTTATCGGCGACAATTAAAAGGTCCGATATTCAATCAGCCGTGACTGATCAGTGAATAGCTTGTAATGAATTGTGTCTTAGCTACCCATCACGTGTGCGTGTTCTTATGGACTCACTGTGGACAGTCCTCAATTCTATTGTCCAGTTTAATTGACGTCATAGTGTGTAGTGTGCTTATAAATATTTACTAGTTGGTTCAACATTCTTCATACGCAGTTTTCTCTTGCAGTGACTCGTACTTGTTTTTTAGACAGCTGTGTGATATTTGTTCGATTGTGGAGTGTGAGTTTGACTTATATTCTAAATACTTGGAATCAATTCACATTTTGTGGGCTATAAAAGTATTTCGCATTTTGTGATTCATTCTGAACTGAACCTGTAAGTAGTACATTTTTAAAACTTTCTTGATATCAAATTCATTGATCTCGATCACGTCTGTACGATGGCTGCCAATCAATGTCCAGTTATTGATGAAGTCATTTACACTGATGTGTTTACCGAATTTCATTTGATTGAAGGCCCGGTACTGGGTAGTGGAACATTCGGGACAGTGCTTCTTGCCACGTCTGATGATGACCCTAATGCTCAAATGGCGGTCAAGATGTTTTACTTGCATGGACCTGAAGCAGGAGAAAAAAGAAAGAAGCGCAATGATGAGACACTCAACATGTTTGTGAAAGAAACAAAACTGATGAAGCGACTTAAACATGCTAACATCATGCCACTTCTGTCTGCTGTTCAGACACCATCTACCTTGGCACTGTTCTTGCCGTATTGTTCTCGAGGTACCCTGATGGAATCAATCAAAGGCTTAAATCTAGGAGATCAGACGAAATACATCAGACAGGTATGCCTATCCGTTTTTTTAATACATTTTTTTTATACATTCTTCGGTTTATAACTTCTTAGCATAAACACCACTAGATTCAGTAGTATTATAAAAATATGTTTTATGTCACACGCTCTAGTCTAAAAAACGATATATAGATGTATTCTTATTTAAGTGCCCATATAAATCTAACTTGGTTATAGTCAACAATTTTTCACGAATAAAGAGATTCAGTGAAAATATAAAGTCTGAATGATAATAAGAAAATTGTCAATATATATGTAGACTATTTATTTATTTATTTTTTAATTATATATATGATTATAATTATTAATTTTTAAAGTATATACATCGTTATAAAGTTCTATAGTAGGCCTACAGACAGTTCAGACTAGAAATAAAATAGACGAGAAGAAGACATACAAATCACAACATGATGTTCATTAATATAAAGGCAAACATTTGATTTCTAAAACAAAATAACATGATGTTTTAAATGCAAAATCAGCAAAAATGAATATGTTTATTATTATACTACTGTCATTACATCAATATCATTATACTAATGTCATTATACTACTTGTTTTTAAATCTCCTTTCCACTTACAAAAAAATATTCTACAACACATCTTTCTTATCAATCTAGGTTTATCTACTGTTAGTTTTATCTTAAATTTAAATGTTTTTTTTCTTGTGAAGTTTTTTAATTTCTTTCTTTTTCTTTTCAGTTGTGCCAAGCAATCCACTATTTGCACCAGAAATACATAGTCCACTGCGACATCAAACCTGCTAACATACTTCTTGACGATGATTCTAACTTGCTTCTCTCGGACTTTGGACTTTCTCGGACATTACCCAATCCGAATGTAGAGATTTTCCAGGACTTTGGAACCAGATTCTACCGCGCTCCAGAGACCTACTCTGATGAGAGGGTCAACCCGTTTAAGGTAATTTATCATATATACAGTTTGATAGTAATTATGTTTTAAATAATGTTGTTTTTCTGATTAGTATTATTCTACATATCGTGATACATTTGTCCTCAGGTTGACATGTATGCCTTTGGTATCACTTGCTGGGTTATATTGTTAAAGAAGAGACCTGCCAATGTAAACTTTGTTGAAATGATTAACGCTGATTTAAATGTTCTGTTCGACTACAAGTGAGTTATTTTATGTAATACATTACTTCATTGTTATTGTTTCATTCCTTTTTATTCTTAGAAGTTTTTTGTTATAGTTACCTGTGTAGTCACTTTTTCAGTATCTCATTTTAAACATTGTTACTTTCACTAGGAGAATGGTGACCTTTCTGTTGGTTAGTGACCCAATCTACAGACCAACCGCCGCCAAGGTCCTGGAGATGCTGGAACAAATGTAACTGTCACATGTCCAGGTGATACTGGAGTGTAAGGTAACCTTAAGAGTAGACCTAAAAGGTTTGTCTTTAAGCTTATTTACATCCGGTTTAAAGGTAAATATGACAAAGGAATCAGAGATTGAGTCTCTATGATATTGATATGACTAATAAATTAAAAACCAGGTAAAGATAGTCAAAGTACATTGCATTAGTCGAGGTCTCTATGATATTGATATGACTAATAAATTAAAAACCAGGTAAAGATAGTCAAAGTACATTGCATTAGTCGAGGTCTCTATGATATTGATATGACAAATAAATTAAAAACCAGGTAAAGATAGTCAAAGTACATTGCATTAGTCGAGGTCTCTATGATATTGATATGACTAATAAATTAAAAACCAGGTAAAGATAGTCAGTCAAAGTACATTGCTTTAGTCGAGGTAAATCATTGTGACAAAAAGCAAAAACAACAGGTCAAGGCTGGGGGTGGGTGAGCATTTAGCTTCCATGTGTTTTTTTCGCTTTGTTTTTTTAGACAAAATGCAATGTGTTATGAACACAATTCCATTACTTGTTTAGCTACAAGGACATAGATGTATATAAAGTAAGCGGACGCCCATTAAATAGTTCTAGAGATGTAACGTCAATTAAAAGACAGAGTGTTGCGTGAAATTTAATTTTCAATCGATTTATTTCTTCCAACATTTCATTTCCTAATGAAGAAGTTGAGTTTAGTCCACAGGTATGAGTCTAGTGTTTGACCACTTCCAAGAATTGAAGACCATGCGTGACCTGTATCACTGGTCCCGAAGTAATCAAATCAGTGAAGACATAATATCTACAGAACCTATAGTGACGTAAGTCTTGTCTTTAAAGGTAAGAACTCTGCGTGTCTGTGTGTGTGTGTGTGGGAGTAATAATGTAGCCTATCGACTTAACAGAAAGGCAGAAATTCTAATGTAAATATTAACATTTTATAAAACTCTGAGCAAATAAAAAGTGAACATATTTTCAAATTGTGTATTATTTTTTATGTTATGTGATTAATCTGGAATAAAACATTTTAAAATCTGAATCGACTTTCTTGTGATTTTATTGTTTCACCGTCAAGAACAAATGTGACCCACCGACAAGATGGACACTCGTGTGATGTCGAGTTGTAACCAAGGATCTCCACTCTACGTTGTCCTAGGCAAGTCTCTTCAAGCAAACAGTTTGTTTTTTTGAAAAAAGAAAAAAAAACAAGAGAGAAAAACGTGTTTTAAGAAGACATTGTCACTGGTGACCTGCATGAGAGAGAGAGAGAGAGAAAGAGAGAGAGTTGATACGGAGTAGATGTGCTAACTGTATTATATTTTATACATTGTACTTTGTAATGTTACATTATTTAAAAAAAATGGTTCTATGTAATTTGTATTTCAAAGAAATAAAGTGAAAATCTCAAAGTATTGAATGTCACAGTTAATGTTTATGCCTGTTAATTTGATTTTGTGTCTCTTTTTTTGTTCTTTATTTGTTTCATGCCTAGTAAACAATTTTAAATATTTTATTCTTTTTTTTTCATTTCCCGCTTCTCCAGTTTATCTCTGTGTCTCTATCACTACTTTTATTTTCTGTCTTTCATTGTCAATGTAATTTTCTTTTAAAATGAATTAAAATAACTTTTTTTTTAATTATCTATTTTTTATGTAATATTTACTTTTTTTTTTTTAGCTCTATGTAAAATAGCTGAAGATGTTTGTTAAGACCTGTTTTAAAACTGTATGAATATGAAATGTCTTTTATATTGTATTTGTAACTGAGACATTCAACATTTTAAACCAGGCCACAAAGTCACACAAAAACTTTGTGACGGTCTCAAGCCCGTGAAAACTGGGAGAGGAAATTGTTGACACTTTTTTTAAATGTTTGTATCCATTAAGTTTTTTTTTCAGGTGAAAGGCCATGCCAAAGCTGTAGATCTACATCAACTTTTTTTTCAAATGAAACGGTATGTCAAAATGAAGAATTATATAAAAAATTTCAGATGACAGCAGTTATTTACTTACAATACAAATTGAGTTAATGTCATAATGTTTTAAAATAATTCACTTCCCCAAAATTCAAGATATCTCCACGTGTTAACTAAAATCAACAAAAGCCGATACTTATGTATTTTAATTTTGATTATTCTTATTAATAAACTAGCTGTACCCACCGGACACGCCAGTTGATTTGTTCCCATGCTTTAAGTGTTTTGTTATGCCTGGAAACACATACATTTTTGCTTTAATAAATGGTTCACATTTTAAACATAAATCTAACATCCTTTTGTAGCCCGTGAATAAGTGTAACTATTGCAATGAGATTTCACGACCCACTCTCTATTTCTATCTCTCTCTTCTTTGCTTTCTGGATCCCACATTTTTTTTTGTTTGTTATTTTTTACTTGCGCATCGTAATTTCTCCCAGGTAAACATAGACTTTTTGACTTGATTTGGAAAGACCCGCTACATAATGCGCTCCAACACATACATAAACCCTAACATTGTCTACCTTGGTATCGGATAGGGCATGCTTAGCAAAGACTTTGTCGGCAAATGTATATTCTTTACTTCGGTGATTTATTGTTGCATACGAGCTTCAATATTTTTTTAGCCCTAGGGACATCTGGCCTACACTGGGTGAGGTGGGGGCATTGTTTACTTATCGGCGAGATTCAATCAGCCGTGACTGATCAGTGAATAGCTTGTAATGAATGGACTCACTGTGGACAGTCCTCAATTTCTTTGTCCAGTTTAATTGACGCCACAGTGTGTAGTGTGCTTACAAAATACTTTATTCATTTATCTTGATATTTCGTTCTCTAAAAACAAAAAGAAAGTCAATTTTGTTTTTTAATTTCAAAAAATATTTTATTTTGACAATCTTTGAATGTAGCCATTGGGGATTGGAGCTCTAAAACTAAAGAACTTAGGATACAAAAAAAAAAAACCAGTCGTTGCCAAGATTTGATTCAAGGACCACATGCGCTTGACCGCTTAGCCAACCCGCTTCCCGGAACAACTTTTGAGGCTATGTTATCTTTTACAAAAGTTCTTCAAACATAGGATCCTACTACACATTTTTTAATCGAGTTCGCTATATGGTAATCTTTGCGATATCCTCCAAATGAAAAGTTGTTTCATTATAGGCTGACATAGAGATGTCATTTCGCATTTTTTTTTATTGTTGTCCGATATGATAAATCAATGACTGCTAAGTAAAATTATTTAAGAATTCGATACATTTACATTCTTACAGTTAACATCTTTTTTTTTTTAAATGGGGGCCCCAATGGTCAAGGGTCCGGGTTAATAGAAGCTTTTTGCACCATAGTTACTACACCACTACTTCAAATCACTAAGACAAACCATACAGCTTCGGATAACCATTAGTTCTTATCTTCATGTCTTCTTATCTTATCTTATATAATACAGACGTTACATCAAAAAAGAAGATGATTACGTCCTACACGTCATGCATATTAACAAATGACCTAAATTCTGCCAAGTCACTGGTTTTCCTGGCTAGCTCAGGCAACCCATTCCATGCTCTAATAGCACTAGAGAAGGAGCATTTGTACACATTTGTCCTAGCATATGGAACAAGAAATGTGTCTTTATCTTTGTGTCTTTCTGAGTATTTTATTAGATTTTGTATTTGAAGATTATGGTTCAGTGTTTTTTTTTTCTTAGCTGTAAGTCTAATTTAAGTTTAAGCTCTAGTCAAGGGACACATCGTCATCATTGGGTGAGTTTGGGTGGGCATTGTTTATTTATCGGCTCAAGATAGAAGATATATACGCCCATTCAGTCACCCGTGAGCGAATGGCAAGTAACAAGAATGGAATGAATTGTGAGATGGTGCTAGTTTATGTATTATTTATATTTGGGCACAGTGGACCTGGACATATATATATTTATAGCTTTTATATAGCGCTACTTTCATGCTTAAAGCATGGAGGGAGTTGGTTTGCCGTGCTGCCTTTAGGCGAGTCGGGTGTCGAACCTTGAGCCCCCTTCTAGGTAGCCAAGCCAAGATACGTTCAAGCGCACTTAGCCTCTCGACCACGCTTCCCACTTTAGATTCCTATATTTCTCGTCCACCTTATTTGACATGAAAGTGTGTATTAAACATCCACGCGCAATCTTCTCTCGCAGTCACGTGTGTTTGTTTAACAGTGCGCTGTGTGATATTTATTAAAGAGTTTCTCTTTTATTCTAATCCAACGTAGAAGTGGCCCTTTTAGACATAGAGGTCTATAGGGCAGATGATGTAAAGGGCATCTGTTTATGTTGCCCACGGTTAACGAGGGTGTCATATGGCCAGCACAACGACCAACCATGTCAGGTTTCCATTAGCGCTGGGCGCCCTACAGATCCAGAAATATAAAAAAAAATATCCCAGTCTTCACCAGGATTCGACACCGGGACACCTGTTCGAAAACCAACATTCAGCCACCGCACCTCCATGTATTCTAATTTATATGAATAAATTGACATTTGGATTTATATTGTGTGGAAAAAAATGTTTGCATTATGTTTATAGTTTAAAGCCTTAGAACTGGGAAGGGAAGAAATCTCAGTATTTTTGCTAATCATGGCTAGACGTGTTGACCTCTTTTAGTCTTGAAACGATCATGGTTTATCGTAGAGTAGTTTTCACGTGGTCATGTATAGCATTAAATATATCCATCCTAGTGGCGCTGCAGCCCATGGAGGGCTCTGCTTCAACACATCCTTCCATTCAGATCTCTCCTGTGCCTTTCGTCTCCACGCCCTTACCCCAAGCTGTTGCAGATTCGGGGTCTGCCTTTGGGTCGCCTGCCTTTTGGTTTTTGCCTGTATACGATTTTCGCCCCTCTGTTCTCTGACATTCTTTCAAGGTAGTCTGTTCTTTTTTATTTCTGTCACTATCGGTGGGTCTTCATACAATTGATATATCTCATGGTTAGTGCGTGTCCTCCACGCTGTTTCATCCTGTATGGCACCATAGATTTTCCTAAGAATTTTTCCTTATTAAGTATTCAGTATATTTTCGGTTGTCTTCGTATATGTCAATGTCTCACTTGCATACATAGCTGCTGGTCTTATTATGGTTTTGTATGTTATTTTCTTGGTTTTCCTTGAAACTGTTTTGCTCTTAAGTAAATGATGGGTGCTATAAAATGCTCTGTTGCCTCCTGCTATTCTTTCCTTTATTTCTGTTAGTAGGTCATTTTTTAAAAATCAATTGTACTTCATAGATATTTGAAAGTTTGGACATTTTCAAATTCTTGATCTTTAATTTGGATAAATTGTCCCTCTGTTTGATTGTCTTTTATCATTGCGGTGTACTTGGTTTTACCAGTCCTGCTGGTCGAGATGCTTCTTCTAGTTGTGTGAAGGCTCTAGCGATGTCAGAGGTTTCTTTACCCAATAAAGCAATGTCATCGGCGTAAGCAAGGTATTGTAGAGGTTGGCTGTATATCGTCCCTGTTGGTTGTGGACCCATGTTTTCTCTCCTGAAGTAGTTAGTAATAGTTCCCCTTGTGTTTATGTCTATATCTCTTATAACTCTCTCCAGTGTCAAATTGAAAAGCAGGTCATATATTTACATCCCGGAAATATTCCCATCCACATGCAATGCCAGGGCGTGCGAAGGCAATCAATTTTTGTATCTTAGTGGGAAGAAATCTGTCACATTTGCATTGTTATTATAGATCTCTGCCTGAATATTGATGTGTCAACTTAAGTCATTTTCACTTCAGAACAATTTTTTTTCCCGAGAGTGCCACGTACTGTTGATGTCTACTGCGTTTGCACTTCTTTTTTTATTATGAGGAATCGTGCGCACTAGAAGCCAGTTAAAGGATTTTTGCAGTTCAAAATGCAAGAAAACGCTCAGCTCGATCTGATGCTAGGCCCCGGACACCGCTAGGGGGAACCTATATCGCTCCGCAAGCCCTCAGGCCATGTGGATGCAAACGGAAAATGGTTTATATGAGAGTGCAAAGACTAGAGAAACTCTGGAGGCAGAAGTACACGTGTTTTATTTCATTAACATGGCCAGGTATTTGGTTGATAATAATAATCTGTGGCATTTTACGTCTCGAGAGTAGATGTTTTCCCTTTGCAACTTCTTGTGTGACTAAAGAGGCCAATCCTTGATACACAGCTGCGATCGCAGGTTGGGCATATGTCACCAGGCGCCGTTGCATTTTCACCCTTCTTTCTGCTTCTGTTTGACATCTGCGATCCGTGACCCTTCCTTTATGTTCTCTCTCTATGTGGATCTATCCAGTGCCACCTCTTCCCAGCTGCTAGTGTCGATTTTGAAGAGCTTCATGTCGCGTTTTGCATACATCCGTATAACGTAAAAGTGGGCGACCAGCGGCTCTCCTGCCTTCTATTAGATCGCCATACATGCAATTCGACCTACTGGCATTCTACAAACGTGGCCAAGTCAGCCAAGGTGTCTGCTGCTGATAACAGAGCGGATGTCCCGGCACCCTGCTCTTCGTAGCACTTCCTCATTGGTTATCTATCTTGCCACCTTATTTTAAAGATCCGCCTTAGGCATCGGAGGTGAAAGACATTCAGCTTTCTTTCCTGCAATGAGTAGGTCGACCATGTTTCACTTCCGTACAGCAAGGTGCTCAACACACAGGCCCGGTAGACTAGGGCTTTAGTACTGTTAGTCAGCAATATGTTGTCCCAGACTCATTTCTACCACCGTCTTTGTGTCTTTATTCAGTAGAGTGTTGTTGGATGTGATGGATGATGTAATAATAATAATAATCTTTATTGTCCTTGAGGAAATTTGTCTTACAATTTGTGCATTACACCAAACAGAACATAGTTACAATGAAAAAATGTATACATTCACACCAGACTCACTCATAATTTACATACGACAAAAGTTTATATCAAATTGTTTCTATTTAATGATTTGATTGCCAGGGGAACAAAAGAGTGTTTGTGTCTGTTTGTCTTTGATATCGGTGTCTTGTATCTCTCTTGTGATGGTAATATCTCAAAAACCTGACCCAAAGGGTGATATCTTATTTCTAGAATCTTTTTTGCTTTTTATGGATGTTTGTTTCAAACAGCTGCCCAAATGGGGTTTGTTTTTCACCAATGACTTTACCAGCAGCATTTAGGATTCTATGGAGTTTATTTTTATTTCTAATGCTCAGATTGCCATATCAGTCATATTAAAACTTAAATTATTGCAGATGTAAGCATGATAAAACATAGCCAAAGCCTTTTCACTAACATTGAACACTATGGTTCCGCGAAACACAGTTTGGGAAACACTGCTCTACTCAAAATATGAATATTCTTGTTATAAATCCCACGGCTCTTCTTATCTTATCTTATATAATACAGACGTTACTTCAAAAAAGATGATTACGTCCTACGCGTCATGCATTTAGTCATGCATATTAACCAATTACTTAAATTCTGCCAAGTCACTGGTTTTCCTGGCTAGCTCAGGCAACCCATTCCATGCTCTAATAGCACTAGGGAAGAAGGAGTATTTGTACAAATTTGTCCTAGCATATGGGACGAGGAATGTGCCTTTATCTTTGTGTCTTTCAGAGTATTTTATTAAATCTTGTTTTTGTATTTGAAGATTATGGTTCAGTGTTTTATGTATAATTGCTACTTTACTTTTGAGTCTTCTGTCCTGAAGGCTTTCTAAATTTAGTGATTTTACTATAGGTGTTACTCTAGTCAAATGTGAATATTCGTTTGTTATGAATCTCACTGCTCTATTTTGTGTCTGTTCCAGTTTCTTAATGTTTTCTTGAGTTGAGGGGTCCCAAACGGTGGATGCATATTCTATTATTGGCCTAACCAAGGTTAAATAACATTTTAGTTTTATGTTCTTATTTGATTTATAGAAATTTCTTTTAATAAACCCTAATGCTTTGTTTGATTTTTTTATAGTTTCATCAATATGCGGATTCCATGTCAGTTTTTCATTTATTATAACACCTAGGTGTTTTGCGTTTTTAGTCTGTGTTACTGGTTTGCCATGAAAAAGATATGTGGAATTAATTTGTTTTAGTTTTTTTGTTACTCTTAACAACTGACATTTTTCTGGGTGGAAAGATATGCTCCAATTTGATTCCCATTTCTGTAATTCATCTAATTCTCTTTGTAAAATATCTGTGTCTTGTGTTGTTTTTATTGTTCTATATATTATGCAATCGTCTGCAAATAATCTGACTTTTGTTCCTGAAGTAATGCAATTTGGTAAATCATTTATGTCAGTTAAAAATAGTAGTGGACCCAAGACTGTTCCTTGATGTACACCTGAGTTTACTGTTATCGGTGTTGATTTAGAGCCATTTATTATTACAGTTTGTTCTCTCCCTATCAGAAAATCTTTAATCCACTGATGCAGTAGACCATTAATGCCAAAATATTTTAATTTTTTAAGCAAACTATGGTGGTGAACTTTGTCAAAAGCCTTAGAAAAATCTAGTAAGATAGCATCTATTTGTTCACTATTATCTAAACCTTTAGAAAAATCATCAATTAGTCCTATTAGTTGTGTTTTACATGATCTATATTTCCTAAACCATGTTGGTATGGTGTAAGGACATTTTGTTTGTCTAAGTGGTTTATGATGTTGCTACATATTACGTGTTCTAGGATTTTACATGTGATGCTGGTAAGTGATACTGGTCTGTAGTTTCCTGGGTCAGATTTTTCTCCTTTTTTAAATAGGGGGGTGACATTAGCTTCTTTCCAGTCCTTTGGTACTCTGCCCTGGTTAAGTGAAGCCTGAAAGAGTATTTTGAACACTGGGGCTAGCTCATTGCTTAGTTCTTTGAGTAATCTAGCTGGAATACCATCAGGTCCAGACGCTTTATTTGGTTTGGTGTTGGCTAATAGTTTTTGAATTCCATTTTCTTGTACTACTATATCTTCTATAGTGTCTGCTTGGTTCAAATTCAGTAGTATGTCTTTGTCTCCTGGGGCTGAGAATGCTGATGCAAAGTATTTGTCTAGGATGTTTGCTTTAGTTTCATTATCATTATGTATTATGTTATGTCCATCTTTTAATGGCGCTATGCCTGTTGTTTCCATTTTCTTAGACTTAATTTTGTATCTGTTCTGGTCCTAAACAGAGGATACATATTCTAATATGGATGTATCTTAAACTGACTTAAACTGAGTCTGACTCAAACGTGATTTTTATTTTTCCTACGATTTTAATATCTTTTTCAGGGTTTCTAACCGTTACTATTTATATAGATTTTTAACCCTAAAATATATCTATTTCTATATATATTAGTGATAGAACTGGTACTCTCCTGCTTAGTGAAAATGAATTTATGAAAATCTCGGACAAAAAAGTACTTCCTCAAAATCGCTTTTTAACTTTTTACTTTTGTTGTAGGAATATAATCTAGATCTAGATATATCTATATAGATTTCTGGTCAAAATTTGTTCTAAATCCATTGTGTGGAGACAAAATCACTATTCTTCTAAATTGGTTTCATTATCAATAAATTAAATATGACTGAACAACAAAAGCGATCGGTGCTTTTTGTATGCTTAGGTAAATCTAGAGACTAGAATGTAGAAGATTAATAATTAATAAATTAAATACTAATTTACTAATTAATTTTAGTGGTAACTATTAATACTTATTCAGTTATTGTCTTATAAATTATAGTTATACTAGTTATAGTAAATACTGATAGGTCTACTAGTGAGTTATACTAGTTATAGATTCTTTAAATTATATAATTTTTATTAATTATATATAATAATTAATTACTATTAATTTAATTAATATATTTTATATATAATATAGTAATAATAGTACTATATTCTAATAGACTAAATCTAGAGTTTATATAAAAATAAATTTAAAAAAATGACTGTTTCAGTCAATTCAGTGTATAGACTGGCAGAAAAATTAGTTGTATGAGATTTCTCAAAAATGAATTAACTGGTTTCGACTCTTACAAATAAAACATTGAATATGTTGACTGTGACTATGTGACTATAATTTGATAAGTACTACTATAAAGACTAGTTTCTTCCCCTTTCAGAGCTTGCAATCTCTAGGGCAGATGTTGTAAAGGCCATCTGTTTCTGTGGTCATTGATTAACTAGGGTGTCATGTGGTCAGCACGACAACCAACCCCCTTTACTTCCCATGTCAGGTACCTGTTACAGTAGTACGGTTTATTGAGGAACGACCTAAAAAATCCCCTAAAAAATCAAAATCCCTGCCCACAGAGATTCAAACCCAAGACTCCTGGGTTTGGAAATCAAGTGCTTTGCCACTCACTGACAACCAATAATAATAGACTTAAAAATTATATATTTTCTCACATTTGTAATCAACATTTAAAGAGGATCCATGTTGACTTTATATTTTATTTACAAAAAAAAACATTAGTAAAACATAAGTAGTAATTGCCAGTCTATCCACTGAACAACTAAATATTGAGAAACATTTGACCTTTTCTATGTCATTAAAAATGTGTACTTCTTGTTTAATTTCTAGGTAATATATGTCGCTCCACAATGGCAGAAGGAATATTGCATCATTTAGTTAAACAGAGAGGCATCGCAGACAATGTACGCAGCAAACATTCTGTTCAGTTTGAGAATTTAATTACTGTGTACTTTCCCTCTCTTTTTTTTTTTTTATTAAATTTTAACTTTCAATTGTTGCAAAGTCACAATGTCAATGAACATTTGCTACATTGTAAGTTAGATTGAAGGAGTATAGAGATATAGATCTTGTAAATAGCTTGTGAAAACTGGTTGTTTTGTATCTCCAGTGGATCATAGACAGTGCAGGGACAGGCAGCTGGCATGTAGGCTGCCCACCAGATGATAGAACCATGACAGTTTTAAAAAAGAATGGCATCAGAGATTATCACCATTTGGGAAGACTGGTAAGTAACACACTAAGAAAAAAGGGAGAGGGGTGGTTAATGTTCTACATAGCAATGCAATGGTCTGTCTGGTCATGTTGTATAACACACTAAGAAAGGGGGTGTGGGATTAATGGACCTCATTCACCAATTGTAAACAAACAACACTTAGCCACATGGTTCTCTATATCTTCTATATAATTTACGATCTCATTTTATTTCATGATGGTTGACACGTGACAGTTTTTTTCATTGTTTTATCAATAAGATCACATGACTAAATGTTGTTTGTTTACGATTGGTGAATGAGGTCCATTAAGTAAAGAAGTTAAGTAAAAATGTTCTACATAACATTGCAACGGTCTGTCTGGTCATGTGGTATGGGCCTCAGTCTGTCATCATAATGGTATCAGGTTCAAACCCTGCCTACCACAACTTCCATCTGTTCTACATGAGATTGGAGCTAGGACGTAATAAACATATGGAATTTAAAGTTGAGTAATTATTATAGCTTTAATATAGCGCTACTTTCATGCTTATAGCATGCTCAGAGCGCTTTTGGTCCATCTCAGTTGTGGACTGGGGGGAGGAGGGGGTATCTAGGAGTTGGTTTTCCGTGCTGCCTTTAGGCGCTCAGTAAACACAACTCTGCCTGAGTCGGGTGTCGAACCTCGAGCCCCCTTCTAGGTAGCCAAGCCAAGTTCAAGCGCACTTGGCCTCTCGACCACGCTTCCCACCATAATTCAAAACCACTCCATATTTATATTGCTGATTTTTGTCTAAAGATCTTGTTAGCTGACTTCTGAACTGTTCTGAAAGACATCATTAACATACATTGGTAATTGATGGCTGGCTGGTCAAGTGTATACACTTCGTAACAGTATTATCAGTTCTAGCAACCATGGTCCCTTGCTATCCTGGCTAAAGACAAGACAAGATTTAATCAGAATCTTTCATTTATTTTCCTGGTCCTCAGATCACAGAAGAAGATTTTACATCCTTTGAATTTATTTTTGGAATGGACCATTCGAATATAGCGTAAGTAGAGTTGCATTAATACTTTTTTTTGTTTTGTTTTTTTTTGGTCATATATTTTGTCATTTAATTGCATCAAATTACTATCTTTTTAAAATGTGCATTTATAAATTGACATGACTAGTAGTAACACTTAAAAGAGCTCATTACAAAAAAGTTTCAAAAAAAAATATAGTAAATCTCAATCAAATATAATAAGTAACTCTTTGAAGGATTACAACCCGGGCATGCTACCCTGCCTCATAGTGGCGCCTGGGTAGAAACAATCGCAGGAGGAAACGATTAGGCTAAAGGGTAGCCAAACAAGACTCCCGTGGGGGGTCTATGGGATGCGAGAGCATCCTCATTGCACTGTGCGGAGTTGTAAAAAAGCTCCCACAACCTTGTCACAATCCAGGCGCTGTTCCTCAAGGGGCTGTTACATAAATGGCGTGTCCCGCACGGTTAGCCTGGAATAGAAAAAGGAAAACGCCGGGGGTCTTAGTGTATGCGGCCTCTTGCCGCAAGTGTGACCGACCCGTCAGACAGAACAGTGTACTCTGTTCTCTTTCAGGCCAGTGAGAGGGAGCTCTTGTTCACTTTTGCTGGCTTAGAGTTCCCAGAGCTGAAGGCTCAACTCTACCTGACAGTTTCAAGAAGAAGAAGAAGGATTACAAGTAGGGATGGTTTTAGAATAATGCTATGGAGTCTACTTGTAATCAGCAGAAACAAAAATATACTTGGCTTTAGTATTGGCATGATGGGAATAGAAATGAAACTTCATAGACATGAGATGAATGCTACAGTTGGAATGATGTCATCAACACAGCCCTCTTCATCCAGCTGATCTGTCCAAAATATAGCTGCTAGGCAGTAGAGGTTTGGGTTCAGAGTTTTCCATTTCTTTGGTGGGTAGCCCAAAGCATACAGGTTAAGCTCTAGTTGATTGCCTTCACCCCTTCTCCTGTGAGTGATAACAGTTCTGTTAGACCCAATATCTGAGCCACACCAGAAGGCTATGACTTGGAATTGTTGTCAGAAGTTATTTGAGACGCATGACATTGGAAGCATTTTAAATGTAGTTCAGTGCTTATATCTATTACCACTAATGGGAATAACAACCTTATGGAACTTGGACTTTATCCAAATGGCCAACCTTGATATATATCAAGTTTACTCATTTTCAACTACGAATGATTGCAAATTGTGAAATATGTTCTAGAATCTAGATGAATCAGCACTGCACTCTTTTCTTTTCAGAGGAAATGTTAGAACACCTCTTATAAAACTTAAACTCATGCACACACTTCTCTGTACCTGACAAGATGACAATCCAGAGCACATAGCACATGACCAGATTCTTATTTAGGTGTTGTTGTTGTTGTTGTAGAAATTTAACCAAAATTTACTTTGTTTGCAGTGACATTTCTGACTTAGCCCCAGAGGAGAGTTCCGCTAAAGTTGCACTACTAGGTGAATATGATCCACAGAAAGAACTTATTATAGAAGACCCATACTTTGCTTATGTAAGTCTCAGCATTTGTATTTAAAGTCCAATCACTTATATTATTTACATTTTTTGTCACATGTAGTCTGTATGCAGAACCTTTGCATTGTTTCATTCACGTCTATGAAATAAAAGAAACTCACAAGCTACACATTTGACTTGCATACAATAACTAGCAGAATATATCATGACTGATATAAAAGACAGTAGATTGGAAAGAAAGGTGGCACACACAATAAACAAGTCAATTTCTAGCAAGAGAAGTGTGACAGAGGGGCTTAAACTGCTCAGTTATCTAGTTCAAATCCCAATTCGAGCTTTGTTGTGTTTGCTTAGACCCTAAAGGCATCACCGAAACCTCCCATATATCCTCACGGGGCCACAAAAGAGATTGAAGCAAATAACACTTAGCACACTGTAGCATGAAGGATGCATTATATGAGCAATTTTTAAAAAGTTTTGAAATATTGTTAAAGATTACAATAAAATGGTTTCAGTTTTGTTCACAGCATCTATATTTCTTTTATTAATATTTGAAAACTAGTTGTTTTCTAGAGATTTTCATGCTAAATTTTGTAATAAAGAACAAGGGCCATACTTTTTTCTTTGTCCAAACAATATGAACTTTTTACTGGAACAAATATAACCCCACAAATAAAATGTAATAAAATACTCAGAAGGACACAAAGATAAAGGCACATTCCTTGTTCCATATGCTAGGACAAATGCTCCTTCTTCCCTATTGCTATTAGAGCATGGAATGGGTTGTCTGAGCCAGCCAGGAAAACCAGTGACTTGGCAGAATTTAGGTCATTGGTTAACATGCACGACAAGATGTGTGACGCTTAGGACATCATCATTTGCTATTTTGAAGTAACATCTGTATTATATAAGAAGAAGAATCTAATGTAATTTTTATAAGCTTTTTACTTTATTACATGACTATACATTGGCTTTCATCAAATTATTAGGAAAATAGTCTAAAGAAAACACCTAACATTTATTTAGGCGTCTCTGACTTTTGATTGAGCTTCTGTTAAATTTTGTGATTGAATGAGATGGGAAGTCTTTTCGTTATCTCTTTAGTTGCTCGGAGGCTATTACAGCCTTGATATTGTTTATATTATAAATAAATACCGGTGGAAACTTGATAAAGTAAGCACTTCTTAACAGACCTCAACAAGAGTTCCATTGATCATATATGACATACAAACAAAAAAAAGTTCAATGTGTTTAAACTTAAGCTTAAGATGGTAGCTAAATTCTTGTTAACTGTTCCCGGTCATTTCATCCCCTGTCACTTCATCCCCTGGTCATTTCATCCCCTTTTCTTTTCTTTATCTGATCATTTTATCTAACAAATAGTAATCGTAAAAAATCATGAAATAAGAAATATTTAACATATTTATTTTTATTTACATGACAAAAAGTATAACACATTAGATAACAATAAAATGGAATGCCCTTTTAATTACTATAAAAATTTAACATAAATATAGAGGTCATGTAAAAAAAAGTGTTTTTGTGTTCATCTATATAAGATAGGTAAGATAAGATAGATAAACTATTGATTGTAAATACAGAAGACGATCCATCGATTCATATTGCTGAAAAATGTTTGTAGTTCTCTTTTGTCTATAATACAATTTACAACTTTAAAGTTTAAAAGAAATAAAAGCAAAACTTATATAGGCGACATGATATCCTAAGGATGGGTGAAGTCAGCCTTTATTAGAAAAAAAAAAAAAAAAAACATTTTAAGGCTAAAAATGATGCGCCTATTTCAAGAAAGAGTGATTGAAAATTAAAATAAAGTGAAAGATGGTCGTCATGAGTTAACAGCAGCATGATCATAAGTATTTTAATTGTTCTCATCTTTCAAAAGATTTCCACTACTTCCATCACACTTTGGCCTTTGATCATTACGTCATTTGCTGGATAATATAATAATCCCCCACATCCAATAGAAGTGCTATAGCTAAGTTTTACAGATTTACAATATACTATTTCTCATCAAGAATGTAAAGTAGAAGGGGAAATACTATAAACGCATCAATAGCATGTCAAAAAAATATCAAAAAGCATTCTGCATAATTCTGATTCTATTTTAGATGAAATGAAGGCTTAAATTCAAAGTCTTAACAGCACAATTAAACAATGGATAAAAAAAAAAGATTTCATTGGGGATGAAATGACCGGTCACCCTTGTTAACAAAGTTGTTTTTTTTTAGGTTGACAGGTTTTGGTTGCTCTTTCAGATTTGAAGATTATTACATTCTCTCCCAAATCTCCTGCAGGACTCTAACCTGGTACCATTAAATGATAGTCCATAGTGCATACCACAGAACTAGCCTGTCAACCATGACCATCCTGTCAATCCATTCAGCTTTCAATTTCTATTATAAAATTTATTAATGAAATTCATAGAAATGTTTTCCTTCAAAAAATGCACATTTTAAATTGAAACTCTGCGTTTGTTGACAGAGAAACAACAAGAATGCATTTAATGAAGTCTATGAGCAATGTCTACGCTGCTGCACTGCATTTCTAGACTCAGTCTCCTGAGCATGAGAGATGATGAAGTCATCATTGGACTAGTAGCTCTATCTCTTGTATTGAAAGATAATCTCGCTATGTAGAACTAAATGGTTCTAACTTGGTTTGTGTAACTCTGATTGGACATTCCCTTTGTTCATGACTTTAAATTGTGTGTTTAACAGTTGTGTTTTATGTATGAGTGTTATTTGATTTTATGTGAAAATAAGTGTAATATCTCTGTGGATGAAATAGTTAACTGCCAGTTATAATGTGCCTATCACCATTCACATGTTGGGTATTAAAATATTTATTTTAAAACACAAACTATTTCATCTCTTTGACTTTTGTTTCTTTGCTTTTTTTAATCTTTATTTACAAGTGTCTGCTTTTCAATGACTATGTAGAGTGCTGACCATGACCTTCAAAGTTGCATACTCAATCAAGAAGCTTGAACTGGCCCCACACATCCCTATAAATGAAAGGCTTTATGGAAAGCACTGTGCAGGTCATCTCAGTAAAATAAGACTGGTTGTCTGAACCCTCCATCATGATAATGAGACGTAGATGAGAATGACTATGTTAGTGATAAATTCTTGGTATGAAGTAATCTTTAAAAAAAAAAATAGTAAAGTCCAAAAATAGGACAGATCCTATTTAAAAGACAGAAATATTTTGACCCAACACCCAGTGTTGCAGCCATGTTCGCAAATTTCTTTTCTTATTTAAAGTTGATGAAGATGGTGGCTGAGTGGTAAAGTGGTTGGCTTCCAAACCATGGTCCCAGGATCAAATCTCGGTGAAGAGTAGAATTTTAATTTCAGGCTCTTTAGGCACCTCTGAGTCCACCCAGCTCTAAAGTAAAGGGGGCCACATGACACCCTCGTAACATTTTCTGCCCTATAAATCACACAGTATATAAGGGGAACTTTACTTTTTTTTCTTTTTTTATATTTAAAGTTGATAGATCCAGAGAAAAATAAAATATTGGAAATCATGTCACAATCTTTTGATGTCAAGAATTATTTTATTCAACTTATCCACAACAAATAATATGACATCATCAAGCAGGTGAGTTTATTGGAAGCAACAGACAAATAAATGACTTCAATGTACACAGATTTCTTTATTTGATTCAGTTTTGTAAGTAGAAACGTGACATTAAATGATATGTATGGATACATTGTATAATCAACAGACTTGGTTTTCCTAGATCTGCTTTGTTAATATGAGATCTCAAGAGAAAATTAACAACAAAAAAAACTGAAGGTCTGATAATGACTGCTGCAGTGGAAGCTTCTTAATTACATACTACATAACTGCTCCTTTTTTTTTTTTAATAGTTTTATCTAGTGGAATTATGTTATAAGCCTACTCAGTGCACTATGGTCCAATCTCTTTTGTGGCTGGGGGGGGGGGGGGGGGGAGAGAATATTTCTGTGCTACCTTTAGACACTAAGCAAGCACAACTCAGCTCAGATCAACAGGCAAACTCGAGCCCCCTTGGTAGGCAGGCAAGCCGTTTTTACACATCCCAAAGCTTAGCGTCAGAAAAACTCCGCCCCAGGATTGAATAAATGCTTTTCACTTATTTGCACTTTCCTGTTTATTGCATTAGGTGAGGAGCTTGTGTGGCAGCAATGCTATTAAGCAGGTTCCACTGTATTTCATTTTTTGATTACCTTTTTTCTTAACAACCAGAAGTCTAAAAACATTCTCCTTACAAAGATTCCCTAAACTCTATTACTATGCATATATTTTTTTTTTTAAAATAATAATTTACGAAAAAGAAACTTCTGAAATTAGAATTAGTGTATTGCACAAAAATGATTACACTTCATACCAGTGACTAGTTCAATGGACAGCCTGTATGCTCAACAGTTATAAACAGATACACTCTTGTAAATCGACTAGAGTTTCATATTGTAATGTTACGTGGAAGACTTGTATAAATACCATTACCATTAATAATAATATTCTACTGTCTTGGTTGTTTGTTTTTTTTCTGATTTTCTTATTAAAAATTTGTGCTCGCTATACAAAAAATTGAGTTTAAAAAATAGTCTTTGGCAGTATTGTGACTAAATAAAATCAATTGGCCCAGAATTTTTTATTTTCAACATGGTATCCAATGTAAACCAAATAGAATCATTATGTGGATCATTGCTTTTAAAACAAAACAAGATGTCAATAAAAACGGATGAGATTTTGAACAAATTTCACCAGGATATATTAACAAATAATTAACACAAAACTTTAAATAACAGATCACAAAATGAAGTGATCTTTAAAAAGGTAAATCCAACATGTGAAAAAAAATGCCCTGCTACTGGCCATAAAATGTCGCTCCACATTTACCCCCCTCCCCCCCCAAAACCATTGTATCATTAGTTATTAGTACAGGCTTCCACTACCTGTTAAATACTACATATTATATGAATTCAAATTTTTCTTTATACTCAGTTTTGAACACTGTAAAATTTTGACTTTAAAAAAAAAAGACCATAAAAGAATGTCTTGTATGTAAATATGTCAACACCATTTTAAGAAACATTTGTTTCCTTGTATAAATAAAAATGTCAATATAAAGTAAAGATGTACACATTCAAAATAATTCTTTTGTGGCAGTATTTGACTATAACAAAAATGCAAAGTTATACCAAGTTTTTTTCTAATGAATATGAATGAAGGTCAGTGATGTTTTAGCAAACTTCTAGAATGTTGACTAACAAATGTGGTTGTAGGTGTACTCCGCATGAAAATAATTTTTTTAAAAGTTTACCATGAACTTGTCTTGCAATCTATTCGACTAGATTTCATCCTGGTTTGTGCATGAAGACTGTTTCAAATATTTTTTAATAAGTATTTTATTTTGATAAATTATTAATTACTAGTTTAAAATAAAGTAAAAAAAAATATTAAGCCGAACCAAAATTTAATCAATATTTTTATGTTTTTCAAGTAATTAAAATCTTTCAAAAGGATTTTGATTACATTACCCAGTTCTCTTAATTTTTGTTTTGATTTGTAAAAAAAAAATATTACTTTAAGTCCTGGTGATAGCTCTCTTTTTAAGAACCTGACTGGAGTATAGTCGATACAGAAAAAAAAATGATTGTGAATAGCATGAAATAACCTTTTAACCATGTTCTTATGTATGGTATATTCAAATGTTTAACAATTAATGGGAGGCTAGTGACAATATTATAATATGTCAGTACTTAGAAAATGATAGCAAAGTCTGACAATGTTTGATTATGTAATAAAATGTCATGATCAGCTTTTAAGTGATTTCAAATATTCGTAGACTCTATATACTGAAACCATAAAAAAAATAATAGAATTATGTTTTCTTGAAGTCAAGGTCAAGATACTTATGTTAAAGGAGCTAGTTTTTCAGCATTAGATGGAACTCACTCCCCATTGATCTCAGACAGACAACTTGTTTCACTACATTCAAGAAGAACATTAAGACCTATCTGTTCAAAACTTTTTGAGATTAGTTTGTCATTTTAGCGCTCATGTTTATGTTTGCAATGTTATCACAGCACCTTGAGCCTATATCATGTTTGTTAACAGCGCTTTATAAATTAAATTATTATTACTATTATGACATTCGACTCTTCCAAGAATTAAATAGTTTTAGTGAATTTAGGCCAAGTGGTCAAGTCAATCCACAGAAATTTTGATAATAAGAAATAAAGATAATCATGAATAGGATCAGGTGATATTATCCATTCTGTCAGGTTAGTATATCCACCCTAAACAATATAATATGAATGGAAATCAATGCAGCAGCATATTAGAATAATGAAATGGCAGTCATAAGTGAAATATTTTAACAATAAAACAAATGGTCCAATATATTTGTATAGATTGTTTTAAGTCTTCATCATAAAAACAAAGTTTTCTTTTGGAATAAATTACAGGTAAAAGCGAACTGATGGATGAACTGGTGGAAGTGAGGTCAAAGGTATGTCCGAGGAAGGAATTGTCTTGTGTTAAAAACTCGCTCCAAGTTGGAATTCAAAAACATCCCATTGGGATCTAACTTTTCCCTAACAGCACAGAACTCTTTCCATTGGGGATACAGTTTCACAAATTCAGCGCCAGTGAAGTTATGATCCTGAGGAAATAATAGAATGATAATAGAAGAATAATGTAATGAAGAGAAACAAACTGAACTATATAATGTAATAAACATGGACAATAAACTGAATGTATCATTTGTGTGGGTTTAAACATATATCTTTTTGAAACATATCTTTCCATGATCTAATGAACCATTCGGACGGAGAAGCAGGATAAATCTTTCCTAATTCTTTGTAGAACAACTCAAGAAAACAAAGAAACTAGGACAAAATACAAAATAGAGCATAGAGATTTATAACAAATAAATTTCCAATTTAAATAGAGTAACACCATTAGTAAAATCACTTAACTTTGAGACACTTCTGGACAGAAGAATAAACAGTAAAGTAGCTATAAAACAAAAGACACTAAACCATAACTTACAAATAGAAAAACAAAACCTCATTAAATACTCAGAAGGACGCAAAGATAGAGGCAAATTTCTTATTCCATACACTAGAACAAATTCATGCAAATGCTCCTTCTTTCCTTGTGCCATTAAAGAATGGAATGAGTTGTCTGAATCAGTCAGGAAAACCAACGACTTACCAAATTTTAAGTCATTGATTCACAAGCATGACTAGATTAACACATAAAATGCTTAAGATGTAATTATCTTCTTTTTTGAAGTAACATCTGTAATATAACAATAATAAATTATAGCTTTTATATGAAAGCAGCACACTATTTTTCCTTGGCACAGTCTGCAAAAGAGCTCACAGCTCAGCAGCAATAAAGCTGGCTATAAGAAGAAGAATAGCTTTTATATAGTGCTACTTTCATGCTTATAGCTATGGTCCAATCTCATTAGTGGATCAGTGGGAGGAGGTACCTGGGAGAAGGTTTTCCATGCTGCCTGTAGGCGCTCAGTAAACACAACTCTGCTCATGTCAGGTGTCAAGACAAGCCAAATAATTTTAAGCGTACTTAGCCTCTCGACCACGCTTACCACAAAATATATAATATATAAAATAAGATAAAAACAAAGAAGGAAACAGTTTGTTCTCTATTATAACTAAACCATTTTGAAATAATTATCTTGAAAGAAAAGTGTCTTTGAGCTCTCTTAAATTGTTTCACTTCTTTATTATTGTGTTATGTTACCCTTTAATGTTGAGTGTTGAGTTACACTGGAAGCACTAGGAAGAACAAATCAGGTATCACTGCCATTACTGGCATAGAGAGGAAGCTGCTGTCAGCAGATGGCAGAGGAAAGAGACAGCAGTATAGGCACTTGAGACCCAAAGAAGAGCCTTTGCTAAAGAAAGGTACAGATGATGAAAACAAAACTAAAAACACAGCACTAATCCTTAATCTTCGAAACCAAAGACAATTTTTTTAACGCTTCTACCCATATCATTGTGTTATAGTCTTTAAGCTGAGTTACCCTCTCCATGGTAATGAAACATGATGGCGAAATGATAGAGCAATACTCCACAAAGCCATGTGTCTCTGTTTAAACTTAATGAGGTTAGGGTTTTTTACTCTTTATGCTAAATCATCCCTGCCCCCACCCAGAAATTTTACCCACCAACCTTGATAGGCCACACATGTGCTACACAAATCCAATGCTATTTTGATTAAAAAATATACTGAAAATTTCATTTGAACTTACCTTTGCCCAATGTGGCCGGCCTCCATGTTTCACAACAATAGTTTGATATTGATTCCAGTAAGTTTCATGAGATACCAATTTATTAAACGGCCTGAAAATATTGGGAATAAAAATTAAAACAGCTTGAATATTTATTCACAAAATAGCTTCTTTCTGACCCACTTAATAATCTTTAGCTTATCTTGAAGGTGTATCATTATTTAGGCATATGACTGCACTGTGTATTCATATATAATCTATCTAACAGAGAGCTGCCTGGCTGTGTAGTATGTGCGCTGGACAGTTATTCGGTGGTCTCGATGGTCCCTGGTTCATACCCTGCCCGCTGCCATCCCGCATTAACTTAAGTAATTCTGGGTTGTGCTTTTAATATTTTGCAAATGTATCTGGGTTGTGTATATATTGTTACTGGGGGAAGTGGTAATGGAAACAAGCACTCTATTAACTATAAAGTGCTTAAATGGGATGTACCTCAAATAGCCTCAGTGCAATTCCATGTAAGTATAACATACATACATATCAGTACAACAGTCAGGTGCTGTTAAAGTGTTGAAGAAAGAAAAAATTTCACTGACCTATACATGATTATGTTGATGTAGCATGAGTCTTGCATGTAGCATGGACTCAGATAAATGTCATCGGCTTTAACAAATCTAACTTCTATGGGGAAGTGAGCAGGAAACTTATGAGTTTCTATCCATTCCTTGAGCTCCCACAATACAACACCAACCTTGACCCTGAAGAACAACCATAATATATAATATAATGTGTCAAGTTGATATAATAGAATGTGTCAAGTTGATATAATATAATATAATGTAAATAATTTTTAGAACAACTATGTGTGTCTAACAAACCAGATATAATGAAATGTATATTGTTGGTTGTTTTTTTGTTAAAATTAATTGCATTTTAGAATTTATTGCATTGTAGAAAGTTATGATTGGTCATATAAAAATCATAACCAAAGTTTATTTTCTTTTTATCTAAACTCGGCTACTTTACCAAGTGTCGGAGTAGTGTGACATTTTTTAAAGTAGGGAAATTAAATAATCAGAAGAGCTGTGCCAAAAGATCCTGTACAGTTGAAAACCACTGTTTTTAAGATGACCCTTAAGTTTGGCCTTTCTGACTGTATAATTGGTAGGACAGATCTCAATGAACTCAAATATTTGTAAGGCCTACAGCAGACTATGGGGGCACAGTAACTGAGTAATTAAGAGCTTGGCTTTCAAACATGGGGTCTTGGGTTCAAATCTTGGCGAAGATTGGAATTTGCTCTGAGTCCACCCAACTCAAATGGGTACCTGACTTTAGTTGGGAAAAGTAAATACAGTTGGTTGTTGTGCTGGCCACATGACACCACCCTGCTCTTTAACCGTTGGCCAAAGAAACAGATGACCTAAACATCATCTGCCCCACAGATCGCAAGGTCTGAAAGGGAAACTTTACTTTTACTTAACAGCAGACTATGAAACTAGGTGACAAACGCAGAGGCTACCCACCTTTCACTTTCCAAAGTCAAATCAAGACTTAATTAAAATCAATACATTAATTAATTTTGTTTTCAGACAGATTCAGTAATTAGATTAGAACCTGTACCAGGCTTAAGACTCCTAAGTGTAGGCTCAATAGAAATCATGACACTTGAAGAGAGAGTGCAGGCTGCCCAATCTTTACAAAAATTCTAATTATCACGCAATATCTTGAGACTCAATAACTTGGAAGAATATAAACAATTACTAAACTAACCTTGGTATCGCCCACTCCATGACGTATTGCTTAAACAGACAATTGAAGTTAAATATTTTGTCGCTTCGATCGATTCTCTCTGTTGACTTGGAGCAGAACAATTTAAAGTAAAGTCTGTTGATACTGGGCACAAGGCTTGGGAAAAATGTGCTGAAGTGAAGGATAATAACAGAAGATATAGGTTAGTGACAACACAGTTACTCATATAAACCTTGATGTTTTTAGCTTTTAATTTATATGAAAAAATAGAGAATAAATGCAATAAGTGGAGAAATCTTTTCACATTAATGAATGGGTTATGCATCATCATGCTCTGGCTATAATTCAAAAAACAGAAATAGAAAAGTGGTTTGAGTGCTGGGACAGGTCCCAAAAAGCCAGTGGAGTCTTGGAGCTCATGAGGCGCTATGACCGCACTCCCCCATAGTGGAGCCTAAGCAAGCTATTATAGGGCAGTGCAGGACAGGCCACTGTCCTGTTGGCTCATATTTCTCACAGCTTTTGCGAGAGAGGTTTTGAGCCTCTCAAGCCCCCACTCAAATGGAGTTTGATGATGATGCATTATGTCATTTATGTTGCAGAAAAGCTGCCTTTCAGATCAATGGGGCAGGAGGGTGTAAAATTTCCCCAAGTCAATGAATGGATGGCTGCCGTTTTTGCGCTGGGCTGTCGTTCAGACTTATTGATGGTTCCGGGTTCAAACCCTGCCCGCTCCCCGTCATCCTGCAGGAGGTTTGGACTAGAAAGTAAATTATATTTAACTCCGAAAGAACATCCAAAACATGTAAAAACATTTTACAAACAACAAAACAAAAACATTTTCCCCAAGACATGTCAGGCAGAATAGGTTAGCCTGATAACAGCAAATTCCAGCTCCACAGCATTGAGTATTGAGACTCTCTGGAGATGTTTTTTAGTCCGTCATTGGCTTAATAACTTAAATAAATTACTCTTGTGAACAAAAACTCAAATATGATTTTTATTACAATATACACAGATTTAACTCGAGATGAAATATTGATGTAACAGTAATAAAATCGTCTGCTGTTCTCATGTTCTCAACATAAATTATGACAGATCAGCTCATATTTCATCATTCTACACTGCACAACCACCAACCAATCCCTTAGCCTCTCCTCACCGTCACCTAGAAACACAGACACACTCCATAACATGTACCCATGTTCCCCCCTCCCTTTTCCTCACAATTACAACAAAATATAGTCATGAAAAAAAAAAGGAAAATTACCTGATCCACAGTAAGACTTGCAATAAATAGTATCCAATACCCATGTCCCAGAACCAACTGGACTTCTCACGAGGTTCCTGCAGAATGCAATTGTTGTATAACTGAGTATTCATAGAGAAGTTATTTTCATCCCACTGTTACGTATCTAGGCGTTGTTTTTTTTTTTTCTTTTCTTTCTTTGACCTGTTGCGGTCGAGAGACGAGTAGGTTGTCTGCCCCTTGTGTAATAAGTTTTTTTTTTATTCGTCAAGCCACACAGACAGTGACCGGTCCTTGACCTGTGTGTGTACCTCTGGTTGAAAGGAGGGTGTTTTTTTTTTCTGTCTCTTTGAAGAGCGTTCTAGATCTGGGAAATTGATGACGTATTTGGTTCGAGAAATTCCTAGATTTGTCTTGAGATTGACGCGCGGTAGATTATATAAAGACCGCCCGCGTGACGTTGACGGACAGACATACGGAGACAGCCGTGAGACAGAATAGCGGAGACATTGCGTGATCCGTGCGTGGTATACCACTTGGTCGTGTAAGTTAAGATTTTTTTTTTTCAAGGCCTTGCTTGTATTTGTAATTATATTTTCAAACTCTTGTATTGTAATATTTTTACATACCATTTTTGTAAAAGGGTTTTGGTCAACCCTTCCATTTTGTATTGAGTTATATTATGATTAAACATTAAGTTGATATTTTACCTTCCGATTTCTTGTGTCATTTTTTTTTTATTCATTGTAAGTCTTTGATTAAATTCAGACTTTAGATAAGTGACACAACTACCTTTTTCTATTGTCACGTTCCCCTAGGCAAGCCATTTAAAAGTAGAATTCAATTTGTAATACGTGACACCACCAATAACTTGGAAATTTGGGACATGTTTTTGCAAAAAAAAAAAAAAACTCATGTCTACAACTTAATAAAATTTTTCATTTCAAATTAAAACTTTAAAAAAATAATCCTTTTAGACCAGTGTTTCTCAAACTTTTTCCTTAACGGAACACTTTGCACATTCTGAGTATTTTGCGGAACACTTTGTATATTTTTTTTTAGAAAGGTTTTTTTTGGCCTACTAGTTAATTTTCCAGTTGTTTTCTTTTCGGGCCTCGCAGAACACTAGAGTTCCACAAAGCACAGCTTGGAAAAATTAGGCCATGGGTGCTCAACCTTTTTTGGCTCAAGGGCCTTGTAAACTTCTGACATGTCAAAGGTCGTATCAAAGCAAGGAAGACAAAAGAATAAATGATACCAAGGAGTGGACTGGAATTTCTTTGTCCGACTTGTGAACAGCAAAAGACAGAGACAAATGGCAAGAAAATGTGAAACTTCTAACATCAGTACCAAAGACTCCACACTAAGAAAATGTTATAAATAGAAGAATAGAAATAGAAATAAAACAAGAACATAAGTAATCTGGAATAAAATACAGACTTAAACCACCACAACTTTAGCCTTCATGACACACCATAACATGTTTTGATCCTTTGACTACGACTTACTTTATGAAATGTACAACCCATTTAGTTTGCTACACTGCGTCAAACTGATTCTATCCCTCATTTTAAACTAACATCAGGTTCTATCTAGGGGAGAAGAAAAGAGATCTCTTGTAAGTTATTCAGACTAACCTCCTGTGTCCTGGATGCATTGAAACACAGCACAGAGTCAGTGTAGGGATACCAGAAGAATTTAAAGTGATCAGAACTAGAGACGTAAATATCAAGGTTTTCTATCACCTGAAATCATAAGAGAGAACAATATATTAAACAATTCAGTTTAACTTAGATAACAAAACTTCAAAACATTACATTGATTAATTAATTATTTAACAACGAATACATCGGGGAAGAATATATGACATTGTTTCATCAGCAGTTTCATGTATATATGTATACATGGAATGGGTTGCTTGAGCTAGCCAGGAAAACCAGTGACTTGGCGGAGTTTAGGTCATTAGTTAATATTCATGACTAAATGCATGACGCGTAGGACGTAATCATCTTCTTTTTTGAAGTAACGTCTGTATCATATAAGATAAGATAAGATATATTATGAAGTAGAAAATTATCAGGGTAGATCCACTGCATACACATGAACTACTAATGCTTGGCTAAATATGGAGACTAGCACAACCATTGTTTTGAAATTTAAGGTTTTCATTACTTTTTTATAAATAGTAAATCAACTTCTTGCATAAGCATTCTGACACATTCTTTAAAATTGCATCATCTCTAGGTCTTTTAAGATTTCATAATCTTAGTCAAGTTTGAATCATGGGGGATTAATATAATTTATTCCTAATACACCTCTGACTATGTTTAACATTTTCCAAGTATTGTGACCTCATAACTCAGACTAAATCAATGTTCTACTCAGCGCCAGATTTAAGTATGTGGAGGCCCAGGGACAGAATTTTCGTGGAGGCCCCTACACTTTTTCTAAAGCTTTAATAAAAATCCACTTATTAATTAAAATATAAATATCAAGAAGCATGGGCAATATTATAAAAGACTTAAATTTTCTTTCGTTTAAAAAAATAATAAATTATTTAATATGCATATTTTTAGGGTTTAAGCAATGTAGCAAATGACACTTTTTAACTACTACAATGTTGCCAAATGACACTTTTTAACTACTACAATGTTGCCAAATGACACTTTTTAACTACTACAATGTTGCCAAATGACACTTTTTAACTACTACAATGTTGCCAAATGACACTTTTTAACTACTACAATGTTGCCAAATGACACTTTTTAACTACTACAATGTTGCCAAATGACACTTTTTAACTACTACAATGTTGCCAAATGACACTTTTTAACTACTACAATGTTGCCAAATGACCCATCCACACATGGATTTTTTTCACTATTGTAGAGGTCCCTTTTTGTGAAGTTCCCTAGCCTGACCTCCCTTAAATCCGGCCATGGTTCTACTTAATGCTGACACTAAATGAAACACTTACATTCTGTAAGGAGTTAGGTATCTGCTTGCAGTGGAGTCTAAAAGCTTTCTCACACTGTATAGTCACAGAGATGATCACACCTAGGGAACCTAAACTGAGCGCCACAACTGGGAGTAGCTCTGAATTCACTTCTTTATTTATGGTTATGATCTCCCCTGAAGCCTTCATCAGTTCAAGCCCCACAACCTGTAAAATAGAAATGAAAAATTGCTGTAGTTAAAGACAAGATAAAGAAAACCACAAAAAAAAAGGGAGAGGTTAGGAGTGCCAACTTTGATACTGTAGAGCAGTGTTTCTCAAACTTTTACCTGTGACACCTTACTACATGAAAACATTTACGTCTGGAGACTCTTAGCATACATAATGCTCTCAACTCATTCTAGTAAAGAAAAAAATGTGCATGCAACTCAAGTCAACTAAAGAAGAGTGTGGCACTGGCCAATAGTGAAATGCCGGCAAAAATTAGCGCAATGTACCACATATACAGTTGTAAGGAAGCAGATCATCATAACATCATCTATGTGTTAATCATTTTGAAATTTCTTCTTGATAACAAAATTTTGAGAATCTTGCGTAACTTCTTACTCAGCAAATGATAGGATGTCTCTTATTTTAATTACTACAAATTTTTTAAAACATTTGTAATCATTTCTTTTTGTTTAATTAATATTCCAACACTTATTTAAAATGTTGTTTTTTCCCCTTTCAAAAACAGAATGAAATTTTCGACCCCTTGTCAGCTCATTGCAATCTCCCGGGAAAGGCCACCCCACATATTGAATAGATAAGGCAATAATCACCCTTCTTGAATGAAGTTATAGAAAATGTAATAAGTTTTGTTGATAAACAAAGACTTACATAGGATGATATAATTCCATAATTAGCTCCAGAGCCATGTGTCCCAGTGCTGATAACTCCAGCAATAGTCAAATCACTCACTGCACCTTGCCTATATAAATTAATATTAGGATAAAAATACTATAAATTACAGCTCCAGCAAAAGGATGAAAGAATATTTTTAAAAGTGTAAAGTTATGATAATAAAACTTATAACAAAAAAATATTTCTTTTAATATATAAGTATAAAACAAGTATAAAAATATACAATAATTCTTTACTTGGCTAGCTAAACAAACAAAACTAAATACTTTTCTTTACAAATGTATCAGTGGAATGAATTTAGTTTTTTGTGATGGTACGCAGCGGTATGGCATACCAGCACCTTTTTCAAAGTGGGGAAAAATTATTACTTTTCTTGCATTTAAACGTTTATTATTAATTTATTAGTAGTTAAAAGTTAGGCAATCCATTACTGAGTACTGGCACCTATTTTTTTTTACAAAAAAAAGCACTGCATATAGATATATAAATAATATTTTTACAGGTATTATTCTTGATTTTCTACATTGTGCAACTTTCATCCTACAGCAAGCTGAGTACACTTTAGGCATTAAAAAAAAACACCTCAAACCTGAGCCCCCTTTACAGGCAGCATGTTTTTGCCAATCATCCACACATCTTACTGTATTGTTTTTATTAATTAGCTTCAATAAATTATGATAGCTGATTGCTTCTACTAAATTAAAGAAAGTTACAGACCGTGTGATTATGCAAAAACATACTGCTTGCAAATCTTGGACACTGACTACAGAAATAGTGAGGTGGATCCTAGCAATGGAATTGAGATGCTACAGAAAGACCCTAGGTATCACATACAAAGACTGCATACAAACAAAGAAATTAGAGACAGGATTAGTACAGCGATTGAACCCCATGATGACCTGCTAATTACTGTCAAAAATACAAACTAAAACTCTATAACCGTATTACTAGGTCCACAACGCTCGCAAAAACATCCTTCAGGTAACAGTACCGGTAAAAAAAGATGAGGCAGACAGAGAAAGCGATGGAAAGATAACATAAAAGAATGGACAGGCCTATCATTGAAAGAGATGCTATCAAAGGCATAAGACAGAAAGGAATGAAGAAAGATGCCCAAGAGATATTGCGTTGTGCCCCAACTGACGAATTTTATAAGGAGATGAAGGAGTGAGGACTTACACAGACAAAGCCATGTCATGTTGAGGTAAAATGTGTTCGTTCAATGTCTTGACTAGACAGCCCCCCTGTACAGTCACCTGGAGCTTCTCTTTATCAATCTGAAATAGACAAACAATCACCTAGTCACATCCCCTCCATATTATTTAACTAAGACTGCAAGGGACTCCACTTCCACAACAGCTAAAAATCAAGGTCCGTTCTGACACATCAAGAAATTCTTTCCTATTTTTCACCAATTTTCAAAATATCTTCTCAATATATTTTTTTTTCAGATTTAGTTAGTACTGTATTTACTATTTACAAGTGTACTTTGTGTATGAAGAACTTAGTGTTGTTTCAACTTTTCAACCATGCCCTATAACATTTATTTAAATGCCAAATAAAAATCAAGAAAATAAAGCTTTTTAAACTAAAGAATAGTCACTCCTCATAAGGGAAACTACTATTTCTTAATGTAATTCAGTTATTTTGTTGCCTTTTAGAGAGGAGGGGTGGCAGAGTAGTAAAATGCTTGGCTTCTGAATCGAGGGTCCCCGGATCGAATCTCGGTGAAGACTGGGATTTATAATTTTGGGATCTTTGGGCGCCTCTTTGCAGTTCACCCAGCTCTAATGGGTACCTGGCATAAGTTGGGGACAAGTAAAGGCAGTTGGTCATTGTGCTGGCCACATGACACCCTCGATGACCATGGGCCACAGAAACAGACGACCTTACATCATCTGCCCTATAGATCTTAAGGGGAACTTTACTTTTTTTTTTTTTTTTTTTGCCTTTTAACTAAAACTAACTTTAAGATACCCAGGTATGCTGCAATAGTGTAAGGGAGATTACTCTAGCATTTAAAAATTGAATTTCCTTTTAGAAAACTTGTTTTACACACATGAAAATCCTATTTCCTCCATAAATGTAAACCTAAACTGTATGAGGACATTAGAGGCAAGTATAAACTTTAAAATTGCCCTATTAATTTTACCTTGAGAACTTTATCATATCTCTTCAAGCTGATCATGTAGTCAGAGGTGCAGGCTATATCTGAGGGTGAGTGCCCAAAGCCCACAACTTTCACTTTCTTACCTTTCTCTTGAGCGTAAGCCAAGATCTGAAATAGAAAGAAGTTGCAAATGCTACAGCAAGTCCAAATAACATTCACATAAATTATAATTCCATCTTAATCTCAAATCATCATCTGTTCAATATCATGTGCACCATACATTATCTGTGCATTAATTACATATCAGCATAACATGTATAACAGACTAATGTCAATAGAATAAAAAACTTGCCCAACCAGTAAAAAAGATTAAACTTATATGTTACCTTTGAGACAAATTGAATCACATATCAACAATTATACTAATTTATTTTGTTCAATTCCTTTTTGTTTCTATGCAGTCTGTAAAATAAAACTACCTGCTAAATATTGTAAAAAAATAAAAATAAAACTCTATGGCCATATTACAAGGTCTTCGTGGCTCGTAAAGACCTTCCTTCAGGGAACAGTACCAGAAAAAGAAGAGGCAGACAGAAAGTGATGGGAAGACAACATAAAAGAATGGACGGGCCTGCCATTGAAAGAGGTTCTAAACAAGGCAAAAGACAGAGAGGATAAAGATGGTCAACAAATCTTACATGGTGCCACAATCGTCCAACAGACTAAGGGATAGGTAAAGGTAAAAAAGTAAAACTGTTAGTACTATTCCCGACAACAACATCTAGTTTCTAAAAAAAAAAAAACCTTACTTTTAAAAAAAAAATTAGATTAATACTAAGATTCCTCAACACAACCTATAAGGTCATTCAGGTCAAGTTGATAAAGAATTTAGATTAAAAGGTCACGGGAAACATGCATGCTATAAAAACGGATAAAATTTTAAAACTATAAAGAAGATAACAAAAACAATGAAGAACTAAAAGTATGACAGAGAAATCAAGGGAGGTAAAGCACAGGAGCTAGCAGGCACAGCTGTGCAATCAGAAACAAAAAGAGGACAGTCTAACATCAAAGATTTAATAGTCAAGATAGTCAAATAGTCACAGCAAAGTCTGCACAGATTCAAGGAGAGGAAACCAACACAGTAATTCATCTGGTTGCATCCATCTAATGGAGCCCTTTGTAGATATGTGTACATGTTTGTGTCTGTATATATATGTGTACATGTTTGTGCCTGTGTGGGTATATGTGTACATGTGTGTGTGTCTGTGTGTGTTTGAGCAAAGCAATCATTTTTTACTCACTTTTCTAATTTCTTCCAAAGTCTCTGGTTCAAAATACAGTTCTGGTAAACAGGAGTAAGTTGTGGCCCAATTGGTGAACTTTTTGCCAGATTTACCCAGAGACTGAAACATAAGAACATTGTGATGTTATATTATTGCTGAAACATAAGAACATTGTGATGTTATATTATGACTGAAACATAAGAACATTGTGATTGTATATTTTGACTGAAATATTTTTTAAAAAAACATTGCGAAATTATATTATGAAAAAGAAACATAAAAAAAACTTTGTGATATTATATTGTTGAAATGATTGAAATGTCTTGTGCTACATATTTGGGAAAGAAAAATTCTCAGAAAAATTTAGGGTGCCATACATGAGGAAACCAGATGGATGACTCAAACCAACCAAAAAATATACCAGCTATATGAAGACCCCTCCATAGTGACAGAAATTAAAAGGATCAGATAAGGTTGGGCAGAGGATTGTTCATGGCAAAAAAAAACAAAAGGCAGGCGCCCCAAAGGCAGAGCACGAGTACTGTAGCTTGATGACGTAGAGTCATATCTACAGCAGCTCAAAGTCCGGGCCTGGAGACATAAAGACCAGGAGAGGTCAGAATGGAGAGATGTGCTAAAGCAGGCCAGGGCCCTCCATGGAGACATAAAGTACAGGATAGATCAGAATGGAGAGATGTGCTAAAGCAGACCAGGGCCCTCCTTTAGCGATAGCGCCACTGAGATGGATGAATGATTGCAATGTCTTAGTGTGTCCGACGTTTCAAGCATTCTTGAATGTTGCCTTTCTCCGTACAAACTTCTCACTGATTGCAAACTTTAGAATCTGTCCAGGGACACACAGAGATAACTGACACAATGTTGTAAAGACACACAGAGATAACTGACACAATGTTGTAAAGACACACAGAGATAACTGACACAATGTTGTAAAGACACACAGAGATAACTGACACAATGTTGTAAAGACACACAGAGATAACTGACACAATGTTGTAAAGACACACAGAGATAACTGACACAATGTTGTAAAGACACACAGAGATAACTGACACAATGTTGTAAAGACACACAGAGATAACAAAGAATAAGTTATCAAGACTCACAGGGACAAGAATTAGTTTTGTTTTTGTCAATTTGTTACGGAAAAAATGTAGTAACTTCTTGTACAGACTAATTTTTTTTTCATGACTTTTCAAATAATTTGTAGTGTACAAAAAAAAAGCAAGACGCTTTTGGAGATTTGTGTGAGTCATAAAGGCAAAGTAACACATTAAGATAAGTAGCAAAAAAAAAAAAGAAATGGCAAAGATAAATATAGCTAGTAATCTGGAAAAAGAGGGACGAAATTCAGTGCTTATAAAGGTCACGTGATATGCTATAGCAGATGAATATGTTTGGATGGCAACTTTTGCTAAAGACAACTCAAACACAAACACGAGGCATAGTAGGTCTCAACACTTGCCTGCGACGTCGAAATCTGTGGCCGGTTTAGACCAATAGCTCGTTGCCACGTCGTTCAGACCAGTGACATGGCATTGAGCTATTAGTCTAAACTGCCCACAGGTTGCGACGTTGCAGGTTAGAGTTCATGCCTTCTATGACTATTGGTCTTGGTTTAATTATTCCTCTTTCTCTCATTCATTCTCAGGCTTCAGGCGCTGGTCGAAAAGATTCGATCTTTAGACGACTGCATGGTCAAAAAAAAGTCTATCTTCAGATGGCTGCATAGACAAAAAGATCCTATCTGTAGACGAAAAGATTCTATCATCTCGATGGCCAGAGGGTTAAATCCAGCCCGCCGCCCTCCCTTATTGTAGTTTGATGGTCTAGGACCTCAGAATCTTCATTTCTCAAGGAACTGACAATTTAATTGTCTTCCAATTCATTGAGAAGTCATTAATTTGACCACGTGGTAACCTTTCGCCATGTTATGCCGCGAAGTGTTCACAAAATTGTGACTCGACGTGTACGTGTTCAACAAACAAACAGTTTGAAAAACCGCCTTTTTTTAATACATGTTTTGGATGTTTCAGAATTGAAGATTATTACATCCTAGCCCAGGGGACAGGGCAACGGGGTTTGATGGCCGTAATGGTTTGAATCCGGAACCGTCAGGAAGACAGTGCAGAGCGCATACCACAGGACCAAGTAGACATTGAAACCGAGTAGAAAAATTGAAACTAGACTATGTGATATATGAAAACTTTGACGCAATGTATGCCCAGCTTCTGTTAGACAGTTTATTCAACAGACTTTGGTTCAAATCTAAAGCAAGGGTTTTGAGCTCTCTTGCATATAGAGGACCCAAAAGTTTGAACTCTGACAAATCCACACATTTGTTTCTAAACCAAACTACTTTTTTTTTGTTTCTAAACCAAACTACTTTTTTTTCTCCTTAAGTAGTTTTTGTTTTTTTCCCACACTGAATGTTCCAGAACTATATCGTTTTTGCTAAGTGGAATACTCACAAAGTCTCAAAAATGGACTACACACTAAATCTCAATAGTGACACTTCAGTGTAAACACTTCTGCGATGATTTGGGGACAAGGACATAGTCTAGATTGAGAGATGTACCTCCAGTGAAATCCTTACAAAAAAAGGTCAAACTAGATTAGATAGATAGATTAGATAGATAGATAGATAGATAGATTAGATAGATAGATAGATAGATAGATTAGATAGATTAGATAGATAGATAGATAGATAGATAGATAGATAGATAGATAGATAGATAGATAGATAGATAGATAGATACATACATACATAGATACATAGATAGATACATAGATAGATACATAGATAGATAGA
Source organism: Biomphalaria pfeifferi (assembly GCA_030265305.1). Taxonomy (NCBI): domain Eukaryota; kingdom Metazoa; phylum Mollusca; class Gastropoda; family Planorbidae; genus Biomphalaria; species Biomphalaria pfeifferi. The sequence continues at coordinate 651,552 of JASAOG010000075.1, forward strand.
TAGATAGATAGATAGATAGATAGATAGATAGATAGATAGATAGATAGATAGATAGATAGATAGATTAGATAGATTAGATAGATAGATAGATAGATAGATAGATAGATAGATAGATAGATACATAGATACATAGATAGATACATAGATAGATAGATAGATAGATAGATAGATAGATAGATAGATAGATAGATAGATTAGATAGATTAGATAGATTAGATAGATAGATAGATAGATAGATAGATAGATAGATAGATAGATAGATAGATAGATACATAGATACATAGATACATAGATAGATAGATAGATAGATAGATAGATAGATAGATAGATACATAGATAGATAGATAGATAGATAGATAGATAGATAGATAGATAGATAGATAGATAGATAGATAGATAGATACATAGATACATAGATAGATAGATAGATAGATAGATAGATAGATAGATAGATAGATAGATTAGATAGATTAGATAGATTAGATAGATTAGATAGATAGATAGATAGATAGATAGATAGATAGATAGATAGATAGATAGATACATAGATAGATAGATAGATAGATAGATAGATAGATAGATAGATAGATAGATAGATAGATAGATAGATAGATACATAGATACATAGATAGATAGATAGATAGATAGATAGATAGATAGATAGATAGATAGATAGATAGATAGATACATAGATAGATAGATAGATAGATAGATAGATAGATAGATAGATAGATAGATAGATAGATACATAGATAGATAGATAGATAGATAGATAGATAGATAGATAGATAGATAGATAGATAGATAGATAGATAGATAGATAGATAGATACATAGATAGCAAAGCGTTCCAAACAAATACACCTCAGATAAAGATTGACAGTTTCGTGATTTTGATTCGTGTCCTCTAGCACGTCTGTCATTCAAAGAATGAACGCGAGATTTTAACGGGAACTTGAACATTGCAGAGAATTCATAGAAAGTAGGTCACATAGTGTTGGACACTACTTTTCAATCATTTTTTTTTTCAATAATAAAATTCGTGATGCTTTGTGGAAAACAAAAGATCATTTAATCGCTTCCAACCATTAAACGGCGTGTTTTAAATTAGAGGGCGACTAGTAAATCTTTAAAAGGTTTATGAAAACTAAAAGTAAAGTTCCCCTTTCAGACCTTGCGATCTATAGGTCATCTGTTTCTGTAGCCCACTTTTGATGAGGATGTCATGTGGCCAGCACCACGACCAACCGCCTTTACTATTCCCCAACTAATGTCAGGTACCTATTAGAGCTGGATGGACTCAGGGGTGCCCTGAAGATCCCTAAATTAAAAATCCGAGTCTTCACCACGATTCGAACCAGGGACCCGTCGAGTCGGAAACCAAGCGCTCTGCCACTCAGCCACCGCGTCCCGTTATGAAAACTAGCCAAGTTTTATTAAGGGCAATGGAAATGTCTTTGATTACAGATAGGCCTACTCATAAAGCAAAGTCAAATTGTTAACTTTTTATAGAAATAATTGTGGGAAAGGGGTAAGAAACGACACTCCGGTAACAGCTGAATGATTTGGACTACTTAAAATGACAGCCTAAGAAGCACTGGCATATATAAAATGTCTCAGCGTGACGTCACGAGAGACGATTTTTTTTTTTTTTGCTATTAGAGTTATAACATGCACTATGAACAGGCCATGGCTGTACCTTATAATATGAACTGCAACACTGGCTATGAATACAATGTCTGCAGGTACTAAAATCTACATACAGTGGCGTAGCTAGGGATTTGGGGGCCCGGGGTCTCAGCCTCTTTATTGCCCATGCGTTTTATCATTCATAATCATGACAAGATTAGTGTACTAAATATAAAAATTCTGTGGAATACATGCAATATGGTCATTAACTTACATAACAATAACCTTATTATTTTATTTTTTTTTTTATTCTGACACTCATTTTGGGGTCTCCCTCAAGAAGGGGCCCTGTGGGATTTATAAATTTGGAAACCCTCCCCCCCCCCCTTTTCCTCTAGCTACGCCACTGTCTACATCGAGCCGCTAGTGATCTTGTCATTGAAAATCATGACCCATGTAATTGACAGTCACGCATCCATCTCGTCACCATTTCGGGATTTCCCGATGTTGTCATGACTAGGTCAAGTTAATCTTGATTTGAGAAGATAAGACAATGACCTGCCCTCTTAACTAGACTTTCCATATGGTCATAGATTGTGCAGTTTAAGGATGCAACACTAATGCACTTTATCTTTGATTTAAAACCAGACTTCATATATACAAGGAAGTGAATATTATATTATAATTTCGATTTTAATTATATCGAGGTAAAAAAAAAAGGGGGGGGGGGGTCCATAATAACCAGACATAATTTAAGCTGCACAAATAAGACTTATTATAATTAGTGCTGAATCTACCTATGGGCCAATGTTGCAGCGCATACACAGCAATACACGTAGGCCTATATTTTGCGAGGCCCTCTTATAGCACATGATACGCATAATGATATTATTGTTATATAAAAATAATGGACACGACAGTTACAATTATATTTTTAAGTAAGTCATTAATGAATATATATATGTTAAAGTATAATTCATTTTAGAGAGTTAGAGCTAATAGAACTGCCGATCAAGCTTTTAGTCTTTCCTGACCCATTGTATTTATTAAATCATTTTACTTTCGAAAGGTTCCTTTCAGATATGGCTATAATTAATGGTATTTTTAACTAAATTTGAACCACAATGCAAATTTTAGGGTTAATTTAATTTAATCTATTTGTACAATACGTCACGTCTATTCAAGTCACACTTTTGGAATGGGCATTAGTTATTAAGAGCAAAAAAATCCCTCTACAAGATATGGGCTACAAAGGAGGTGGTATCTTTTTTTTTTTAAAGTATTTTTACAAAGCTTATATCAACTCTGTCTGTCTGGTAAAAATTGAGTACACGTTATTTCTCCCACACCCATTCTCTGATCTAGTTGAAATTCTCACACAATTATAAAAAAAAATTTAAAAAGTAACCAATTAGTCCATTAATTACTGGGAATTCCTTATTTTGTTTAACAGCAACAAGGCAAACTAATACTTCATTATTCAAAGATATGATTAAAATTTGTTGGGTTTAGTCCCTTAAATAATTGTTACCGTTATTTCTCCCTCACATATTCTCCTATCAACTTCATACTTTCAACAATTATTTTCTTGTACCTAACAACAAAAAAAACAAAACTACTCAATTAGTCTATTAAGTATTGGTAATTAGTTATTTTGTTTGATATTGAATACGGGAAATAACTTCTTTCTGTATAGCCATTGGCCTACAGACTGTATATTTTTACATAAATAACATCAGATTTAAACCTTTAAGATTAAAGTATTATTAATGTATCATGAGATAAGTTTGTTTTGTTTTTTTAATCATTTTTTTTATATTTCGCTATGGCGACAATTAATATTATTAAGAAAAACCTTATTCAAAACAGGGTAAGAAAACAATAATTAAATTTGGCTTGCAAAACACTTATCAGAACAGTACCTGGCAAAGAAGAAGAGGCAGACAGAGAAAGTGGTGGAAAAGCGACATAAAAAAGAATGGATGGCAGAGAAGAATGGATGACAGTCAACAGATCCTGTGTGGTGCCCCAATGGTCCAACAGACCAAGTTCAGGTGAAGGTAAGTTATGCAAAGCTTATATCAACTCAATCTGTCTGATGAAGTTAAAATTGTGCACAATTATTTGTTGTATCTAACAAAACTTACATCAATTAAAACAATCTATTAGTTTATCTAGTTTAATTAATTAGTAATTAATTATTTTGTTTGATATCAAAACAAAGGGAGTAAGTGCTACTAAATGAGAGATGTGGGTGCATATATGGATTTATTACCACTTATTACGTTCTGTCTCATTTTTTCTCCCACTTCCCATTCTTGGATCAAGTTTAAATTTTTCATAATTATATTCATAATCATTGACAATATATGAATCAATAAAAAAAACTTAACTATTAAATAAACAATTAGCAGTAATTAATTAATTTTATCTCATATAGCAGAAAGGGAGCTAAACCCTTGAAATTAATGACATTAATTAGTGGTTCTTGCCCTTAAATAAGCTTTACCTTTAAAAAAGTATTCTTTTTACTTTCGCTTGTTTGAAATCTTCACTTAAGTTTCAGCATTAATTACAAGTGACAATCTAATAAAAATTTTGCATTCATGAGGAGCCATTCAGTTATTGCAATACTGTGGCTGTATTACATATAAAATTATCATTTATTTAATATAAATTTAATGTATAATAGATAAATTGTATAAAAGAACCTACCCGTATATCATTGGACATTTTAAAGTTGCAGCAATAATCCTCTTCCTTCAGAAATATTGAAATAAATTCTGAAATAAAGAAGCATTTTTTTTTATTAATTATACCAGACTACTTGGGTTGCATTTTATGTGATATCAAATAAAATATCGTTTTTAAATTATCTAAAACTACACGATAAGAAGCAAAATGAAAGGATTCAAACTTAAAACTTGTAAAATAGGTTGAAAAAAAAAACAAAAACAAATTCTATTGAAATGAGTTGCTACTGTGGTTTCTTTAGGGATTTAATTGTTTTGCATGTCTTGGATGTTCCTTCAGAGTTGAAGATGGTTTACTTCCAGTCCAAACCTCCCGCAGGACGAAGGGGGATGGGAATGGGCAGGGTTTCAACCCGGGAGCATCGCTAAATCCAAACGATAAATCCAGCATGCAAACCACATGACCAGGCAGCCAAATATTTGTATTGTTTGATTTCATTTTGTCTCTCAATGTTATAAGCACTCTTACTTTCCTAATAATTGGCTGAAATGACATGAATATCAATGTTAAGTTAAAGTTAAATGCATTTATCTTCTATATAAAGCTAAAAGTCCAAGCCTCATCGTTTCACCCCCATGGAAAGGCCTGCTAGGGGAGACAAGGCTATCTGTGATAAAAACTTTTCCTCTAGAAGGCTTCCAAAGCATGTTATATCAAACAAGCAAGCATTGTACATGGGAAGGATGAAAGGAATTAAAGCTCCATCAAATCATGCCATCCGCCTCGCCCATTCCTCACATGGGTCAGACACTGTGGAGCACATTAATCTGATTTTAGTGTCGAGTGCTACACTTTTAATTAAATGATTAACATTACATTATTTTTAAGAGAATATAAGTTTTATAGATCTATATCTTATAGATCTAATAGTACTGGGACTATTCTATTCCTACTCCTAGTGACTAATGCCATTATTCATCCTCACAGATGGGTGAGCCTGGAAGGAGTTCTCTAAACAAGTCAGGAAAATCAAGGATAATAGCCTACATAAAATAAAATACTAAACCATAACTTACAAATAGAAAAACTAAACCAAATAAAAAACCCAGAAAGACACAAAGATAGGGGCAAATTTCTTATTCCATATGATAGAACAAATTTGTACAAGTGCTCCTTCTTCTCTAGTGCCATTAGAGAATGGAATGAGTTGCCTGAATCAGCCAGGAAAACCAACGACTTATCACAGTTGAGGTCATTGATTAACCTGCAAGACTAGTTTGACAGATGAAATGCATAGGACGTAATTATCTTCTTTTAAGAAGTAGTAGCGTCTGTATTCTGTAATATATAAGATAAGATAGCCTTTAATTCTTATGTGTCTATATTTATTAAATTAAGATGATGCAACCAATCAGAATATGCGAATATTGCTTTTTTTTTTTTACAAGAATCACCTAATCTTATCTTATAATACTTATATAATAGAGACGTTACTTCAAAAAAGAAGATGACTGCTTCCTACACAGCATGTATTCAGTCATGCATATTAAATATTAACCAATGACTTAAATTCTGCGAAGTCACTGGTAACTGGTTTTCAGGCTAGCTCAGATCTAGATTTTTATAACGGTGAACCTATACTAGATCTAGACCTACTAGACTAGATAGTAGTAGTAGTACTAGTCTATAAATCTGAAGTAGGGTAGGCTAGGCTATAGTCATACAATTCATAGTTAAGTCTATATTATCTAGATCTATCAGTCCGTATCAGAAATCTATCTAGACAAGTATAAATAAATTTATAAATACTTTAAATGGTATAAATTACAGATTGTAACAGATAATGAAATATAGTTAGAATCTATATATACTGAATTTTTATATTGTCTACACTATAGACACTATTCACTATAGTAGAATAATTGCAGATAATTCAATGAATGTTAATAATAAAGTAGATCTAAATATGGTTCATACTTTCACAAAGAAACACTTCTGGAGTAGATCTAAACTAGTCTTCAGTTGATCGGAATAGTTTTAGGCCATCTGTTAAATTAAGCCAGCATGCTTTATCGTTATGAAACTGCTAGATAGCTTACTTATGTAAGTCACGTGACAGTGTTACCTCTGACCTTAACCCTGATGTAAATGCCCCCAAGTTGTGACCAATGACAAAGCATTTCTTTCCACCATTCACATCTGCTAAATTCTATCGGTTGGGTAGCTATTAATAGCAAAGTCATGCCTGCACTGTGTACAGTTGTTAACTGGAAATAAGTCACTAAGAACATAAGTCTGTACTCTGTACAATATCACATTGATCCATATTCCATAGATAAATAAGTCTAGATGTGGATAGATTGTTGAATTGTTCAATCCCAAATATTCTAGATCTTATTGATTATTGCTTTGCTGGGTGTCAGGATATTATAGGTCTAGTAATATTTTATCATCCAGACATCTAGATTTAGTGTTCCACAGTAGGGACTACTATTGGTTTGTTTTTTTAACGTAGCCGTAGCTACCTAAGACCTAGCAGTGACTCTTAGTCTTAGTTAACATATTTTGCCGACAATTTCATCGTCTGTCTTCCTTAATTAATCCTACCTTGTGATATTGAGCGTATTATAGTTTTGCATTTTTGAAAACAAAAGCGTTTGTTTTGTTTTTTAAATAAAAGGCATCCACAATGAATGGGAAAAAAAATTAAGGGGGGGGGGGGAGAGAGATAAGCGATTAATGAATTTATTGTTTTAGTTTAGGGTGTTAAATATATATATCTAACCCTTCTTGGTTTTCGATTTTTGTTTAAGTTTCTTTTTTAAAGCGTTGAAGCATAAATAGTAATGTGCAAGCTATTTTAAGCAGCCCTTGAAAAGAAAATAACCATTAGTTTTGTGTGGTCAGTCTGTCTGTCCCTACGTCTAGCGTAGATCGCAAAAATTTTTCAAGCTCCAATAATCTTTAATATTGAGTAAAAGTAATTGATCAACCACTGTGCATGTGTATTGGAGCTTATCTGCCCTAGAAGGCAATTTTACTACCAAGAAAGTGGTACTCTGATTCTTGACTCTGCCTTGCAGTTACAGACATCAGGAGTCGAGGTGAAATCATGTGTGCTTCCAATGTTTCTAGAGACAGCCATTGTAGGATTATAGCAGATCTAAAGATTATAGCTCTGGATGAAAGTACAACTGAATATTTATACTTCATGTTTAATACTGTTTAAGAAAGTGGTCTGTTGGCCTTTGGCAGACATCCTAACATTCAGCATAACCCTAGTTTTTTTTCTTGAGCTCATTATTTTCTGCATGTCTTTTAAGATTCTGCATGTTTTCAATTGGATGCTTTGCAAAGTCTTCCATGTTAAAAACAATTCAAATCAAACAATATAAAAAGACCTTTATTGCAGTTTCCTTTTTAACACAGCCTGCACTTGCCTTGATATAAATCTCAGTGTATCAGATGTCTTGTTACACTTTCAATGGGAAAGAAGCAGTAGATGGATGTATTTAATAAAGCATCAGAGAAGCTGCTGTCAACAGATTACAAACAGCAATAGATGACTTTGGCAGAAGGTTGTGAAAACGATTAGACATCCAGCCCGCTCCATTGACAAGATATAGGGATAGAAAGTTACAACTGCATAAGATTTCTTGCTAAAAAACCTCTAAAAGTTAGAGACTGCTAATCTTGTTGAAGTCTGCCAGTTTTGTTGTATGCCAAACTCTGCTGGTGCTGAACTGTGTTGTAAAATATTAACATGTTTCAGATGTCCTTTCAGATTTGAAGATATTTACATCCTAGCCCAAACATCCCGCTGGACGACGTGGGATGGCAGCAGGCATGGTTCGAATCTGGGATCATAATGAGACCACCAAACAGCAGTCCAGAGCACATACTACACAACCAGGAAGCCATTCTCGCTGTGAGAATGATCAAACATGCTAATTGTATAACATTAAAATAAAAATAACAATACACAACTTGTACATGAAATAATGTATTTTACAATTTGTAGCATATCATTAAAAACTAATGGCTTATAATGCAAACCTCAAAAGCTGGGTTAGAGCATATTCTTAACAGTAAAAAAAAAAAAAAAAAAAAAGCCTTATATTGCTATAAACCCATTTACCTTCAATACGCACACATGATAATCATTACATATGAAACCATTCCCTTCTAGTCTGGAAACAATGTTATCATTCTATGTAAAATCTTTTTTCTTTTCTAAATTGCTTTTATATAGCGAATCTTTCATGCTTATAGTATGCTCAGTGCGCTATGGTCCAATCTCTTTAGTGGACCAGTTTGGGGGGGGGGGGGGGGGGGGGTAATTTGTGAGAAGGTTACCATGCTACCTTTAGGTGCTCAGCTAACACAACTCTGCTTGAGTCAAGATTCGAACTTCAGCCCCCCTTCTAAGGTGGCCAAGCCATAGCCAAGCAGTTTTGGCCTTTGAGCCTCACATACCATATAGAAAACTGTTTCACACAACACCTCTAAATACATTTTTGTGTCCTGGCTGTAGAACACCACAGAAATTAGTGCCATTGGTGCACTTCTTTTCAACAATATGAATATTTATTAGTACATCCTCAGGGGCCACAAGGGTTAGGGTTGAGGACCACTAAAATGAGAAAACAATGTTTTATATAAAATTCAATGATGTACTTTAAAAAAAATTATAATAATTTTCTTCGCAATATTTTTAGGATACTAGTTATTACAAGAAAAACAATATGATTAAAATTTATGATTATGTAACTATCTCAATATTTATTATAACTCATCACAATGTTGATAGATATAAATCTATATATATATAATCTACTAGGTCACAATACTGATGAGGTTAATGAAGACAATCCTATCAACACCAAAAATAAACATAAATACAGGCCTCAATAACAAAAAATTACTTTTCCAACATTTTAGTTCTGAGGCTGCTCTTCTAATATAAAGAATCCTTTTTAAACAAGCAGCCTAAATCTTGTATCGGGCAAAAAAAATCTAGTGACAGAGGAACTGAATACAATAAGTTTTTCAATTAGATTTATAAGTAAATGTGCCAATCCAGACCTAGTGCTCCGTGACCAGTTAATGTGTATGTTTTGAATCATGACAGAATCAGATATAAAGAAAAGAGGTTCACAGATCAAAGGGAGGGAAATGTTATATATATTTTTATATTTGATGGAGAGTTACTAGTTAATAAGTTAATAATTCCATGAATCATTGTTTTTCAATTTTAAGACTTCTGTTGTTGTTTTTTTTAATGCTTAAGGATTTAAATACTAGTTTCTATTATCCCAGCTAATGTTAAATTCATCTTCTACGAGTCTAATGTTTGTTTATATACTTTACTTTCTCAAGAGTCCATTTGAAGTGGTTCACTCTAGACTTAGAAATATTCTGAAATCCTGTTTCAAAAAATCCAAATTTGAACTCAGGACCCTAAGTAGTCAGCCTTGACCTCTTAAACACCAAGCCCTTTTCGTATTAATAAGTTTCCTGGAATGGAATCTGACAGACTAGTGAGCCCCATATCAAATGGAATGCTAATTATTATGAAAACATTGTCTTTATGTATGTATGAAATTTTCCAATGATGTACTTGATAGGGGCCAACACCCAGTATAATAGAAGATAATTTACATTTGCACTTAACATTACTTACTGACATGATAAAAAAAATTTTTTAATGTACTAAACTAATTTAGACCAAGACCAATTTCATATCAAATTTAAAAAAAAAAAAACTTTTTTCATAAAAAAATATTGCTCAGCCAGAGGGTCATGACACACTTTTTACGGCCTGCATCAGCAGAAAGTCATCAAGTCCAAGGGAACCACGCATCCGCTGCTTCCTGATGCAGTATGGGAGATTGTTTCAAAGGGCTCAGATAAAGGGACATGGGACTGAGTCATTATGACATCTGAAAGTATGAGGTAACTCATATTAAACACAATAGGTTTTAAAGAAAAGTACAACTTATTGATTTAAGATTTCAATACTCAGTGATAAAAATTTGTTTCCAGTTGAACAGAAGTACAAGTAGTCATTCAATTTAAAACTAAATAAACATTTTAAACAATAATAAACTCCAAAATTATCTCAATCATCGCTGTAAAAATATGACTCAGACTGGTGTACAAAATGAGATTTGAGTTACATTCTAATTGGCATCAAAAATTTCAGGAAAAAAAATCAAAATAATTTTTTTTTAAATAAGTCAAAACATAAAAAAAAAATCAGTTTTTAATTTTTTCTTTATAACTAAAAAGGAAGTTAACTGACTTCCTTAAGTCATCATTAAATTATGCAATGATAGAGATTAGAAGAAAAACAAAATGAACATGAACTAAAAATACAATAGCAGGTTATATGACTAGTTGAATAATGTTTCCAAAGCAATCAGATGTGTAGAAATATTTACAATGGATGTTGTTCTTTACATGTAGCTCCTGATAAGTATATAAACATTCTTTAATATACAAAAAAATTGACTCTTTTACACAGATCATGGTTTTTAAACAACCAACAATGTCATTACACCAGCCAAAAGTTGAAAACAAAATGTACATTGTGACATTAAATTAAAGCAACTAGACCTTCAAATCATACAAACAGACCTTTAACCATACCCCAAACCCAATGATTGGACAAACAAATCTCTTGACAACCTGAAGATGTTCACATTGACTTAAGCAACTAGACCTTGAAATCAAACAAACAGCCCTTTAACCAGAATTTTAAGCCAATGATCCAATACAAATCTTTAACAGACAACTTGAAGACATTTACATTAATTTGTGACCAGACATGCAGCCTTCCAGACATGATGCCCTCCAGACATGCAGCCCTTCCACTGGGCTCAAAAAGACACAGGGAAACAACAGCATTTTAAAGTAACAAGTCAACAAAGCAAAATAAAATAGTTCTAGGCTTCAAGACTTATCGTTAGCTTTAGCTTCGGATAACAACGTAGGCTGAGGTTTCTCAGACTGCATTAAAATTTGAATCTGTTGTCGTGAACTTTCCAAGAAGAGATCAAGACTTAATAGGTGGCGCTGTCGTACAAATGAATCAGACTGGGGGGGGAAAAAACATTATTATTTTAGAAAGTCCTCCAAGTCACATAATAAAACTATTAAGGTCAATTATTTGGTCACAAAAAATTAAAAAGCTGAAAGAATGACTGAAACTTCAGGAAAAGACAATGGTTTATCTTCATGGTTTTACCTCAGACTACGCATGTGGCTGAAAGAACAATCAACACTGGACTGGTCAGTTGTAGAGATCATGACATATTCTTTTTTTTTTTAACAAAAGCTTTAAAATCTCATGTGTATTTTTTTTTTTTTGGCCATCCTATCCTACTCCCTATCTGCTTCTGTGGTGATACATTAATACTATTTTTATCTCAAAGGTGTAACTCTGATGTTATTTATATAAAAATACAATATGTAGGCCAATGGCTATACAGAAAGAATTTATTAAGCTGACCTGTTTCTGTTCTTGTATATATGACTGCATGTCTAACCTAGATTGCTCCAAGGCTGTTCTCAATGCTGCTCGACTTTTCTCTTTTTCATCTTGCACCAAACTCGATATTTGTTCCTGAAAAAATATTACAAACAGAATGCTTCTACAATATTTTGAATAATATGGTTAGAGCAGCTCTTTATGTCTTGTATCTGTAGTATGAATAGATCTATTAAAACAGTATATATATTTGTAGGTTTATCCATTTTTACATGTTGCATTCATAATATGCATATTGTTGAATCTTTAACAAGTTTTTTAACATTTGTGGCTTAAGTGTCTTTAATTTAGGTCCAACAGGGTTGCCTCTTTTTAATGTGCGGCTAAATTTGAAAGGGAGACAAATTGTCACATTCTGACTTTTGTAGTGAAAAGAGTAGAAGCGTAATTAGTTTGTTTGTTTGTTTTACATATTTCGAGTTGAAGATAATTACTTCCTAGTCCAAACCTCCCGCAGGACGACGGGGGATGGAAGCGGGCAGGGTTTGAACCCGGGACCATCGATAAATCTGAACAAAAGTGCAGCGCGCAAACTGCACGACCAGGCAGCCACCCAATTAAGTATCAATCAATCTAGCACCGGTATTGGGATTCGCCGACAAGCAAATCAAAATGAAACAGTCAGTGCAAGAATTGATCTCAAGTTAAAAATGATCCATTTAGAAATGTCTTCATTTATTTATCCCTTTAAAAAATCAATCAATCAACAGGTGAAGTAAATAGAAAACACAGTGTAACATATAACTGAAAAAGAACTGTCTCTTCATTTAACATTTGTTGCCTGTGTCCTATTACTCTGCGTATATTTACTTCAGCTTCCTTTTGTTGCTCTTCCCGCAGACACTTTAGTGCAGCCTCCTGTTGTTTTCTCTCTTCAGCCAGGTCATCACAACACTGCAACTGGTGATCACAAACAAACAAAGGATTCCTTTTGATTTAACAGATCCTAAATCATTTTTCAAAGTAGAAAATAATTTCATCTGTTCTCTAAACTTTTTTTTTTTTTTAAATTTTAAAGTATAGATGTGACAGACAAGTGCCTATGGACAGCAAAATTACCTTTATTTGTTCCACATGGGATCTGATTTTTTCTTGTTCTGTATTTAGTTCCTGTTTTAGAGTCTCTTGTTGTTCTTGACTCTTTTCCTTTATAAAATAAAAAAATGTAATTATTGACATGAAGGAAAACAAAATTTAACTATTAAAAATGATTTGAAAAGCAAAAGTTTATGAAAGATATAAAAAAAAAATTAATCTCTTAGATAAAAAAAGAAACAAAACCTCAATGACTTTTGCAATGAATTCTCTTTGCTTTTCTTTCTCCTCTACCAAGAAACCATCAAAGTGTTCCTGAGGAAATGAGCAACATTTTGATGAAAATTTAGAAAAAGGCAAACATTTTGAACAAAGAAAAAGCATCATATTTTGATGACTATAAAAAAACAAGCCAACATATTGATAACACAGTTTCTTCCATCCATCCCAGTAGCGCTACAGCCCATGGAGGGTTCTGGCCTGCTTAAACCCATCCCTCCATTCAGATCTCTCCTGGGCCTTAAGTCTCCATGGCCAAACCCGAAGCTGTTGTAGATATGCTTCCACATCATCAATCCATCACATTGGGATCTGAATTGGGTTGCCTGCCTTTTGGTTTTCGCCTGCATACAATTTTCGCTCCTCTGTTCTCTGACATTCTTGACATGGTTTCTTACAAATACAATGTAAAATAAATCCATTAAACTTAATTCAATGAGCCAACAAAATTAATAGAAATGATGTGTATGAGTTATGGTTTGTTAATATGGTTTTTTACTATTGTAAACCAACCTGTTGTCGCACACATGATTCTGCTAATGCTGTTTGTATCCTTCTCTCCATCTCCCTTCTCTCTTCATCTCTCTGTCTCTCATTAAGCTCTCGCTAAATGGTTGCAATTAAAAACATTGATTGGATTTTTTAAGCCCCAAGTCTATCAAAGTTGTTAATAAATATAAAAATATAGTCTTTGAGCTACAATCATAAAAGCTTTAAGAAAACAGATCAAATGTAACTTAAGTGGCTTACTTCTGTCTGCAACATGTCCTGAAAGGCTTTCATCTGTGTGGACAAGGCTTCAACAAGATTTCTCTGTGCTATTTCCTGCTGCTCTAAAACAATAGTTCTAGACTGTTCCTGGAGATTGACAGAAAAAAATGTTTTTCATTGAAAGAATAAAATAAAAGTTGTAGGTACTAAATTACAGCCCCCCACACACACACACACCTACCACCCAAAAGAAAATCTGATTTAGAAATTCTTATCAAGTGTATTTTGAACAATGCAAAAATTATGCCATGAATGAAGTTTTATTTAGTGATATGGTAAAAAAAATAACACTGAACCTAACATACCATACCTAACAATAAAAAGGTCACCAATCAAAAATACCCTTCTCCTAATGAATTCCTAACACAAGATGGACATCAAGTAACCAGAAAGAAGTCTTAATGTTTCTACAATGCACCACTACCGTAGGTGTAAGAGACATCCTTGGAAAAAAAGCTTCTGTTGGGAACATCAGACATGCCATTCAAAACTTCCAACCACATAAGACGTACTTGATAGCGCAGCAGACAACCTCAAGTTGTGATCATTTTACTTGTTTTTTTTCCTGTAACAGATGACTCCAGCACAGCACAAGCACCAAGGTCGAGAAAACTAAACCCTGAGACTTCCTTCCCCCAGTAACCAGCCAGTACATAGTAGTTTTGAAATAACAGGTTTCTCGGCCTGCACATAGCATTCAGACTCAATGAAAGTTTATTCCATACTTTTCCATCCTCTCCTCTTACCTTGTATTGCTCTACAACAACAGACAATGCCTCATGGCCAGCCTTCCTGATGTTCTCTAGCTCCTCATTGTAGTGCTGCTGAACCTGCTCAAGTCTTGAATTTTGGGCAGCCAGCTGCTCCTGGCATCTGCTGAGTTCTTCCTCTAAGCATCTATTTTTTTCTAACAGAGCATTTAACTGCTGTGATGTTAGATACAAGTTTAAAAACAAAAAGAAATGAAGATCATGTCATTACAACTTCAAACAATAGAAATGATTTAAAAATAAAACTAATTCAGCATTGATGAGATTTAAGGGAGGCACCATCGTCTGCTTTTAAAGTCTGTTCTAATGTACATGATTGGGGAATGTTCCTGAGCTTTAAAGAATGCTAGCAAGTAGCTGTATAGGTTGTGACAATGCACATATTAACAAACTTAATAATTCAATGAAGAAAGAAATATCTCTGTATTTTCTCCAAAACTTCTTTAATAATACTTCTTCAACTTTCTTATATAAATAGCTTCTCAATTCAAATCTTAAAGATACACAAAATTTTACTTGTAATAACTCAACTTTCACATGTAACTTCAATTAATGTAACTTCAAACTAATATCACTTCAACTAGTATCGCTTCAACAAATAAAACTTCAATTAATGAAACTTTAATTAATGGACCCGCTAATATCACAAAACTTATTACTAATACTCTACCAAACCATTGCTAAGCGAGGACCCTGAATAACTCGCTTTTCCCTAATTTATACTTTCTTAATCGTACATTCCAGAATCATGGAAACTTCTCAAATAATTATTTTAGTAGCTTTGACCTTCTAGAAGCTGACGTATGCTATTTTTCCCCTTAAACTCTTACTTTGATTGGATACCTAAAATTAACTTGTTTACACTGGACAGCACTGGCATGACCTCAGGCTTCTAGAAACTGGTCGAAATAGGTCACAGACTCAACATGTGACATAGGTTCATGTAAAACAAATTCAATTAAGTGGTTTTGAAATAAAGAATGGGCTGAATACAGAGACAATGGATCATTACAGCTAAACATGTTGACAGGCAATACATGTGTAATGTTGAGAAATAAAATCTGGTTGACTACAAATGTTAACACACCTATTTACACACTAAGGTCAAGGGGTGGAGCTATACATGTTGACATGCAATACACGTGTAATGTTAAGAAATAAAATCTGGTTGGCTACAAATGTTAACACACCTATTTACACACTAAGGTCAAGGGGTGGAGCTATACATCTTCTTATCTAGAACTATGTTAAAAGTCTGACAATGAAACATGCTAAATTTTTTAGTATCTTATAATAACTCAGTATTTCCAGGGCTTCCTCTTTTTTTTCTTCTAAATTTTATAAAAAGTAAATAGAAGAAATCATCTTTACCTCAACTAAACTGTCAGCCAGCTCAGCATTATTTACAGGTACCTCTGCTGGTCTATCCACAGCAGGAGCTTCTTCAACTATAGGGGCAACATGCCCCTGGTCTCTTTCCAGCAACAATACATTAGCCTCTTCATCAGGAGCTTCTACCAGCAGCTCTGGCGGGGAGGCTCTCACAACTGGATTGACTGGCGGTTGGCCCTCATTATCAGGTTGGTTGAAAAGACGACTTTCATTTATTCCCAAGCCAATGTCAGGCAAGTGGCCATTGGATATGCCCAGGTTAGGGTGAAAGTTTGAACCAGCAGAAGCAAGCAATGTGCCATCCAAGATGTTCTCTGCAATCCTGGCTTGGTTAATGTTGATCTGACAATACAAAAATTAAACATCTAAAATAAAATATAGATAGATAACTATATGTACTGTACGAGCTACAAAATGAAAAATTAGATGAGGTTAAATATTTACAACAAATTTCATGAGAATAAAAATGGTTTTATAAACTTTAAATATATCAATAATATGTAAGCTATTTCATAGTAAAAAAAAAGACGAAAATTAAAAAAAGAGTTATTATTGACATTGAAAGAAATAAACAAGTGGTAAAATAAAAAAAGTATTTTAGCATTTTGTCTATATTAGTATGGTTTCTACTCAAGCTCTAACAGCCAATGAGTCAACCGATTTCTCTAGCTAACAAAAAACAACATGTCATGTGACCAGCACAACAATAAACAACCTTTACTTTGGACAAAATGTCAAGAAACCATTGAACTTATTACATCTGGAAAATCCAAGCCTTCAAAAAAAACTTAGAAAATTAGAACCCTCCATTCAGAAGGCAAGAACATTAACAATCTGTTACACTCATACATCTAAGCATCTTCCTTAGGATGATAATAAAAATATGACATGATTATAGGAACAAAAGATGCTACAACTTATGATTGTAGGGAGAAAGGATGATATAACATGATCATAGGAATATATGACATGATTATAGGAATATATGACATGATTATAGGAACAAAGGATACTACAACCTATGATTGTAGGGATAAAGGATACTACAACCTATGATTGTAGGGATAAAGGATGATATAACATGATAATAGGAACATAGGATACTGTACTATAATTTATGACTGTAGGAATAAAGGATGATATAACATGATTATAGGAATAAAGACAGTTGGTCGTTGTGCTGGCCACATGACACCCTTGTCAACCATAGGCCACAGAAACAATTGACCTTTACATCATCTTCCCAATACACCATAAGGTCTGTAAGGGGAACTTTACTTTTTGTTTTCTTTTATAGGAATATATGACAATTGTAGAACAAAGGATGCCATAACATGTATGTAGGAATGAAGAATTTTATACAATGATTATAGGAATAAAGAACCTTATAACTTCATAGTAGGAATAAAGGACGCTATATCATGATTATACGATTAAGGACTTTAGAATATAACATGACTACAGGAAGTAAGAATCATGTTATAATTTAATATGTCTTTTTATTGTTATACAAATGTAAAAAAACATATTAATCTCCCATTTTAAATAAACAGCAGGTTTATCTTGCATTATTTATAATCCTGTTTCACACAGCTACTGACCTCATCAAACAGGTCATCCTGGGGCACTTGAGGTATCACATTATTGTCTAAAAGATGGTTTACTGCATCACCTGATGCTCCAGAGATGTCTGAAGGATCAAGATATGTTGGGAAACGATTCTGTGCACAAAGTAAGTCAGGGCGACCTGAGGTATTTCCTGGATCGAGAAAAAATAATAAATGATTTTTTAAAATGTTTTTGAAGTTATGGCCAGATCAAAATTCTTTTTAACTTCCTTTAGTTTGCTAAATTGTGTGTAAGTGCTACAAATTTTTAGCAGCTTTAACTGATAGAACCAGTTTGTAAAGTAAATCATCTTCATTATCTGTCCCATGACTTTCGTCCTAGAGGTGCTGTGATAGATTGCATAACCAAATCCATCCACTTTTTCCAGTCAGCAGCTGTTCTTAGCAGGATATCAAGAAGGAGACTGGTTCAAGACAGTTCAAAGGTCATAAATGAGGTCACTCTTTTGACAAACTACAACATGGTGTGTTACTAAAGTAAATGTATTCAGTGATCATATAAAATATGAGAAAGCTTAAATCTGGACTTAAGAAGAAAGTGTTATGTATAAGATTAATGTTAATATATGATCTTAGAAAGGTTCCTCAGTAGTAAATCTAATTAGCCCAGATCAGCAGAAAACACTTAAATTGAAGAATGCAACAACAAACAAAAGTGAAACAAAAAAAAATGATGCTTTAAGGTTGAACTAAATAGCTTGGAGCATTGGATTCCATGGCCATGAAAGTTGCATTATACAGCCTCCAATTTTGATCTATGCAACTTCAATGTTAGAAAAATATTTTTATTTATAGCGTGGGAAGCAGGGTCGAGAGGCTAAGTACACTTGAACTTGGCTTGGCTACCTATGAAGGGGGCTCAAGGTGTAGTTATGATCGTAATCAAAATGTTTTAGATAGGGGTGTCCAAAATGCCTTCAAACAACAGACTAATAAAAAGTCAAAAAATAATCATTAAAACATGATGATTGTCTACAGCGGCTACAACAGTATTTCAATAAAAATGTTTTGATGTCCTACTGAGACAATAACATACTGTTGACATTCTGTAGTCAATTGATTACAAACAAAGTGCTGTACCTGCACTAAACAATACCCAGGGAGAGTCAGCTGGTTGAGCTTGGAGAGAAGGTACATCTACTATTTGTTCAGCACCCTGGGGAGAAACAAAAATTAAAAAACAAACTGTCATATTAATTGTGCATAAAAATTATTTTTTTTACTTTTTTTATTAGCTGTTGAAATGTACTACTATTCAAACTATTTATAGTGGTTAATAATAATAATAATAATCTTTATTGTCCGTAAGAAAATTTGTCTTACAATTTGTGCATTACACCAATCAAAACATTATAACTATAGAAAACCAAAATGTACATTCACATCAGACTCACTCATAATTTACAAGTGCAAAGTTTATTAAATATCAGATTGTTTCTATTTAATAATGTGATTGCTAGGGGAACAAAGAGTTTTTGAGTCTGTTTGTCCTTGCTATCAGTGTCTTGTATCTTTTTTGTGATTATAATCCTTAAATAGAATTCCTAAAAGCTTTTTAGTCATGCAATATAATTATTACAATTTTATGTCTCCTAATTTTTATGTCTTGTATAATAAGGTGTCAATATTATTGAAATGTAATTACCTCAAAACCTCCAAAGTCACCGAAGTCATCTTCTTCCTGGTCATTCTGTGAAAAAAAAAGAAATAAAAGAAAGTTAATAAAATAAGCCATCAAAATATGAATTAATACTGAATGAAAATGATTCCGAAAATTAAGGATGAGTGCATTGCATGACTATGCAAACCCAATTTTGAAAGAAAGTTATAAAATAAGTCATCGAAATATGAATTAATACTGAATGAAAATGATTCCGAAAATTAAGGATGAGTGCATTGCATGACTATGCAAACCCAATTTTGACCTTCATATAAAGACTAAAAACGCAAAATACCTAATAGAGGTGTTATAATAAATGAAAAACTGTCATACAATCCCCATATTGATGAAACTATTAAAAGATCAAACAAAGCATTAGGGTTTATTAATAGAAATTTCTATAAATCACATAAGAACATAAAACTAAACTGTAATTTAACTAATTTCTTTCTAATATCGTGGAATCTAGGGCGAACAAGGATATATATGCTCTACAGCGAGGTAAGAATCACAGTAATCACACAGTGCCCGTCACTCTGTCAAGGCAAAGATTAGCAAGTCTGGAGCAGTTGAAAAGAATATAAAACAGGGTTTCCTCTTCCTCACAGCAGCAGGGATTCTTTGAGGAGCATTACAATTACGGTTCCCTGTCATTTCATCCCCAATTAAATATTTTATACATTGCTTTGAAAACACAGAAGTAATGTTAATTCTTGGTATTTTTTAAGACACTATCTTGGGATTTCTTTGGAACATAATGATAAACAATAACAAAATAGTAACAAAGATGGCTGCCCCTTGAACTCCTGCAGAATTACTGAATATTTATATATTATATATAAATTATGGATATAAATTTTAATTATTACAATTTTGATGATTTTAAATTTAATTTATTTATTTGCCTTCCTGATAGACATACCCTGATTTCAGGTCTGTTTCTGTGTGAACTGCCACTGGCCATTTTTTTGTTTGACACTAAATTACAGTAAATAATGAAAAGTAGAAGTGCATAACATATAGATCTAAAATAGATATCTAAACCTATGGTTTAGAGTCTAGATCTAGAATCTACAGATTTTTCTAGGTATTTAGATCAAGATCTTTATCTAGTTCTAGATCTAGAATATAATATCAATTGGTTTGTTATTGTAATAATTTGTTTTCACGGAACTATGTATGGACGCTGACATTTTTTATCTTGCATGCTGGGTAGTTACAAAACCTCAACTTTAGCATAAACATACTAAAGATTATGGCCTAATTAAATTTTATTGTTCTATACTAGATCTAGACCTAGATCTCTAGAACTAAATTCTAAATCTTTCAATATAAAAATAAATAATCGCTTTTTAAAAGTTTAAATCTGATTTTAAAGAGACGTGGCCAAAGATAGATATAAATTACCGTAGCTACTTTCTTCTGTAGATTCTAGATCTTATCTAATTTTTAGAATACCACCCATCTAATGTATCACTTGACTAAATCTATGTGAGAAACAATATTTGGCTTGTATCTTTTCTCATCTGTCCCTTGATTTTTTGTGGTAACCATGAATCTCTCTATTTGTCCCGGTTAGCAGCTGTACTTGCAGGAGAGAGGCCGATACATTATTTAACATTGTCCAGCCAGCTTTTCTTCGGATGACCATTTCTTCGCGCTCCCTTTACTGTACCTTGTATGATGTCTTAGACATTGACTTGAGTCTCTTCACAGTATTATGGAGTTCCTCCTTTTTGCCAGACAAAGTGTAGACTTGTAACAGTACCAACTAACAATAGCGGGGCCCTGTGCGAAACAGATTACGCGAGGCCCAGTCTGGGTAGAGATAAGGATAATAAGTGAAAATAAGATTTTGTATTAGAAAATAAATTCGTCTTTGCAATTTATTAATCTTCAAGTACAACAACATAATCAAATCAAGTTAAATTAGTACGATCCTTGCGTGTAGCGAAGTCATGATTCTGTTTTCAAACCCAGCCGAAAATAAGCTCACCTTTCAACAGTTTTGTGAAACAAATGATGAGAAAGATGTTAAACTCTTGTAAACAGAAGTTTTCTGTATTTTGTTATTGCTCGTTTTGTTAAGCTCTTAAATAGATTTTTTTTTTTTTTTTGAGAACTGGAAGATTCAATTTAACGGTTGGCGATGACTTTAAGCAAGCTAAAAAAAATGTTTTACATGTTAGGCATTTAACGCAAATGAATGAAACCAACCTCCGACTGCTAGGAAAGAAATTGACTTTCATTATTGATTACACTGGGCAACAGCCAAAAAATCGTCGGGGGTTTCTCAGCTGATTTAGACTAATTTTGGTGTCCTGAGTCCGAATATCACATTGGTTTTGCTCAATCAGGTCAAATTTTTGAGCTATCTGACAATCTACACAATGGTAATAAACGCACAACAAAAACACCATCGATATCCACCATCGATATCTTACCAACATAGAAATTAATTTAGATCAATAGAACCGATATTAAAATAACATAAAATGATACAAAGTCACTGATTTACAAATATGTATATATAGGGCTTACTCTGCTGCTATTTCATTTACTAAAAAATAACTATCTAACTAATATCTAAAATGGCTTCAGCACGACGTTCATGCACGAATAACCCTGACGTTTTCTGCTACATTTGCGAGAGTACACACTGTCAGCTGATAGGATGAACATCACAAAATTTGTGAAACATGCCTACCAGGCTTACTTTGAAATCAAGCTGGGTGACCAAGACAAGTCTTGGGCACCGCACACGGTGTGCAAAACATGCGTGGAATACCTCCGGCGGTGGACGAAAGGCGAGAAAACATCACTACAGTTTGGAATTCCGATGGTATGGAGGGAGCCATTTGACCACGCATCGGATTGTTATTTCTGTGCCATCAATACTGCAGGCATCAACCGAAAAAATCGGCGCAGCCTCCAGTACCCCGACCTTCCATCTGCTCGTCGTCCAGTTCCTCATTGCGAAGAAATACCCGTGCCAACGTTCCGAGAGATTCCAGGCAGCGACGACGAGGCCACCACTTCAGACGAGAAATGTGGTACAGAAGAGGAGTATGAAGCACAATATGGTCCGCAGCCCTTCACACAATGTGAGCTCAATGATCTAGTTCGGGACCTAAGCCTGTCGAAGAATTCCTCCGAGCTGTTGGCTTCCAGGCTCAAAGAGAAAAACCTGCTTCACAAGGACGCGCGTATTACCTTCTTTCGTAGAAGGCATGAGGAGTACATGGACTACTTCTGCCAGGAGGAAAACCTTGTGTACTGCCGAGATGTCGCCGGTCTTCTTGATAAACTGGGCGGTCCTCAATACGATGCGAGAAATTGGCGACTCTTTATTGACAGTTGCAAGCGTTCTTTGAAGTGTGTGCTCCTCCACAATGGGAACCAGTTTGCCTCAATCCCGCTTGCGCACTCCACGACTCTCAAAGAGAAATATGAAGCAGTGAAGTATGTGCTCGAAAAAATCCAATATCAGCAACACCAATGGATCATCTGCGTCGACTTGAAAATGGTGAACTTTTTACTTGGTCAGCAGTCTGAGTTCACGAAGTACCCATGCTATATGTGTATGTGGGACAGTCGAGACAGAGCCCAGCACTATGTAAAGAAAGAGTGGCCGGCGCGAGAGCAGTTAGTACCTGGGGCGAGAAACATCATAAACGAACCTCTTGTTGACCGGGAGAAGATATTGATCCCACCACTACACTTGAAGTTGGGTTTAATGAAACAGTTCACGCGCGCTCTGGACAAGGATGGGAGGTGCTTCAACTACATGTGCCGAGCATTTCCTCAACTAACTATTGAGAAGCTGAAGGCCGGCATTTTCGACGGCCCACAGATACGGCAGCTCATAAACGATGCAGAGTTCTGTAGCTCCATGAACTCACTTGAGTGCGCCGCCTGGGAATCCTTTGTGCAGGTGATGAACAACTTCCTGGGGAACACTAAGGCAGCAAACCACGCAAGGCTCATCAGCACCATGATTGAGGATTTTCAAGAACTCGGGTGTTTGATGAGCATAAAGATGCATTTCTTGTTTTCGCACATGGATAAGTTTCCGGAAAACCTTGGGGCGATGAGCGATGAGCAGGGAGAAAGATTCCATCAGGACATGCACCAAATGGAGGAAAGGTACCAGGGGAGGTGGGATGCAGTCATGCTGGCGGACTACTGCTGGTCGCTGAAGAGAGACAACCCAGCAGCTGCTCACACACGGGAATCTAAGAAACGCAGATTTATGCCCTGAACTTTTTCTTCATATTATGTCAATTATGCTAATAAAATTTGATAAACTAAACAAAAACTGAATTAATTGAATTGTGTTGACTTTAATTATTGAGGAATACCGAAAAAATCGGCAGGGGTTTATCGACTGGTGAGCCGCAAAAATTTTGTTTTTTACAAAAAACGATTTTTTAAAAGTTCCTGTAGCAAAACATTCTGACCTGATTGAGCGAAACCAAGCTCATTTTCGGACTCAGGGCATCAACATTAGTCTAATTCAGCTGAAAAACCCTGGACGATTTTCCAAAAAAATTTTTTTGTTGCCCAGTGTTATAATTTTTTTTCTTTTATCGAGATATTAAATCTATTTTAAAGAATTTTACAATCTCAAATAACTTATTTGTTGACAAATGAATTAGGCCTACTGCTCAAGGACACAATAACTTATTCAATCGACATAACAATGCTGTAAGAAGAAATTACTATTCGCTTCTAGGATGTAGATAAATATTTTTAAAAATATAAATGACAATATTTATACATGTTACTGATGTTCAAATTGAGTTTGCAGGAAGAAATAGATTTACAAAATTATGTCTTCAGTAAAAAAGAATGTTAACATTGGAGGCACAACAGAGATATGGCTGCACTTGAATGTTTCAGTAAAATTTCAAAACTGTGGTCGAAAATGGAATTATGTTTTAGCTTTTCCTTCAACATGCATGGTTAACCTATATTTAGTGCGTAAGAAATCTAAGGAATAAGCAAAGAAATAGACTGGATGTAGCCACTAGATGTGATCTTCGCTTTGCTTTAGCTAATTTAAAGCTTGAAATTTCTAATATTGTCAGACTGCAAGAGGCACAAGGTTCCTTTTACCTTTACCTTTACATATCCCTTAGTCTGTTGGACCGATGGGACTCGTCTACCGTCTTTCTCCATTTCTCTCTGTCTTTTGCCTTAATTAGAACCTTTTTCAATAGCAGGCCCGTCCATAATTTTATGTTGTCCTCCCATCGCTTTCGCTGTCTGCCTCTTCTTCTTTTTCCTGGTACTGTTCCCTGAAGGTAGGTCTTTGTGAGCCCCGAAGATCTTGTAATATGGCCATAGATTTCAATTTTAGTATAATGATAATAATGACAATGTCTTCGATTACGAAGATTAAGGCTAAGTGCAGTGTTTTTACGCAAACCTAGTTGCGACATGCATATTTTCCCGATTTTTTTGCAAACAAACCTTTGTCTATTGGTGGTCTGTTGAAGTTTTCTATCCGTCTTTTGCGCCTTTCTTCAATAATGGCTTTTCTTTTTGAGTCTCAAATATTTGTCCAGCAGCTTTTGTGAAAGCTCTCTAACTGTCTCTCTCAGAGGCCATCTGCTGCCAGAGAATGCTTCCTTTTACTTTCCTCTGTAACGCCCTTCTCCTCTAAGCTCCCCAAAGACGATCGCTTTTGGCATGCGTTCGTCTCCCACGCGGGATAAGTGTTATTAACAGCATACAAATTAATAAATAAATGCCTTTTTTTTTCAAATTTGCATTCTCCCGCTTTTTTAAAAGTGTTTTTCTGAGAGAAGGAAGCTGGCGAATTTAAAAAAGAAAATACGAAAAGGCGGCGGTAGACCAAAAAAGGTTGAAGACCACTGCTATAGGGTGTGATATGTGCCTCGGATTGATATATATATATCTTTTATATAGCGCTACTTTCATGCTTATAGCATGCTCAGAGCGCTTTGGTTCAATCTCATTTGTGGACTAGTGGGAGGGGGTATCTAGGAGTGTCGAACCTCGAACCCCCTTCTAGGCAGCCAAGCCAAGCCAAGTTCAAGCGCACTTAGCCTCTCGTCCACGTTCAAACATTCCTCACGGCTAGGAATGTCCGATAGTTGCCATATATTTAACAACGTAGTGGTAAAAAGGGATTCATTATTGAAAAAAAAAAAAAAAAATGAAGTGATATTAAAAGGTATGCACACCATAAGTCTGAATGCAAAGAAGAAAGAAGAGAAGTGCTTGATAACAACTGAAATATTGTTGATGAAGGTACTTTAAAGCAATGCACTTTAGTTGGCCTAAGATAAGTTTGAAACACAAGTAGGCCTACTTTACAGAACTAGAAAGCTTTAATAGGCCTACATTAAGATGGTCTGTATTAGTGTTGATACGTAAGCATTTATCGTAAAATATGATGATTAAAATTGCGCTCTATCGAGCTTGTTACAATTGAAGAGAGGGGGAAATCTTGGTGCTTTTGTTCTAGTCTTTAACCATTGTAAAAGTTTGGTCGGAAAGTCTTCGTTTGTTTCTATTTCTGGACTATCTCTTGATGCAATGATAATTTCATATTAATTGTATGCAAGCGATCACTTGATCATTAACTTTTTGATAAACAAGATGGCAAGGGTAGGCCTACCAGAACCAAAGTAGGTATTCAACTGTTTATGCAAAAGGTCAGTTAACGATATTGTATGTTTTTTATTTATAGAAACATTACTTATCTACATTATAAGCGTAGAAAAAATAATACAGTAGAACGTCGTTTATCCGACTCAATTGGGACCGGACACCGTTCGGATACGCGATTGTTCGGATAACCGAAAACCGAAGCGATCCATGCAGTATATGCAACCGGACACTATACGAATACATGTACATGTGGTTGATAAAAAAAAAAAAAAAAAAAAAACTGGTCCGGATATTTGACGCTCCGGATAATAAACGTTCGGATAAACGACGTTCTACTGTAATCGATTTATATATGTATCTACCTATCAAGAGATCTCTTAAACTAGCAAACATATTCG
The DNA here is from genome assembly GCA_030265305.1 of Biomphalaria pfeifferi. Taxonomy (NCBI): domain Eukaryota; kingdom Metazoa; phylum Mollusca; class Gastropoda; family Planorbidae; genus Biomphalaria; species Biomphalaria pfeifferi. The sequence goes on from JASAOG010000075.1 coordinate 678,001, forward strand.
CGTGAAATTTCGTACACAGGTTCCTTTTATCTCTTAGGTTCTCACTAAGACACGATTTTGTCGCCTCTGAATCTACCAAGCTCTAATGGGTACCGGACATTAGTTTGGGAAAGTAAAGGCGATTGGTCGTTGTGCTGACCACATGACACACTCGTTAGCCGTGGGCCACAAAAACAGATTACCTTTATATCATCTGCCCTATAGACTACAAGGTCTGAAAGGGGAACTTTTTAGTAGCATGAAGGCACACATTAGTCACAATGCCATCGATACACTCTGGGCTCACGCTGCCTACAACCAAAGATGATCTAGTCCAGCGATTCACAAAATGGTTTATATAGACCCCCAGGGGTCTACGAAGACTTCCAAGGGGTCTACGAAAGTGAAAAATTATAATTGGAGGTCTATGAGATGTCCACGGGAGTCTACGATTATAGATTTCATTTAAGCAGGTCGTGACTTTAACTTTTACATCCCATTAATGTAATTCTTTCATACATTAATATATGATTTGTACCTTAATTAATCATTTAAATATTTATCCTGATATTCAACAAAAAATTGTTGTATTTAATTTCTATACTTTTTTTTTAAATAGCTTAATTTATTCATATGTAACTAATGTTTAACAAAAAAAGAAATATGGGTTGAACAGCAATGATTATTTAAAATTGGGATTCATTCCTTCCTTAATAAACAAGCTGTTGCCTTTTTATGACGATATGACTGGAGGATCATCTGAGCCAATGCCACCCTGTCAAAATAGATACAGATTTGAAAAACTTTCGAACACTCATAGTTAAGAATAGACCCACACAATCTCTCTTCGACATGATGATGGTTTGTGAGAGTCTTACAATATTATATCTCTTTACTTATAACAAAATACGGAAAACTCAAAAGGTAAAACTGGTCATTTACCAGCCGTTGTAGTTGTAAAAACTGTTTGTCACAAACCTACATCTGATGTTATTAAAATAATTTCATTAAGCAACAATACAGTTCAAGGGCACATCGGTGGCATGAATTATAAAATTAAAAGCTTCTTATGTAATTCTTTGCAAATGACATTTATATAGTTTGGGATCAGCGGCGTCACAGGCTTTGAAAGGGTGTAGCGCTGTGTGCTGCAAACTGCTTAAAGGCCGCGGCTCCATATTTTTCCCGAGGGTTAACCCACGAAGCCTTTGGGCATGGTTGGGTTTAGCTGCAAGGCAGCAGAGGTTTGAATTCAATTTTCCATCAACTTGGTGGGTGGCAAGCCAAGGCTAATGAGCCCTTCCTGCTCGAAGCGTACTGGTTTAGGCGCCAGTTACTCACTTTCGCCCCTTCTCCTGTTAGTAAAAATAGTTCCGCGGAACCAATATTTGAGCCAGACGTGAAAGATCAAGATATACACTGGAGACTAGTCTTTGCGAAAATTTTTACAATGACACTTAAGGCAAATTAATTTACTAATTAATATTTAATGTTTAAATGTCTACTTTATAGAACAACAAGTTCTTATATGAAACACAATATCCGTAGCAACGGATGAATATTCTGAAAAAAAAATAATTTCCAGCGCGTTTAGTGATTCCTGCAATACATATTAATTGTTATTTTTATTGGGTTCAATTTGAATTTTATTAATAAACAAATAATAGATCTCAATACATTTATTGTAGCTTTAAATTACTTTTAGTCTCTTCAACTCACTACAGTTTGAAATAAGTTTTAAAAAAATGGCAACGAATTTTCTAAAAATTGCAAGTCAAGCAGGGGTTCTACCGAAAACATGGCAAGGGGTCTACGAGACAAAAAAGTTTGGGAACCACTGCTAGTCTATGCACAATGACCAAGTATGGACCATACAAAGATAACAGTTTACGCTCAGAGTCCCAAACCTGAGCCCTAAACAAGAAAAATGTGAATTCCTTGTGATCAACCTACTTATAACGACAACCGATTTAGAGCTACGAAATAAAGTACCATAAAACTTAACTTACCACTATAGCCTACTGGGGACCAACAAAAGAAACTCCAACAATCACCAGCCAGCCAAGCCATTCAAAACAAAAGAAGAATAGGCAGGATATGTAGAATCAGGTTTCTATATTATTTTAAGAATTCATATTAAAACATTCAGCATACATATTATAGTGCATAAAAAAAAAGCACAGAACAAAGAACCAAATCAATATGCGTGTGACAAAATTGTTGAAATTGCATTAGTTCAGGAGCAAAAGTCAGATTATTTGCAGAAGATTGCAGAATATATACAACAATAAAAACAACATAAGATACTGAAATTTTACAAAAAGAATTAAACGAATTACAGAAATGGGAATCAAATTCAAGCGTGTCTTTCAATCCAGAAAAATGACAGTTATTTAAAGTAACAAAAATAAATAAAAACTACTTATATTATTCATGGTGAACCAGTTACACAGACTATAAACTGAAAATATCTAAGTGTAATAGTTGGCCTAAATGAACACAACATACACATATTGATTAAATTATTTAAAAATCAAGCAAAACATTGGGTTTATTAAATGAAATGTTTAAAAATCAAACAGAAACATAAAACTAAAATGTTACTTAACTTTAGTTAGGCATCCTGGATGGCTGCCTGGTAGTGCGGTTTGCACGCTGGACTGTCGTTCAGATTTATCGATGGTCCCGGGTTCAAACCCTGCCCGCTCCCATCCCCCGTCGTCCTGCGGGAGGTTTGGACTAGGAAGTAATTATATTCAACTCTGAAGGAACATCCGAAACATGTAAAACATTTTACAAACATCCCGAACCATCCACTGTTTGGGATCCCTCAACTCTAGTAAACATACACTACAACAAACACAAAATAGAGCAGTGAGATTTATAACAAACGAATATTCATATTTAATCACATTGACACCATGGGTAAAATCACTAAATTTAGAGACATTTCAGAACAGAAGACTAAAAAGTTAATTAGCAATAATGCATAAAACACTGAAGCCATAATCTTACAAATAGAAATAAAATAATTAATACTCAAATACTCAGAAAGTCACAATAATAAAGGCACATTTATTATTCCATATGCTGGGACAAACTTAAACAAGTGCTCTTTCTTCCCTAGTACATATTACATATTTCCGATGTTTCTTCAGAGTTGAAGATCATCTACATCCTAGTAGGACGACGGGGGATGGCAGCGGACAGGGTAACAACCCGAGACTATCGAGTGACCAAACGACAGTCCAGCGGGCATACTGCACGACCAGGCAGCTGTGCTACAGCTGTTAACGTTTATCTTAAAATTCGATAACCAATACATAAATATCTCGTTCCCTCCTACATATTTTCGGACATGTTTAAATAGTTGCATCTATGACAATGGCGTTTACCGGTATATAATCCAAAGGTTACCAATTTTTGGTTATATCCCTTTGCATCTCGGCATGCAGATCGGTTATAGACTTTTAACGCATAAGTTAAATTAGAATATTTGAGACATTTGACAAATTTTTGTCCAAGACTTTGGCAGACGATGTTTAGGGCGTTAAGGTCATCGTTTCTTTGGTCAAGGAGAATTTCTTGTTGCAGTTATACCGATCAACTCAAAGGTCATCAGATTAAAAAAAAAAGGTTAAATGTAAGACCCTACATCTAGAATATCGCGTTAAAATCTGACCACCAGTTTCACCAATTTAAGTCAAGCAAAATAGACAAAGTAAAAAGTGCCCCTCTACGCCCATGTATATATATATTAGGCTACACATGTGTGTTAGATCTAGAATCCAGATTATCAGGTAGCAGTTATGCTGATCAAACCATGGCCTCTGCTATCTTATAAAATACAGACGTTACTTCAAAAAAGAAGATAGTTACATCCTACCCGTGTCAATAGGCCAATCTAGTCATGCATTTTAATCAGTGACTTAAACTCTGCCAAGTCTCTGGTTTTCCTGGCTGACTCGGGCATCTCTGCCCTCTCATGTCAGAACATTGGCAAACTTAAGGGTAACAGGATCAGGCTAGTTGACCCAGTGGCGTAGCTAGGAATTTGCCATCATTTGGGGGCCCGGAGGCTTGACCTCTTTGGGGGCCCCTGCATTTTGCGTAATATTTAATGGAAAAAAACAATTTCGAAGACTCAAGTGGGGGCCCGGGGGGGTTGAAATTCTCCCCCACCCTAGCTACGACACTGAGCTGGCCATTGCATTCCTTATCTCACTGACATAAATTGAGAAAGTAAAGGCCATTGAGCGTTGTTATGACCATGTGACTCAAACCGTAATTTGCCCACCCCTGGTCTATGTGCTTTCTTACGCGAATTCTTTATAACTCTACAAAATATAGCGTCCGTACATGAAGCCATATAAATTTCCAACACGTAACACGGGCCGCATCAAAAATTGCTGATTCCAATAAGGGCCGGCCTTAGGCATATGCAAATAAGGCAGCCGCTAGGACCTCCAATTGGTGAGGGCCGTACACAAGTTGGTCAGGACTAAAAAAAAAAATTAGAGAACAAATTGCGAAACTTGGATCAGATTTCAAACATATGACTCTATGTTTGCTATTCTCTGTCTCGACTACGGAAATTGCGATATGAATTTCAGTTATTTGTCGATTTAGATATAGACAGGCAGGTTTTTTTCCCCGCTGTTTCTTTTTCTTTTTAATTTCATCTGAGGCAACTAAATTCACTTGGCATAGGGCCACCAATTACCCAATTTCCATGGAAACGATCTTCTTCTGCGACTTCATTGTGGGTAGATGTTTCGAAGGGTTGGACAGCACAGAGTCGCAGGCCTGATGTGGTCCGCGGGCCGTAGTTTGGGGATCACTGATTTAATACAATTGTTCATTACATATGTCTAGATTAGATCAAGAATTTTCAAGATAGCTATACTATAGGCCTACTGCTTATTGACAATCTAGCCTAGGCCTACTTGCAGATGAAGCTAATCCTTTGATTCGAAATGTTGGAAAAGTAAGACAAAGATCTAGATCTATTTCTATGTTTATAGACCTGACAAGTAGAGTCTAGATCTAGATTTAACTTTTTTTTTCAAGATCTTGGGCTTTTTAAAAAATATCTAGACTCTAGATCTATTTACTTTTAAATAGGCCTCGATCTTGATCTGGTCTAAATCTAGGCCATCACTTTTTATTTTAAATGTATTTTTTCCCACCGTTTTCCGGTATAGCTTTTTAGATCTTGCTAGATTTACTGTGCTTCTCTAACAATATGGAAGTTACAGTTACTTCCTCGGATTGCAGTTGAATGCGGCTAGACTTGTTACAGGTTAGGATAGATAATTCTATATTCTAGATCTGTAAAGATCTATAATTATATAACACTTTAAGATATTTTAATTTCTAAATTAAATTTCTAGTCTAGAGTAGAGATCCTATATCTAATCGTATTCATAATGATAATCATAAATATAAAGAATTAAATTTATTTTAATTAAAATCATAAAAAATGTAAAAAAAAAAAATAATAATAATCTAGATCTAATAATAAAATATGACACTCGCCGACTGGCGTCACTAGTCAATCTATAATTATCTAGATCTGGAGACTAGACTCCTTAGTCTTTTATGACTCTAGAATCTAGATCTAGAGTCGAGTCTACTAGACTTTTAGTTACAACTTAAATTTACTTAGTCTACTATAATAACTATTTTTTTTACTATACTAGAGTCTATAGTCACTAGATCTATAGAGTTAGTCTTCAATAATTCAATTCAGATGTAGACTAGACTTTAACTAAGACTTAGACTATAAGTATAACTTATAAGTAACTATTTAACTTGTAGTATAATATGACTAGGACTAGATTACTAGAATAGATCTAGATTCTAGAATAGTAAGTTATGTAAGAATAGAGTTTACTAGACTAGACTTAAGAGTCAGAGTAGACTAAGATTCTTTAAGATTGTCTTTAACTACTTTAAGTTTAAGATAGATCTAGATCTAAATTCTAAATCTAGATTCTAGATCTGGTCACTATCACTAGTGACACTAGTCACTCACTAGTGACTATATATTTTATTATAGCAGTGATGCACTGACTAGAATCTAGAGTTAGAGTCTAGTGTCTTTTAGACTATTTTAGTTTTTTACTATTTTTTTTTTGTTTAGAAATTAGAGACTTATAGTTATATTATATATTAAAAAGATGAACATAACATAATACATAATGATAATGAAACTAAAGCAAACATCCTAAACAAATACTTTGCATCAGCATTCTCAGCCCCAGGAGACAAAGACATATTTCTTAATTTGAACCAAGTAGACAACATAGAAGATTTAGTAGTACAAGAAAATGGAATTAAAAAACTATTAGCCAACACCAAACCAAATAAAGCGTCTGGACCTGATGGTATTCCAGCTAGATTACTCAAAGAACTAAGCAATGAGCTAGCCCCAGTGTTCAAAATACTCTTTCAAGCATCGCTTAACCAGGGCAGAGTACCAAAGGACTGGAAAGAAGCTAATGTCACCCCCCTATTTAAAAAAGGAGAAAAATCTGATCCAGGAAACTACAGACCAGTATCACTTACCAGCATCACATGTAAAATACTAGAACACATAATATGTAGCAATATCATAAACCACTTAGACAAACATAATGTCCTCACCCCATACCAACATGGCTTTAGGAAATATAGATCATGTGAAACACAACTAATAGGACTAATTGATGATTTTTCAAAAGGTTTAGATAATAGTGAACAAATAGATGCTATCTTACTAGATTTTTCCAAGGCTTTTGACAAAGTTCACCACCATAGTTTGCTTAAAAAATTAAAATATTTCGGCATTAACGGTCCACTGCATCAGTGGATTAAAGATTTTCTGATAGGGAGAGAACAAACTGTAATAATAAATGGCTCTAAATCAACACCAATAACAGTAAACTCAGGTGTACCTCAAGGAACAGTTTTGGGTCCACTACTATTTTTAATTTACATAAATGATTTACCAAATTGCATTAGTTCAGGAACAAAAGTCAGATTATTTGCAGACGATTGCATAATATATAGAACAATAAAAACAAAACAAGACACAGATATTTTACAAAGAGAATTAGATGAATTACAGAAATGGGAATCAAATTGGAGCATGTCTTTCCACCCAGAAAAATGTCAGTTGTTAAGAGTAACAAAAAAAACTAAAACAAATTAATTCCACTTATCTTATTCATGGCAAACCAGTAACACAGACTAAAAACTCAAAATACCTAGGTGTTATAATAAATGAAAAACTGTCATGGAATCCACATATTGATGAAACTATAAAAAAATCCAACAAAGCATTAGGGTTTATTAAAAGAAATTTCTATAAATCAAATAAGAACATAAAACTAAAATGTTATTTAACCTTGGTTAGGCCAATAATAGAATATGCATCCACCGTGTGGGACCCCTCAACTCAAGAAAACATTAAGAAACTGGAACAAACACAAAATAGAGCAGTGAGATTCATAACAAACGAATATTCACATTTGACTAGGGTAACACCATTAGTAAAATCACTAAATTTAGAAAGCCTTCAGGACAGAAGACTCAAAAGTAAAGTAGCAATTATACATAAAACACTGAACCATAATCTTCAAATACAAAAACAAAATTTAATAAAATACTCTGAAAGACACAAAAATAAAGGCACATTCCTCGTCCCATATGCTAGGACAAATTTGTACAAATACTCCTTCTTCCCTAGTGCTATTAGAGCATGGAATGGGTTGCCTGAGCTAGCCAGAAAAACCAGTGACTTGGCAGAATTTAAGTCATTGGTTAATATGCATGACTAAATGCATGACGCGTAGGACGTAATCATCTTCTTTTTTGAAGTAACGTCTGTATTATATAAGATAAGATAAGATATAATAGATCTATTCTAGATAATACTTCTATATTCTATTATATTAAATATTATATACATAGATCTCTAGTGAAATCTAGTCACTCACTGAGTTCACTCTAGTCATGCTTAGATATATTTGATTAAAAGTTAGATTAGTTAGATCTAGGTCTAGATCTAGTGACTAGAGTGTCACTAGAGTCTATATTTACTATAATTACTGAATATATAGTGTTATATTATCGCAATACACTAACAATACTGATGTTTAAAAGTTACACTCCATTTTTAATTAACGGTGAAACAAGGAGAGACCAACCAGCAGAGACTAATACACAGTAAATACACACTACTGACACACTTAAGAGTAAATCGTGAACATACTGAACAGTAGAACAAGGGAGACTACATGAAAACAAACAAACACACACACAACATATATAAACATAAATACACTTATAAATGTAACATCCTCCAGTGTTTGAGGTTAGTCATATACATAGTCACTAGTTCTTGTGGATTTGACCACTCGGCCTGACCTAGTTGTATAGGTTGTCGACCTGTGAGACCCGTCTTCTATATGGCTCTCAGGTCTCTGAACATTAGGCCTACTTTCATCTGTGCTGGGTGCATCCACAGGTGAGGGGTTGTCGGGCTCGGTCGTACCTGTTGGTGTAGGCGCATTCGTTTCAGCGGGCAGTGGAGTCTATTTTGGCGATAAACTCCTCCGCTCGATTCAACTTCATACAACCGTTGTTGTAACTGACGAGTTATAACTCCCTTTTGCCAACGCTCATGGCCACGCGACCTTTAGTCTCACCTCTTCACCCTTAGCAAGGGGAGGTAAATCTTTAGCGTGGGAGTTGTAGTAAATTGCTGATCTCCTCTGGTTTTCTTTCAGCGCTTTTCTATGTTTCTGAGGATCCAGAACTTGAGGTTTCAGCTGGCTTTTAGCTATAGGCAGCAAGGTTCTGATTCTTCTGTTAAAGAATGCCTGTGATGGGTTAATACCAGTTTTATTCGGGGTGCTTCTATGATTAAGTAAAGCCATGAACTGATCTTTATTTTTAAGAAATAATGTCTTTACAGTCTTCACGGCTGATTCACCTTTCCCATTTGATCTGGGATAGTGGGGACTGCTTGTCAAATGGTTGAAACTCCAATCGTTGGCGAATTTTGCGAAGCTGTCCGAAGATAGCTGAGGTCCATTGTCAGAGACCACTGTGGATGGGATGCCATATCTAGCGAAATGGGCTTTTAGTTTTCTTATGACAGTTTCTGAGCTAGTGTTCTCTAGACGGTCAACTTCGCAGAAGTTACTGTAGCAGTCCACACATGCAAGATAGTCTTTGCCGTCAAGTGTGAATAGATCAACACCAACCCTTTCCCAGGGGTGTGTGTGAACTTCATGATTCATTAAAGTCTCTTTCTGTTGATTGGGTTGAAAAGATTGACATATTTCACAAGTTGAAATATAATGCTTTATGTCACCGGTCATTCCTGGCCAGAATAAACTCTCACGAGCTCTTTTTAGACATCCTTCAATGCCTGAGTGTGTAGAATGAACTTCTCTTTTCATTTCTAATCGTAGTGACTTGGGCACTACTACTCTTTCACCTTTGAATATAAGCCTCTCTTGAACTGACATTTCGTCTCTGAAATTATAATAAGGCGTTAGCTGATATGGTAGAAGATGCTTGCCTTCTGGCCAACCTTGATTAATTGTGATTAGAAGTTTTTGAAGCGTCCTATCTTTCTCGGTTTCTTCCTTTAGTTTCTGTAGTCTTTCTTCCCCAATTGCTAGGAAACTGGCCATATTTATGAGCTCAAACTCCCCTTGACTGTTTGCTGATGACTTGAAAGTGCATCAGCAAGATACATTTCTTTTCCCTTTTTATAAATTACAGTTATGTCATAGTTTTGTATGCGCAACATCATTCCCTGCAATCTTCGAGGAGCAGCTGAGAGAGGTTTAGCCATTATTGCTTCAAGAGGTTTGTGGTCACTTTCAATGGTTATATGTCGACCAAATGTGTATTGGTGGAACTTATCCAATGCAAATACAATTGCTAGCATTTCTTTCTCGATCTGTGCGTATCTAGTTTCAGTATCAGTCAAAGATCGACTTGCGTAAGCTATGGGTTTACTTTCCTGCATTAAGACAGCGCCAAGACCATTTTGGCTGGAATCACACTGTATGGTCAATTCTTTTAGTGGATTGTAGAATGCTAGCACAGGAGCTTGAGTCACCATAAATTGTATGTCACAGAATGCACTGTCATGTTTTCTCGACCATGACCAAAGGATATCTGTATGAAGTAGCTGCCGAATCGGTTCAATGACGTCAGATAGTTTGGGTAGGAATTTAGCAAGATAGTTCACAAACCCACAAAAGCGCCGAACTTCCTCAACGTTTGTTGGTTTGTTCATTTCTTTAACAGCCTTTACCTTTTCAGTATCAATCTTTAAACCATTACTTGTAATTAGATGTCTCAGAAATGTAATTTCTTTCATTTTAATCTCAGCTTTTTCTTTGTTCAGTTTAATTTCCACAAAGCGACATCTCTCAAATAATGCTGTAATATTCTTGTCATGGTCATGGGAAGCTGTTTCCCATGTGTCTCCGGAACCATAAAATATAATATCATCAGCTACACCAATCTTACCATTAAGACCTTCAAGAGCAGCATTTAAATATTTCTGAAACAGTTCTGAGCTCACAGATGTTCCAAATGGTAATCTTCTCCACTTGTAACGTCCAAAGGGTGTCTGAAAAGTTGTTAGCAAACTCGATGCTTCATCCAGATGCACAAGCCAATATGCATTTGCAAGGTCCAGTTTTGAAAACACTTTTGCATTCGATAATCTAGGAAGCAAGTCTTCCATTACTGGAAAGGGAAAACGTTCTCTTTTAAGTGCCTTGTTGAGAGGACGAGGATCTAAACAGATACAGAGTTTTCCAGATTTTTTAGTTGCAATCACCATTCGACTGACCCAGTCAGTAGGTTTATCAACAGGCTCAGTGATTCCCTTTTCTGTTAGCAGTTCTAACTCAAACAGTACTTTAGCCTGCATAGCTAAAGGTACACGACCTGATGGACATGTAACTGGTGTTATGTCAGGATTCACTTCTAAGTGTACAACACCAGGTAATTCACCCTGCTGATCATCAAATACATCAGAGAACTGTTCAAATATTTTTGTTGATAACCTTGGTAGAGGCTTATCAACACTTTCAACGTTGTCAAGACTTTCAAAAGTATGATTGTTAATTGTAATTAGTCCCATTTTTTCTGATGTTTTCTTCCCTAACAGGGGAGTTAAGTAATCTCTCACAACCACGAAATCAACACGATATCTCTTGTTGGTCCTTGGATTTTGTACTACGAGTTGTACCTTTCCAATAGGTATGAGTGTGCTACCATCATACACATGTAGCTTGCTTTGAGTGGGACAGATTTGTGCAGATTTAATAAGCTTCTTAGGGATGACATTAACGCTGGCACCCGAGTCAATCTGACACACAATCTTCTCACCAGCTATGATCATTTCAGCTTTTATGATTTTATTGTTTGGTCCACCTTGTACAGCAAGCACAGCCTCATCATTAGAAGATAACGAATAGCAATCATCACTGTCCTCCTGTACACATTGCAGTTTCTTTTGGTTGCATTGAATGCCGAAAGGATTATTTTGTTTACAGATATTACATATTTTACCCCACGCAGGACACAGTTCCTTTTTAAATGGGTGGTTTTGTCCACAAAATTTACATTTGCGCTGTTTATGAGCAGCATTTTGTTGTAGAATATTTTTGCGAGACGAAACAGCGAACGCCTCATCCTGAGGTGGTGAGGCATCAGATGTACCTGTCTCTAGTACCTGTAGTTGCAAGTCAGCAGCTTCATTTGCCTTGCAGATTTCTATACAAGTCTTGAGTGTTAGTTTATGTTCTTGTAAGAGTTCTTTCTTTGTCCTTGTGTCTCTGATGCCAACTACCATTCGGTCTCTTATTAATGACTCTTCCGTATGGTCGCAAAAATTGCAGGTTTTAGCGAGTGTGCGTAGAGCTAGTAAGTAATCCTCTACGGTTTCTTGTGGCTTCTGCTGTCTGTTGTTGAAAACATATCTTTCATAATTTTCATTTTTTAAACCAATGAAGTGCTCATCAAATGCACATATTATGTCTTGAACATTGTGCTTTGGTTTAAAGATGATACTGTTGTATACTGCCAACGCCTCTGGGCCGATAGTGTGCAAGAACAGTGCTTTGGCATACTCTTCATCTATATCGTTTATTCTCTCGATAGTGCAATAGTTCAGCCACATTTGCTTGAAAAGCTTCCATTCCTCACACCCTTTCTTCACATTTAAAGGAGGTGGAGGGTTAATTCTTGGTTTAAAGTTAGTTTTACTTACAGTTTCCATTTTAGAACTTTTAGAAAGCTGCCACTATTTTATATTATCACAATACACTAACAATACTGATGGTTAAAAGTTACACTCCATTTTTTATTACAGTGAAACAAGGAGAGACCAACCAGCAGAGACTAATACACAGTGAATACACATTACTGACACACTTAAGAGTAAACTGTGAACATACTGAACAGTAGAACAAGGGAGACTACATGAAAACAAACACACACACAACATACATAAACATAAATACACTTATAAATGTAACATATAGAGATCTAGATCTAATTCTAGAGAGAATATAGAATCAAGTAACTAGGTCTAATGTTCCTAGTAGAGTAAATATTTAATCTATATATGAATACATGGTGACTTCACTATTTAATATTTAGATCTATACTATAATCTATAGACTATGTAACCATGTATTATGTAATGTAGTCATCATTATCATCATGACCTCTATCGATCTAGATCTATATATATATATATATAGATCATTAAAAATAAAAAATAAACTTCATAGAATCCTAAATGCTGCTGGTAAAATCATTGGCGAAAAACTAAATCCATTTGGGCAGCTGTTTGAGACAAACATTCATAAAAAAGCTAAAAAGAGTCAGGATTTTGTGATTTTACCATCACAAAAGAGATATATATATATATATATATATATATATATATATATATATATATATATATATATATATATATAGACACAGATAGCAAGGACCCAAAACTCTTTTGTTCCCCTGGCAATCAAATCATTAAATAGAAACTATACAATAGAAATAAATCTAATATAAACTTTTGCATGTAAATTATGAGTGAGTCTGGTGTGAATGTATATATTTTGGTTTTCTTTAATTTTTATAATGTTTTGTTTGGTGTAATTGTTAGACAAATTTCCTTATGGATAATAAAGATTATTATTATTATATCATTAGATTTTAGATCTGATCTAGACTAGATCTGTTGTTACACATTACACTAACTATATTAGATCTAGATATATCTTTATCATGATGATCATTTTCATACATGAAGGACTAACTAGATCTTCATAGATCTATATATTGTTTATATGACATATGTCTTCAAAGAAAAAGAAACTTCTGGCCTAACCCATAAAACTAGACCTGTTGTTGGAGTCTATGGTCTGATATCATGGCAGAGTTGCCATCTTTTTGAGGTCGAAATAGTACAGCCATTGGTTGCACTGGGAGACATTCTTTATTTTACTATACTTTATTTTATCAAGGGTGTGGTCATTGAGTGTTAAAGCACACTTGGCTTCTGAACCAAGGAGTCTCAGGTTTGAATTTCATTGAAGATTGGAATTTAGAAATATCTGGATTTTTAGGACACCCTGAATCCACCCAACTCTTATGGCTTTTTAAAGTGAGGATTGGACTTTACAGTCATCTTTTGAGTCCATAGGAAATGAAAAATGTAATCATCTTTGATCACAAAGGAGGGGCTATATACATATGGGTACCTAAGACAGGTTTGGGAAAGAAAGGTAGTTGTTCATTGAGCTGGCTATGACACCCTTGTTAATTATTGTCAGCTAAAGAAACAGATGACCTTTACACGGTCTGCCCTATAGATCACAAAATCTGAAGAAGAATTTTGTTTTTCTTTTTAAATATAACATATTTCTATTTTAAGAACTAATGGTACTAATGGTTTCTACTTTTTCTTTAGAGGATCAAATGATGTCAAACCAGCCTGGCAGCGGAGTATCATACAGTGCTATTGACAGTGACAGCCGATTGGATAATCCAAGTGTAACTGAGAAGGCTCCATTCTCTCAACATCAAGGCGAAGTCTCAGTGAAAACATTAATCGGCACGAATTCACAATGTGACGGAGACATTGACCTGACTGTCTCGAGTAGCAATAAGTCGCATAACTGCACCATGAACACATCAAGTCCCAGCAAATCTCTTACCAGCGTAGATACCAGCATACTGTCACCCCCTCATCACTGGAATGGGACACCTCCAGTTACACAACATTTCAAAAGCAAGTCACCAACGAGCCATTCAGTGAACACACTCTCCATGGATCTAACTGTCCCCATGTTCTTTTCCCATAAGGTCATCTTCATCACAGGAGCTACAGGCTTCATAGGGAAAGTTTTAATTGAGAAATTACTTCGAAGTTGTCCTGACCTGGAATGTGTGTATTGTCTTATCAGACCTAAAAACAAACAAACAATTCAGGACAGATTGGATGAAATTACTAATTCTAAGGTAGGATCACATTGACATTCGTTGGGGGAAAACATAAAGGTGGTTGGTCATTAGGATGGTCATGTGTCACCCTTCTTAATGCTTTACATCATTGGCACTATAGACCGCAGGGTCTGAAAGGGGAACTTTACTTTACCTAAACTTTTGTTTTAGGCAATTATTTGATCAGATAAAAGATAAATTAGTACGAAAGAACATTTATTGTTCTCTCCTTGTTCTTTTGCTATTTGGTACTTGCCTTTTTCTAGTACGTTTTAGATTTTTTTACTTGGATCTAAAGAGTGGACTTTTCTAATCTTGGTCTTTCCTTCTTAACTCTTTCTCTCCTGATTAGCCATACCATCGTTGATTTGACCTCATTAAATTAATTTCTGATTTATAAAGAGCGTGCATTCTCCTATAATTCTATACCAAAAGTAATGCTTTTCTGGTTACAAACAAAAATGTTATTGTAGTCTAATCATAACAGGGTAGAATGTACAAATGTGGAAAATTATGATTTCATTTGGGTAGACCTGGACAAATTGTGCTACTTTTAATGTATGTATGACAGATGTGTGGATGTTATGCATCAGTGGGAAGCGTGGTCGAGAGGCCAAGTGCGCTTAAACTTGGCTTGGCGTGGCTACCTAGAAGGGGGCTGGAGGTTCGACTCCCAACTCAAGCAGAGTTGTGTTTACTGAGCGCCTAAAGGCAGCACGAAAACCAACTCCCAGATACCTCCTACCCCCCCACTGGTCCACATATGAGATTTGACCAAAAAGCGCTCTGAGCATGCTATAAGCATGAAAGTAGCGCTATATAAAAGCTATAATATATATAAATATCAGTATTACTATACTATGGTAACCTGAACAGAAACCATGGACTGCGGCTAGTGCTTATGTCTCCATATAAATTAAGGGCAAGTAGTTTCTTGACCTGATAGGCAAGAAAAAAAATAATTTTAAGTAAAAAAATAATCCAATAATTCGTGTTTTCATGTGGCTAGTGCTTATGTCTCCATATAAATTAAGGGCAAGTAGTTTCTTGACCTGATAGGCAAGAAAAAAAATAATTTTAAGTAAAAAAATAATCCAATAATTCGTGTTTTCATGTGGCTAGTGCTTATGTCTCCATATAAATTAAGGGCAAGTAGTTTCTTGACCTGATAGGCAAAAAAAAAAATCATTTTAAGTAAAAAAATAATCCAATAATTCGTGTTTTCAATTGCAAAAACAATATATATATATAGAAATACAGCTTTGAAAACTGTAAAGTAAGCAAAAGTAGATTATAAATTCCAGAATTAGATTTGTTTTAATTTTATAAATGTACCAGTATATTTCTTGGCTTTTAAAACTAATGGCCTTGATTGTAGTCTACAAGCACATTTAGATGTTGATGTACTCCTGAACAAACTGTTTTAAAGTCTAAGTTTAATTAAAGGAATGTTTTCTTATATATCTTAACTCTACTGACAAGAAACTGATTTATTTATTGAGCTTACAAACTCACAGTGCTTACATACACTCAACATTTTCTCATCTCAGTACTGACATAGAGTGCCAACATTTTAACATCTCATTACTGATATAGACATCTAAAAGACATTTTAGCACTGACACACTATTGGGCTGATACTAAACACACTTATTTCTAGGGCACCGAAATAATATTGTTGTCCATTACACTGTAAGACTAGACTGTTGTCCATTACATTATTAGACTAGACTGTTGTCCAATGAAACTATACTGTAGGTCTAAAGTCTGAAAAAAAAGGGGGGGGGGGGTAATATCACTTTGTACATGAATGTGAATATATCAAGAAGAAACACGGTTCAAAAGGTTACATGCAATTGTCACGCTGTTTAAGGCATGCAAGATAGAATCATTTCCACTACTGTAGGGATTCACTTTGTGTTGAATTGTTGATAGGTCCAGTGTCAAGGCATAACTGTATCCCCTGAATCTCTTGTCTGTGTAGGTAGCGTGGGATCGTTCTTGTCAAGGCGTCTGAAGGTAGCACACATCGAATTTCCGAAACCTTAACGATTGTTGATATCGGCAAGTCCCCTACGGCACTAGCCTATAACCTCGCTATGCTGGTAATATTGTAGTCGACCTAGAACCTAACACACTGGATTCGACTAGTTAAAAAAGTGTTTGGAATGTGAGGTCTTATGTGTGGAAATGTTGGGTTATGGGAAAGTTTCACTCCTGGATAGTGCTTTCTGCCTCCCCCCCAAAAAAAACAAAAACCCATTAGGGTAGGCGTTTAGTCTGACTTACATTGGTGTCTAACAGAGCTAGGTTGGACCCGGCTTGACCAGGACATAGGAACTTTGATTTCTGTACACAGCTTAATAAATGTAGCTCATGGTGTTCCATGACCAACGAGTGTCGGCATTTACACACACACACACGTATATTTGAAGCTACTGCCTGTAGAACAAGTTCTGGGACCTAGTCCGGGGATTCTCAACCTGGCATGTGTATAGTAGAATGCTGTAGTAGTCAAAAGAAGAAACAATTAAGGATTTTGTGTACTCTTGTTATGGGTGTGACGTAGCTAATCCTATCTCAAATATAGGCGTATGCAATAAATCAAATTACACGCATGAATTGAAGGCTCAAAATCCCCTAAAAAAAAAACAAAAAAAAAAACAACTTTACAAATATGTATGCTGGCTGCCCTACAGAGGTTGAGCATTAGTTATGGTAGGAGCGTTGTTACACACTTGTATTTACAAATAATTATTTTGGTCGCCTTCAGTCGTTGAATGACTACAGATGAAAGCTGAGCATTAGCTATGGCCGAAGCATTGCCCCCCCCCCCCTCTTTCTCTCTCTCTCTCTCTCTCCCCCTCTCCATGCGGCAGTTGAGTCCGAAAAGACAAAATAACCGATACAGCTTGGCATCAGCTGCGTTGCAGATCTGTTCGAATGTAGCACTGTGTGTTTGCAAGCCGCCTTACTTACTCCTTAAAGGTTTTCCATATCCGTGTAGCCTATTGCTATTGTAATCACAAGCTCACTTCAATACTTGCTGCAGACATTCTTCTTTTAGAAGCATTCCCTCCCCCCCCCCCCCCATTTCTGTCAGACCTGAGCGCTGCACGGACTAATAATACTATAATGTTTATTATTGTGAGGAAATGGCTTCGTTCTGAAACTAAATCTCATGTTATTACGTCAGTCTACAAGAAAAAAAATTGTTTATACCCACGTCACAAAGACTGGTGGGGCGGGCAGCCGGGAGCTTGTAGTGTCCAACTTTGTTCTCGGTTTCCTAAGTCTTAGCCTCGCATTGGTCACATGTTGACGTCTGGTTATATCTTGCGTGTACATGTCAGACGTCCGAGGTGGAAAAGAAAACTTGGAGCAAACAATAGAAGTTTGATTGGATACAAGAACTTTGAATCATGCGTGATATTCAGTGGTGTTTCCCACCAGTGGCCTTCATTTGAACGCTGAGCTGGCAAGGAGAAGAAGAGATGTCTGGCATTATCTGGACCACAGTGCTGATCAATGTTTGGGATTGTCTGGACCACAGTGCTGATTAATGTCTGGGATTGTCTGGACCATGGTGTTGATAAATGTCTTAGATTACGTGGAACACAGTTTTGGGAAATATCTATACTTTTCTGCAGCACTGCTTCGGTTATCGCACTTACAAGTCGTTGTCATTCTAAATAGTCATATAGATCTTGGTGCTGTTTGTGTTTTCAGTGACTTTCAAATGATTTGCTTTGTTAACACATGAACTGTCTCATTGTGTTATGGTCATTAGAGTCAGGCCTGGATTAACCATAAGGCAAACAAGGCACATGCCTAGGGCACCAAGCGCTTTGGGGGCACCACAAGTCCTCGAAAAAAATCGGTCGATTAAGTTACGAACGAAACTAATTTTCTAAAAAGAAATATAGATTGTCTTCCATTGGCTTAATGGAAGGCTTACTCCCCGTTCGTTAGTGGCCGCGAAGTGGCGCCACACTCATTGGTGTTACATAGGCTACAATGAGACACTTCCTTCTTGCCTCTGCGCGGCTATTTACGTTCATTGCTTCCGTTTTAGTCTGCTATACTAGTGAAAACAATTGTTAGTAGTGCTAATTTGTCGAAAATAAATTAAATTAGAATTTATATTTTGATATATTCTTAATATAATTAAACTCAAGATGAAACGTGTTCAGTTAAGTGGTGCACAAAAGAGAAAACTAGCTAAACAAAAAGAACATACTGTTTCTGTTGTGAAAGCTAAGAGCCAAAAAATAACGGATTATTTAGTTTCAGTTCAGCAACAGGTTAATCAGGATTTTAATGACACCATCAACCCTCTTGATAAGTCTACTTCAGGCCGTTCTGCAAATCCTGACACAGCATTAGTGCTTGAAAATGAAATTTGTTGTGACACACTTCAGTCTGCTGAAGATGATGAAAAAGATGAAGAAGATAAAATAAACCAATCAGTATCTAAAATCCAAATAGATCGACAATGAAACAAGAAAGGCTTGATTCCTGATCTCTGCTGATGATTGAGGCAGACTTGTTGCGCAAAATTAACTTTGCCAGGCGTAAATCTAGAAAAAAGAACTTCAAAATGTAAATGTGTCCTTTCTTCGACTTTCTTATGATCTTAATCATCTTCTTATCTATTAAAAAAGTTTCAGTATTTTTGTCTATTATTATTACAAAATTAATTAACTAATAGCTTTAATACTGAAATACCTTATTGTGGTTTAATATGAGTGATAGTAATGTAATACAAATTATATAATTAATTATTACACAAACATTTGTATTAACAACTGTTTTTCTTTGTTAGTATTTTGCATAATAATGATAATATTGAACATAGGCCTACCAGCGGTCAGTGGAGGAGGAGGATCGGGCCGGGCTCGGGCAGAGGGGACACCCGTGTGGGTTTGTGGAACTTTGTGCCTAGGGCACCAAGAGTTCTTAATCCGGCCCTGATTAGAGTCCATGGTTAAGTGACGTAGTGTTATTATGTCTGTCATTAAATGACTCGTTGTTTGCATGTCCTGAACATTAGTACTTGCGACTTAAAACATTTGACCGAACTTTTTTGGACACTGTTATAAGTAGATTTACGTATCATTTAACTAGCCCCTATTCTTAAAAAGAGGCAATCCTTCGTTCTGTATAAGGTTCTCGTTTGAGAATATATATTAAAGGCAATTTCTAATACTTTGGGTCTGTATAGTGAGCACTTCAGACTTGTTCAGGGATTTAACGTTACCAGTTCTAACATTCAGTGCAAAGATGGTTATTGATTTCCCCATCCATACAGCCGAGTCTACCGTAGACTCGACAGTTATTCAAATGTTTCTTACCATATCCTGGAGAATAACTCTGTTGTTACGTTGTGTGGTAACTGATTGATTTCTTGGTACATTTCAGCGAAAAGACTTGTGCTATGTTAACACGAAAATGTCTTTATGCTGGGTGTATATAGACTTAGACCACTGCTAGATTTGTTTGTTAGGTGTATGTGAAAGACTTAGACCATTGCTAGATTTGTATGTTAGGTGTCTGTGAAAGACCACTGCTCTGTGTTCATGAGGAAACCAGTTTCCCAGTGACATTCTCCGACTGCTGCATGTTTTGCTCCTTCAGATTTGAAGAACATTTCTTCGTAGTCGAACCTCCCGCAGGACGGCGGGGGATTGCAGCGAGCAGGGTTCGTACGACAGTCTAGTGCGCAGTAGCACACAACCAGGCATTCATACGAACTATACTACTACCACTAGGATCTGTAAGGAATCAGTTCTCTCGAGATGAAACGAAGTAGTTGAGAGCCAGTTGTAAGATATGTCTGGAAATGAACGAAAAACGTACGTCAGTGGATTAGAATCAATGGAAATAGTGGATTAGAATCCATGGAAATAGTGGATTAGAATCCATGGAAATAGTGGATTAGAATCCATGGAAATAGTGGATTACAATTATAAGAAGTGGTG
The DNA here is from genome assembly GCA_030265305.1 of Biomphalaria pfeifferi. Taxonomy (NCBI): domain Eukaryota; kingdom Metazoa; phylum Mollusca; class Gastropoda; family Planorbidae; genus Biomphalaria; species Biomphalaria pfeifferi. The sequence goes on from JASAOG010000075.1 coordinate 698,493, forward strand.
CATTAAAAATTGCTGTGACATGCCACGTGACACCATTATTCAAATCATTCCTTTGACCCGTTGGTTTATGTATTTCTAAGTCTCAATGAGTACTATGCTTTTGTACCCCATGTTTATCTCGTTACCACTGTCACACGCGGCACACTTATGTATGTGTGTGTGTGTGTAGGGCCAACTGTGGCAACATGTTCGACAGTATAGGGCCTATGGACTGGTAGAGCTCTAGCTCTGATAGCACATTTTATGACTTGACACCTAACTATTTTTAGTCGATCGGTGGTCTGACCTGGTGACCTACATAGAGCTGCTATCGAGTCAAAGGAGTACGAGAAACGACAGCGGTCAACGAAGCGTTCCTTTCAAAGTGGCTGCAGATGTCCGCATCCGTTTTCCAATGGTGAACTGTTCTGACTGTTCAGCACTCGCCAACTAACTAGCAGCGTGGTTTACTGGAGAATGTCAGTGTTGGCCGTTTCGATGTTCTGTTGTCATTCTCTACTTCTAGGCGTGCTATTGATCCTATACATGACGTCACACCCAATAGATGTCTAAGAAAGAGTTCAAGAGACAAGGCTGCTTTTGGTCTGCACGATCAATCCAGAGGACTTTTCAAAAAGTTTATGGGACTGTTAGGTTGAAAAATAGCGGGTTAAGGTCCCCTGGCTTCTCACTAGCTGCCATCAGTGATTAAACTGGTTTGAAGTTAGTTCCTGTCATCCATTCACAACTTAGTTCCTGTCATCCATTCACAACTTAGTTCCTGTCATCCATTCACAACTTAGTTCCTGTCATCCATTCACAACTTAGTTCCTGTCATCCATTCACAACTTAGTTCCTGTCATCCATTCACAACTTAGTTCCTGTCATCCATTCACAACTTAGTTCCTGTCATCCATTCATAACTTAGTTCCTGTCATCCATTCACAACTTAGTTCCTGTCATCCATTCACAACTTAGTTCCTGTCATCCATTCACAACTTAGTTCCTGTCATCCATTCACAACTTAGTTCCTGTCATCCATTCACCACTTATAGCCAAAGAACCATTCAATTGATACTAGATTTTAACTAGTCTAAGCTTAAATATTTTTTTAATTGACCCAATGTGTTTTTTCATATTAACTTCTTTAGAAAGGAGCAAAGAACTTTTGGATTTGTCCAAAGGACAAGGTAAACATAAACAAACGAATTAGACAAGTTCTCTGCAGATTTCAAGTCAATCCAACAAAGATTGGCTAAAGCTTCGATTTTGGTGCCATGAACTCGCCCGGTATTCCTTGTCATGCTTGATCAAATGCATGAAAGAAAGGTCAAATATATTTGATCCCATAGACCGTAAACGATGTGTGTGACCTTAACCTTGGTAGCGACATTGTTCACGGGTCATTTCGCTTACTGTCTACGGGTTTGTTGTCTAGTAACTATTGTCACTGCTTCTCGACTGGAACAAAGCTTGCTTGAATGGATCGCGAGGTCTTTTATTGACAGGATTTAGATTGGACTCATTCTTGCCCTTTTCATAAACGTCAGGAGTAACTGGTGTCCTGTGTATCAGATCTTAATTTGGAACAAGTTTAAACAATCTCAACTTAGTTTCATCTCACCTTTCTACTTTAAAATACCCCGCCTGCTCCTATTGGCTCTTGAATCATTCATTACACACACACATCCCCCTAGTCAACCAGAGCTCTAAGTAATCAAACAGAAAAAAAGTGACAGTTTATTCATTTAAAGACAGACAATGGACCCCATTCACCAATCGTAAACAAACAACATTGAGCCACGTGTTTCCCTATCTCTTCTATACAGATTACGATCTAATTGTAATCAACAATGGTTATCACGTGACAATTTTTCGCCGTTGTTTTATTATTAGTATCACGTGACCGTTCGTTTTGGTGAATGAGGTCCATTTTAAGCATTTGATTTCTTCTTTCTTCTCCTTGGCGTTGCTAATCTTGGGCTTATAATTTCTTCTTCTTGTTTGAATATTTAAAAAGTGGTAATTCAGTGCAACTACTAGATCTAGACCTGATTTCTGTTTAATTTGCACCGTGTCCGGGATGTAATGGGAAAACTTCGCACTCCCTACCCACGCCGTATAAACAAATTGAAATACAAGGTGATAGTGGGTAGAGGCCACAGGGGCATGGGCTCATACACAGATGTTTTTTTTTTTTAAACTTTATTTCTTGACCATAGAAAATAATTTATGCTTCATAATGATTATAGGAGTGGCTCTACAAAGGTAAAAGCGACAACTTGCTGGCGGAGAGCGACTGAAAACTTGTTCTTAAAGACATATTTACAATGCAGTGCAGGTTAACAAAACAACACAGGAACACTCATTATCTCTACAACACCAGGTTTCACACTGCTAGAATAAGGGCAGCTCACAATGTCACCATTGCAATGTTGATGTATCCTTGACGTTCTGTCCATGTGTCTGTTCGACTGACAAGCCTATACATTCCTGTACTAGTAAACTTGAGTCTAGAATACAAAGTTCTCTTTAAAAAAAAAATCCTCCCTGTTGTAAATCAGACCAAGAAAAACAAAAAGGTAGGGATAGTAGACTAGGCATTTTGAGTTTGTAATGTGTGATTCATTGGTATGACTTTGTCTTGACTTGGTTCAAAGAACGGAACTACACTTGAAATGGCAAGGTCGTATATTGAAACAGTCCCTGACATAATAGAAGAGACTCTCGTGGAAGAAATGCTATTTAGCAGTGATTGTGGCCTACGGTTAATGAGGGTGCCACGTGGCCAGCATAACTACCAACCGCCTTTACTTTCCTCCAACTGTCAGGTACCCATTAGAGCTGGGTGGACTCAGAAATGCCCTCAAGATCCCGAAATTCAAAATCCCAGTCATCGAGATTTGAACCCGGGAACCCTGGTTTGTAAACCAAGCCTTTACCCCTCAGCCACTGTGCCTCCGTTATACGTTTATAACGCAATTATTTCCATGGAGTGTTGAGAACTGAGTTACTGTCAGAAATCAACAACCGACATGTCGTCATCAGTGGTAGCACGACAAAGACCATAAATCTACAGACGCACATGCCACCACCTATAGCTTTATATATCATTAACAAATTGATTGAGAACATTCGTTAGTTTCATTATATATCATTAAAAAATAGATTGATATCAATCGTTAGTTTCATTATATATCATAAAAACATCGATTGATAACATTCGTTAGTTTCATTATATATCATTCAAAAATAGATTGATAACAATCGTTAGTTTCATTATATATCATTAAAAAATTTATTGATAACATTCGTTAGTTTCATTATATATCATTAAAAAATAGATTGATAACAATCGTTAGTTTCATTATATATCATAAAAAAATTGATTGATAACATTCGTTAGTTTCATTATATATCATTAAAAAATAAATTGAGAACATTCGTTGGCAATGAAATACTCAACATATTCTAAGATTTATTGGGGGAAATAAGGGGATGTTTCACACCAGGAGGAGATGGGGAGGGGGAGCCCCCACTTATTTTGTCACTAGGTTCTGTATGCATTACAAATTACATTCTTTGACCCAGGCGCTATTAATGGTTGGGATAGCGGGTCTTTGCCACCTACACGCCAGATAACTTAACACCGTCACACATTTCCTAAAGTTTATCTTCGTGCTTGCGTGCGTGCGTGTGTGATTGAAGTGGAAACAATGACTTAACGGGGAAGCAGGGCTCAGGCCATAGCCCCAAGTGAGATACGTGCGACCCAGTACACTGCCAACCTGACAGTTATCTAATATTGTTATCTGTCTAACCTTTGAAGTACCGGTCACTAGAGATCAGCTGATGCAGGACACTTGTATCTAACCTTACCATGTATTGTTACATGATCATACGTAGAGGAGGCGCTGCTTCTGTCCTATTGTTTCTTGGAACCGCCCCTACAGACTTTGCGCTCTTCATCAATCTAGGACCATGAAAAAAATGTTCTCGAAATTTTCTAAATTATGAGAATTACAAAACACATTTTTAAAAAAATATGGAATCCAAAACAAAACACAGGAGACTGATATTTAAAACAGAACTGTGCAGACATAGAGCTTGATCTATTTTTAGGGCGCGATTAAAAATATAGATTTAGTTTGTGGACTTAGGAAATCCACAATCAGAGAATAATGTCTTGTTCCAAAGCGACCACTTTACCTCGGCCTTGACCTTTAACGCTACTTTCTTTGCGGAAGTTGTCTCGGACTGGAGTTCGAAATGCAATTTATACATGTATTGGTTAACGCGACGCCATCTTGTGGGTAGCCACTAGCCAGTTCACTCAGCAGGAATGAATATAAATAAGAGGGCCGTGCAATGTTGATAACATGTACCGTCTAAAAAAAATAAAAGGTTAATAAAGAAACACTCGCAACGGAAGTTTGGGCTGACGATAATTGTGGAAGTGACGCAACCTCAAAGTCCAACCAGGTAAATTTTCTGTGCTGAGGTTACTCGAGTGATCTCCCTCCCCACCTTTTTTTTCTTCCCTCCCTTTTCTTGCTTCATTGATCACTACCACACCAAGGAACACAGGAAGGGATGACGTAATTGGCAGTTGGTCACATTGACACACGGCGCTTTGCTTGACGGTTATTGACATTTTAGTTGTTAGTGGTGACACCTTGAATTCTAATCGGTTGGGAAGTCGGTCTTAGTTATTTTTAGTTGGTATTAGTATTGATGTCTAACTTTTTACAGCCTGTGGTCATATAGTAATCATCATCATCTTAATAGTACGCCTCCTTTACTAGAAATACCACAGGAGGTCCTGAGTCAATCAATTAGCTACTAAAGTCGGATAGAAACATTGACCTATTTTGACTGACACGTGGCAACAAAAACGAAATCCACACTTTTCATTACTACGCAATTGTCAATACTACTATCTTACAAGATATTCATTACTACGCAATTGTCAATACTACTATCTTACAACATATTCATTACTACGCAATTGTCAATACTACTATCTTACAACATATTCATTACTACGCAATTGTCAATACTACTATCTTACAAGATATTCATTACTACGCAATTGTCAATACTACTATCTTACAAGATATTCATTACTACGCAATTGTCAATACTACTATCTTACAACATATTCATTACTACGCAATTGTCAATACTACTATCTTACAACATATTCATTACTACGCAATTGTCAATACTACTATCTTACAACATATTCATTACTACGCAATTGTCAATACTACTATCTTACAACATAAGGGGGGGGGGAAAAAAAGGAAAAACAAAAAACGCTTTGAGATTATCCGACTATGGAAGTTACCTAAAATAAAAATATACTCAATTTTTATATCAGCCGAGGGGGTTCTTGCAGGCACGTTTGAGGCGTAAACATCCTTACGGAGATTCTCGTTGCTTGTCAGCGGGCAGTAGCCTACTGCTGCAGACCTGCCAAAGAACCGGAAAATTCCTCAGTGGACGCTGTTCAAGCGTGACCCCCGAAGGTGCCGGTTAAAGAGACTACAATGAATTTTGTTTCTCTCTAACGAAGCTGAACCCTGGCAGTGCCAGAGAATGAGAATGAGTTCATTTCTTTAATAATAATAATTCAATGAATGTAGCGCTGTAAACTAACATAATGTAGGCTATCTTACCAGACTTAAACATTTTAATGAACTAAAATCTAAATTAGTTCATAACAGATTGGTCTTTTTGTTCTTCTTGCATGTAGGGATCATGAGATCAATGAGGTCCATGTATTGAATAACAAAAACAAACAAAGAAACACAAGTCATAATTTTTAAGAAGCGTTGAGTCTACGGAGCGTAGAAAGAGTCCAGGGGACCATACAGTGATCAATTCACTAAGAGGTCATTTCATTGTTAAAGATGTACTGGTGGCAAAGTGTGGACACCTTGTCGATTCTTGCACCTGAGATGAACTCCGATTGGTGGCAAGGAGAGACCTAGGTCTCCCTGGTAAGAAACTCTGCTATCGATTCTTGCACTTACAGGAAGCCAGTGGAATAAACGCAGAAGAGCAGTAGCAGAATCCAGTCTTGTCGATGTTCTGATTCACTGCAGCTAAGCATCAGGTATACCACCCCCCCGGCCCCCTAGAAGGGCATTGCAGTAGCTAAGGCGAGATATTGTTAATGCAACAGCCAGACTGGTTTTTCTGTTGACTCCGTTGTTAATTATAGTCGACTCTGGCCTATCTGCGCAGCTACAGATAGATAGAGACACTTGCAGAGCTGACCTTTGTTGAGTCACAGAAAACTCCCAAGATTACGAACTATAATATGGACAAAGGGAACCTGGGAGTTCGTGATGAGTCTGTACCTCTCCACTTTTGGTCCACGCATGTCACGGGCCCCGAGTCCAATGTAACTGAACCTCTGCAGCGTCATTGTGTGCACTGTGGTCATGTCATCACGAGGAATCAATCCAAGACAATTTCCGTGACTTGGTTCTATACATCTGATCAATCCAAGACAATTTCCGTGACTTGGTTGTAAACATGTATCTATCTTATCAATCCTAGACAATCTCCGTGACTTGTTTCTATACATGTATCTATCTTAGCAATACAAGACAATCTCCGTGACTTGGTTCTATACATCTGATCAATCCAAGACAATTTCCGTGACTTGGTTCTAAACATGTATCTATCTTATCAATCCTAGACAATCTCCGTGACTTGTTTCTATACATGTATCTATCTTAGCAATACAAGACATTCTCCGTGACTTGGTTCTATACATCTTATCAATACAAGACAATCTCCGTGACTTGGTTATATACATGTATCTATCTTATCAATACAAGACAATCTCTATCACCAGAGTGAGGTGTAAATATTTGAAATGGGCCAAAGGTCATGAGGTTACAAAATAAAACTTGACTACGAATGATGTCTATCAAATGAACACGACACTTCCTTTTGGGGGGGGGGGGGGGTGTTATGATCATGTTGATAAATATCAACTGTTCCACCTCTGATTGCTACAGGTAATCCAGGTATCAACTTCAACAAACACATGTAGTCTACGTCTACACGGTTGTGTCAAGTTGACCTGACCCGCATGGGTTTAATTTTGACTTGGTGATGTCAGACCCACTGTGCAGGATTGGAAGCAGAAGTGTTCCCAGGTTGTGTCCCTTTGGAAAAAAGACAAACAGTCAATACCATGTGAAATTTTTGTTTCTCTTTAAGCCAGAATACAAAAGAGTCACATTGTTCACTCCCCCCACCCCCTCTTGGGTTTAGTTTATGTCCGACCCCCTCCCCTCTCCCTTCCCATGTCTCTGCTCCACTCTTTCACATCTTTGATCACATTGAAGAAGTTGTGTCATAAATACAAGGGACAGTGGGTTAGGTGTTTAGCAGCTCTAGTTGTTGGTTTTTTGTTTTTTTTATGTCCCTGTTAAAGGTATAGAGCTCTATAATGGTATCTTAAGAATTTCAGTTGCACAATGTCTTGTTAGAATGCATTGTTATTTGCATATATGTAAAATTGTCCATGTGCACAGCTTGCCATACATTGATTCATATTATTGATTTTTATTTTGTAGAGGTTTTTTTTTTCTTCACTTTTTACCAGTTCAGTTCAGTATAGTTCATTACAAATACTTTTACTTACTCATGAATATTATTTAGAAAACTATTCAAGTTAAATAGAGACCTATATAGAAAATTTAAAGAAACCAAGGCAGAAAGAGTTCACAAAAAGTATATAAAAATTAAACACCTAACCCAAAAAGTAAGCAGACAGCTGCAGAGTGAATACATAAACAATGTAATATCTAAAGATAACAACAAAAACCTATGGTCATACATTAAGTCTAAGAAAATGGAAACAACAGGCATAGCGCCATTAAAAGATGAACATAGCATAATTAATAATGACAATGAAACTAAAGCAAACATCCTAAACAAATACTTTGCATCAGCATTCTCAGCCCCAGGAGACAAAGACATATTTCTTAATTTGAACCAAGTAGACAACATAGAAGATTTAGTAGTACAAGAAAATGGAATTCAAAAACTATTATCCAACACCAAACCAAATAAAGCATCTGGACCTGATGGTATTCCAGCTAGATTACTCAAAGAACTAAGCAATGAGCTAGCCCCAGTGTTCAAAATACTCTTTCAGGCATCGCTTAACCAGGGCAGAGTACCAAAGGACTGGAAAGAAGCTAATGTCACCCCCCTATTTAAAAAAGGAGAAAAATCTGATCCAGGAAACTACAGACCAGTATCACTTACCAGCATCACATGTAAAATCCTAGAACACATAATATGTAGCAACATCATAAACCACTTAGACAAACATAATGTTATCACCCCATACCAACATGGCTTTAGGAAATATAGATCATGTGAAACACAACTAATAGGACTAATTGACGATTTTTCAAAAGGTTTAGATAATAGTGAACAAATAGATACTATTTTACTAGATTTTTCCAAGGCTTTTGACAAAGTTCACCACCATAGTTTGCTTAAAAAATTAAAATATTTCGGCATTAATGGTCCACTGCATCAGTGGATTAAAGATTTTCTGATAGGGAGAGAACAAACTGTAATAATAAATGGCTCTAAATCAACACCAATAACAGTAAACTCAGGTGTACCTCAAGGAACAGTCTTGGGTCCACTACTATTTTTAATTTACATAAATGATTTACCAAATTGCATTAGTTCAGGAACAAAAGTCAGCTTATTTGCAGATGATTGCATAATATATAGAACAATAAAAACAACACAAGACACAGATATTTTACAAAGAGAATTAGATGAATTACAGAAATGGGAATCAAATTGGAGCATGTCTTTCCACCCAGAAAAATGTCAGTTGTTAAGAGTAACAAAAAAACTAAAACAAATTAATTCCATTTATCTTATTCATGGCAAACCAGTAACACAGACTAAAAACGCAAAATACCTAGGTGTTATAATAAATGAAAAACTGTCATGGAATCCACATATTGATGAAACTACAAAAAAATCCAACAAAGCATCAGGGTTTATTAAAAGAAATTTCTATAAATCAAATAAGAACATAAAACTAAAATGTTATTTAACCTTGGTTAGGCCAATAATAGAATATGCATCCACTGTTTGGGACCCCTCAACTCAAGAAAACATTAAGAAACTGGAACAAACACAAAATAGAGCAGTGAGATTCATAACAAACGAATATTCACATTTGACTAGAGTAACACCATTAGTAAAATCACTAAATTTAGAAAGCCTTCAGGACAGAAGACTCAAAAGTAAAGTAGCAATTATACATAAAACACTGAACCATAATCTTCAAATACAAAAACAAAACTTAACAAAATACTCTGAAAGACACAAAAATAAAGGCACATTCCTTGTCCCCTATGCTAGGACAAATTTGTACAAATACTCCTTCTTCCCTAGTGCTATTAGAGCATGGAATGGGTTGCCTGAGCTAGCCAGAAAAACCAGTGACTTGGCAGAATTTAAGTCATTGGTTAATATGCATGACTAAATGCATGACGCGTAGGACGTAATCATCTTCTTTTTTGAAGTAATGTCTGTATTATATAAGATAAGATAAGAGACCCATAGTAACTTCAGAAGAAATAAAAGAATCTATCGCATGAGGTCTTTCTGTAGCCACAATCTCTCTTCACAGGTTAAATAATGTATAAATAGCATGTTTATCTACTTCATTGGCTCTCAACTTGTGCAACTTGTGTCACTGTTATGATGATGTAGAATGCCTGTGTGGAGAGAACTGGGGGGATGTAATGTAAAGCTACATAATGAGAGTAAGAAAAAAAAATTAATTAAAACACAGAAGCAGTTTACCAAGTTAATGATTTGTGTAGCCATGATAGAAAGCAACTTACTTTCTTTGTATAGCCAAATGTGTTGTTGGTAATCAGTTCCTAAGCTATATATATAGTTTTTAATATTTACACCTTTTAATCTATTGGGCAGATGATCTGTTTGTTTGTAAAATGTTTGACATGTTTCACACGTTCCTTCAGACTGAAGATATCAACTTCTGTGTCGAAACTGTCCCACTGGACTACAGGGGATGTCAGAGGGCAGGGCATGAACATGGGACCATTGAGACGACCGAATGACTATAAATAAAGATTATTATTATAATATTATTTCCTAATTATTAAAATACTATTCAACTCTGTGATTATTCAACACTGTCCATCTCTTGTGATAATTGTACTATGTTTTAATTCGCTCCCTTTAACAAATCTGTCTGCCGTATTAAAACTGTAATGTATTACTGAGATAAAAAAAAAAATGTCTGTTAATTTGTGATTTTTACGATTTATATAGGTTTGAACAATGACTAAAATACTTATACATTTGGGTGTTAGCATTAAATTTTGCTAGCTATTAGTGCTAAAATGATAGCCTTTTAGACTGAACTCATTTGTTTTGACTTCATGATACATTTCAGTGATTCAAGTGAGCATGTGACAGCAATACTAGAATGGTTAATACAATGCTGATAGTTTTAAACACCAATAGACACCTCCACTTCAAGTTTAGATTCTATCAACACTGTTCTATTGTCCGCCGCCCTCCCACCTTCCAGAGTGTAGTTCAAAATTGTATGTTGAATAAAAATGATACTTTTTGTAGCAAACGAAAAATGCTGATAATTAATGGACATGGTCGAGGCACTTTTGGGGGCGCAGGGGATGAGTGGTTAAGTGCTTGGCTTCCAAGCGGGTGCTGGATTTAAATCATGGCGAGGACTGGGATTCTGAATTTCTGGATTTTTAGGGGACCCCTGAGTCCACCCAACTCTAAATTGGTTCCTAACTTTAGTTGGGGAAGGTAAAAGCGGTTGATTGCTTGTCACATGATACCCTGCTCGTTAACCATAGGCCAAAGAAACAGATGACACTAATATCTTTTCCCTATAGATCGAAAGGTGTGAAGGTGAATTTTACTCTAGGCACATTTCAAAGCTTTGTTTGAAAAAAAAAAAAAAGTAAGGTAACTACACATCTGCACAAGAATAAGGTTCTTCAAGTTGATTCTGTGTGTGTTGCCTAGATATAATGTTAATGAATTTACATCAAATCTTGATAAATAATACAATGAATGACTGGAGGATGTAACAAGAATCCTGTTTTTTTTTAAATTCAAATAGATGAAACAATGAATGAATGATTGACTGGGGAATTTAACATATTTTTAAAAAAATTCAAATAGATGAAACAATGATTGAATGGGGGATGTAACATGAATCCTATTTTTAAAAAAATGTAAATAGATGAAACAATGTACAGCTTCCCCTTCGTGGTAGAAGATGAGCATTTTTCTCATATCCTATGGCTTTGAAGATGACTGTTGAGTCCAATCCTCGCTTTAAAAAGCCGGCCACATACATGGCATGGGTAGGTATGGGCTGTTGCAGATAGCACTGCTTCTACTCTCAGCTTTTTGTTGGTTCGGCGCTCTTTCACCCTGGCCACTGTTCTTGCTTCAAATCTCGAGACTCTGAGACTCACAGCTTCACGCCATGAGGAGATGAAACAATGAATGAATGAATGACTGGGGAATGTAGCATAAATCCTGTTTTACATATTTTAAATGGATGCTATAATGATCTGATTGATTTACTGCTCAAATTAGCCTTGAGTCTTTTTTGTCTTCTTCAGCTGTTTGACAGACTACGTAAAGAGCAGCCCAACTTTGCCAGCAAATTGAAACCCATTGGAGGTGACATGGTCCTGCCAGAACTTGGCATCTCCGAGTCAGAGCGTCAGATGCTAGAGCAGAGTGTCCATGTTGTTTTCCACAGTGCTGCCACTGTCAGGTTTGACGAGCCCTTGCGTGTGGCAGTGGAAATGAATGTCATCGCAGTGCAGAAAATGGTGAAGCTCTGTAAAAAGTTTGAACATCTAATGGTGAGATAGCACTTTGTCATTGATGATTCACAGGTGCTAGAGCACTTTGTCATTGATAAGCACAGGTGCTAGAGCACTTTTATTTGCAAGTTTAATTGTGCATTTGATCATGCTTTAGTGTTTAGCAATCATTTATTCACACATTTTATTGAGTGTTTGATGTGGAGACTGCACCATGTATCTGACAAGTTTGATTGAGCATTTGATAATTATTTGATGTAATTATATTAGAAGAAAAAAAAATATTTCATATAGATTTTTCTGTATCTGCATAAAGACATTCATCATCTTGAAATCAATATCACACAGCGTATTCATTAGTCGTTATTAGTTTCAATATATAAAATCATATTACTTCTATAATAGCTACCCAGTACTGTCAGAAATGATCAGTCCTTGACTTTAACATGACCTTTTCTTGTGGACTTTTATTGCTTATTAACCTTGAGGTTGTAAAAATGAATGCTAGATTAATACGATGATATAGTTGAATCCTCCCTTGAAAGGCATAATAGAATGAAATGCAAGATGTTGTAAAACTATCTGTTTGAAGAAGACCAAACAAATTATTACCAGTAACTCATCATCAAGTGATCAAATGACCTCCCTTGCCCTGTAAATAGAGATAGCAGTGGCTAGGGTCATTTTTGGAATGACCAAACAATGAAGTTGAACTGTTTCTAAAATATTTTTTTTTTATATTTCAGGCCTTTGTGCATGTGTCTACTGCCTATGCTAACTGTGATAGACCCTACATCGAGGAGCAGGTGTACCCACCTCCAGTAGAACCTCAGAAAATTATTGATGTCCTTGAGTAAGTCTATTTTTGGTTGCTGTAGTTTGTGAAACTTTTGGGTGCATTGAACAATAAATATGTATAAATATAAATGATAACAAAGGGAACTGTCAAATGTCGTCAGACTAAATCTCTTATGTTCATAAAAGCTGCCCCTCAGTAAAGCCGAAAAAGTAGTCTGTTTACTAACAATCTGTTTATATTTTGCTATTCTTTCTCAAAACCTTGTTTTTACTAGTTGCATCATTGTCTCAGTCAGAACTTCCCTTATACGGCTCCTTCTGTCTCAGAAGACAATGGATGCACCCAGGTGAGTCACTGGCTTTGGTTTCGTCTTGAGATGGGGCAGAATCTGGATTGACTGATCAAGCCAATTCTGGAGCGGCAGAGTTTGCCACAGTTTGTGCAGGTATATGCATCTGACTTAGGGCTAGTTGACAGGGCAGCTTTCTTTTTCTTTCTTTTGACTGATGCAGCTGTGTTTTTTTTGCACTTGGCAAAGTTCATACCAGCACTCATAGTCTGTCTCCATGCTGTCTGGTCTTGGACTATCTCCTTCTACATACTTTATTCGATGCCTGTGGTTCTCATGTCTCGCTTACAGACATCTCTGTAGGTTTGTCTTGGGCGGCCCTTGGGTCTGACTCCCTCTCCAAGCTCAGCATATAGAATGTCTTTAGGATTCTTCCATCTGGCATGCGAGTGACATGACCGAGCTGAGCCAGCATAGTCTTCTCAGTGTAAGGATAGCATAGATGCTGTGCATATTGGCCCATTTCAGAACGTCCTGATTGGAGACATGATCCCTCCAAGAGATACACATTATGCGTCTCAGGCAGCGTAAGTGGAAGCTATTTAATCTGTTTTCTTCACACATGTAGGTTGCCCTGCCTTAAAGGAGTGTGCTCAGAATGCAGGAATTGTAGACTAGGATTTTGATTGTAGTCAATTTGATATTTTCCCACACATGCTTGTAGAGTTTTGCCATTGCTGCAGAAGCCTTTCCTATTCTTTTTGTCAACTCAGTGTCTAAATCTTGGTTGCTGGCTATTGTTGTTTCTAAGTATGTGAATTCCTGCACCACTGTAAGTGTGTGATATCCAATATGTATCTCTGGTATTTCTGCGACATTTCTGCCATGATTTCAGTCTTGGAGAGGCTTATTGTAAGGCTTAACTCTTGACAAGCAGCTGCCAGAGCATTCACAAGTCTATTTGATCCTTCTTGTGAATGAGATATGAGTGCTGCATCATCAGTGAACAGCAGTTCCCTAATCAAGATACCCGTCTCTTCGTTTTGACTTTAAGGCTTGCCAGGTTAAATAGCTTTCTATCAGATCTACTGAGGGTTATATACTCCATCTTCCAGGGATTTAAAAGCGCTGGTGAGTTCAACTGAAAAGAAGATTCTGAATAGTGTTGGAGCCAGAACACATTCTTGTTTTACTCCGCGCTTGATGGAGAATGGCCTAGAGGCGGAACTGTCAAACTGTACAGTGCCCTGCATATTTTCATGAAAAGCTGGACCTTATTTATGAAACAAATAAGTAATTCCTTATCGTGCCATAACACTTGAAGAAGGTTTATACCAATCAGCAGCACATTCCAACAGCTTTGATGTGATTATTTTGATTAGACTTTTATGTATCTTCTCAAATGAATTTTTTTAGACTCAAAATATTTCACCTTGTCTTAGATTCAAACAAAACTCTGAACTCCACTTGTAATTTTAAAAAATGTTATTTAACAATTGGATGCAATGGAATAATTTGTTTTTTGTTTTACAAGTTTCTGCCTTCCTTCAGAAATTATGATTATTACTGAATCAGGACTAGTGCGATGGCATCTGAAAGCGCAACCACTGGACGAGGCACTAAAACCTGTATGAAATGTTTGTTTCCAGATGGATGGATGATGACATGCTGGAGCTGTTTACCCCCAAACTGATGGGAGACAAGCCAAACACATACACCTACACCAAACAGTTGGCTGAACATGTCCTCATTACAGAAGGAGCTGGACTACCTCTTGCCATCATCAGGCCATCCATTGTTGGGGCAGCCTGGAAGGAACCATTCCCTGTGAGTTTCAGGCATTTATTATGTCAGGAGCAGACATTTCTAAACCACTTTTCAGGCGTGATCATTCACCAGTCCAGATATATTACACTTGTCACGGCACCTAAAAATTAAGATAAATAATTATTTCAGTAACATTCACTTTAATTTGTTTATTTTCAATTAGCAAGCGATATGTAGCCTTTATTTTTAAAACTAACTTGACTCTCCCCATCTGATAGACTTTAAGATGTCCCAGTATTCTCCTGAAGCTAAACACAGGTCCAGAATAATTCAGAATACAATATAACTGGTTACTATTTGAAGGGTTATTAAACTTAGTGAGCATGCAGTTTATAGGACTTATTATCCAGGACTTAGAAATAAATGCTTATTATGTCCACACTTTTCAGAAAACTCAATAAATCAAACTTAGAAACCAACCTTTCTTTCTTTATTGCTGAAAGTCATGTATTCCTTTGTTATAGTCGCATTATCCTTATGCTTGGGCTCTAAGTACAATTCAGTTGCTCACAATTATTGCATAGCTCCCTGATCGTGTGATACGTGTAGGACTGTCACAATGATCCCACTTTCTAACCCTGCCTTCTGCCTTTCTGCATAAGGTCTGAGCTGGGATGTTATAATCTTTTTTTTTTAAATAATGTCCAAAAAAGAATGTGAACAAAAGTAATTTCACCTGGCACACTGACCATACAAATTACCCAGTTATTTCCCTGCATTGCAATACATTTATTACACAATAGACTAAAACATTGGTGCATTTAAGTTTTGAAGGCTTATTACTCAATGGATTATTCTCAATGTTGTAAATGGATATTACAGGGTTGGATAGACAATTACAATGGTCCAAGTGGCATCTATATTGCAGTAAGTGATGCTTTTAGTCCTTGATTTCATTTAATGGATATATATATATATATGTTTAAAATTCTATCTAGATGTTCTATACAAAGTTTATATGAATACTATAATATATAATCTTATCTGACTGGTAGGCAGGACGTGGAATTCTACGCTCCATGAAGGGTGAATCCAGCGCCATAGCTGATATTGTACCAGTTGACATTCCTGTCAATATCATGATCACTGTGGCTTGGTATACAGCTGTGGCCAGACCTAAGACTGTTCTTGTCTATCATGCTACCACTGGTGGTTCGAATCCATTCACTTGGGGAGACATGAGTAAGTCTATTTGTTCTTGTCTCCTACAACATATACCATTAGATTCAAATATATTAATACTGTTACTCGTTTGGATAACATACTGCATTGATGTGTACACTTCAGTCATTAAGTTAACATACTGCATTAGGCTTATACGTACTGTGAGTCATAAGGTAATTTTAATTTCTTTAGGTTACCGTATAGTCATAAGGTAATTTTAATTTCTTTAGGTATACATAATCTGTTTGTCATTGATTTAACCCTTTGAATTAGGTTTACATGTAGTGTGGACCAGCTTTTGAGAAAAGTTCATTAGACTTTGTGTTTCTGTTTTAGGTGGGATTGTCAACAAGTCATTTAAAGACACACCATTGGAAGGATGCTTCCGGCGCCCAAATGTACAAATAGTTAGCAACAGGTTTGTTTTTCTTGTTTTGTTTCCAACAATCAAAAGAATCAACTTTCTTGGAAGCGTGGTCGAGAGGCTAAGTACGCTTGAACTTAACTAGGTTTGGCTATCTATGAAGGGGGCTCGAGGTTTGACACCCGACTCGAGCAGAGATGTGTTTACTAAGCAACTAAAGGCAGCACAGGAAAATCTTCTTCCAAATACCCCCCCTCCCCCAGGTTCACAAATGAGATTGGACCATTGCGCTCTGAGAATGCTATAAGCATGAAAGTAGCGCTATATAAAAGCTAAAATTTATTTATTTTTATTTATATATTAACAATTAATAGTTGAACTAATAGGATTTTATATGATTGTGGAACCAAATCCAGCATTAGAAATGCAATAATTATTAGAATCTCTTGTCTTACCTAAGTTAATGACAAATAGTTGGTGACTAAGTTGATGATTAAGTTAGAAGCTGGAATTAAGGTTTAACTTGTCTGATTCTACATTATTTAGCATTCTTTTTGTTATGATTTTTGTGAAAGATAGAAATGGTCTAGAAATGCAGGGCTAAAGATTTCTATGTGGCAGTTGGATGTGAAAGTTGTATTTGTTCCAATCAGTATGTTTTTAGTTATTCTCTAATGGGATGCTGGTCTGTTATTAAAGGCACAGAAACGTAGTGAAAATAAAGACTTGAAACTTTTATTAGATCTCTAATGCAAGAACAAGCATGCTCGTGTCATGCTCTTAAATGTGAATGCATTGATTCTATTTTATAAACAAACAATTCATCCTACCAGACCTTAGTTTCTAAGCCTTTCCCATGTCCTTCTTTTTTATATCTTAGCAATGTTTTGATTGCAGGAAGTTTTAGCGAATTATTTTGAATTATCTGTACTGCACCTCACTTCTGCAATGTATTATATGCAGAGTCTGTCTTGGGATATGAAAATATTTTATTGTCAAGAGTTTATTTAATTGTTGTTGTTGTTTTTGCATCACTTGTAATCTTAATGTTTCCTGCTACAACAGTTTCCTGCATGACTACTGGACCTGTGTAAGTCACCTGTTCCCAGCATATATCTGTGACATTGCTTTCCGGTTGATGGGCAAGAAGCCAAGGTAGGTTTATGACGCTGGTTCTTGTTGAGCGACTTTGTTATCTGAATGAAATACAAAACATGAGACCAACTACTAAACGGCAGAAAGTGGTAGGAGCTGATTATCTTCTGTGAATAAAAACAAGTAAAGTACCCCCTTTTAGAACGATTTATAGGGTAGGTGATGTAAAGCTCATCTGTTTCAATGGCTGACGGTTTACAAGAGTGTCATGTGGCTAGCATAATAACCAACTAATGCCTGGCATCCATTAGCCGGAGGAATTCCAGCTACCCGTCGCCTCAGCGTGGCCCTCCGGTGGAAACGTCTAGTGGGTGGAGACTAGATAAGCTAAGTACGAGTAGCGAACCAGGCCCAGCCGGGCTTCCCTGGGTGAGCTTTTGTTATTTTTCTCTCACTCGGGGTTGGGATGGAAAGAACGCCCGGAACCCAGTCCAAAAAGTCCGCCACGCCGTTCCACATGGGGGCCGTCATCAGTGTCCCATGAGCTGGAGTGGCGGTCCCTGCACAGAATAGTGGCGGTTACAGTATAGGAATGAGACAAGCTCCCCGCAGACAGCACTGTTCTCGGCCACTTCTAGTGAGTGGACCCAGGACCGGGGATGGTGCGCTGTGTACACGGCACGGCCCGTTTTTGCCCAGTCAACCGATATGGCCGCCTACTGTTGGGTGCCCTCAGACAGGACATGGGTGAAGAGCCCCATGTCCATGCCTGGTGGTTGGATAAAAGCCTTTCTAACCATCAATGAGATAATGGCGCCTACGGCGCCGACGCCCTACTGGACTTCACTGAAGGTATCCATTAGAGTTGGTAGACTCTGGGGCATCCTAAAAATCCTGAAATTCAAAATCCCAGTCTTCATCAGGATTCAAACCCAAGATCCCTTGGTTCAAAAAGCCAGGCAGAAGGCTGAACTCTACAGACACAAAAAAATGTTGATGACAATCACATCAGGAATAATTTGTTTAAAAGCTTTTTTTTTCTTGTCATGAACCATGCAAATATTCATATTTTAACCATACAAATTATTTATTGTTCACAAACTTGTTTGATACATTTTAACAAAAAACTTGTAGAACAATAATTTGTTTGTTGTTCAAAAAAGGTCTTTGCAATATTCAGCTCTAGTTGATCATTCCATAGAAATAAACTGCTGGCTTTGATGCTCCTACTGTTCTTAAATGTATTAGTTTAAAGACATAGACTAGTTGACAAAAGCTTCCAAATGTTACGAAAATACCTTCATTCTAAAACCTTGCCAAAAAATATCACGACAATATTCTCGTTTATTTTTCCAGGATGGTGAAGCTGTACAACCGTCTGCATCGTTCCATTGAAAGTTTAAAATTCTTCACCAGCAACGAGTGGCAGTGGGCCAATTCTAACCATGATATGTTAAAACATCAGTTGTGTCCTGCAGACTTGAAAGTGAGTTAGTCATCTCTGGTAAAGCATTTATAACATAACAAATTCGTTTTAAGACCACGAGCTATGTCAGTTACTGTTGCCTGTGGTTAGGGCTGCATTGTATGACCACACACTATTTCTCCAACAGATGTTTTCTAATAGGATTGTTTCATGTCACGTGCTAGTGTTTTTACATGAATGGCTGCATTGATTTCATTGTAATTCGAATATGAAAATACTCTAGATCTAGACATCTTTAGGTAATAAAAGTGCATCTTTTCATAGAAAGACATTGCCATTGTTGTCATGTACAAGACACTAACCACATGACTTAATTTAAAGTAGGTCAGAGATTCAGAACAACTCCACTCAGTAGAGCTAATTCATTCCTTTGTTCAATCGTAGACATTCTACTTTGATCCACTACCTCTTCACTGGCCTACATACATAGAGAATTACTGCCTCGGTGCTAAGAAGTATGTGTTAAATGAGGACATCTCAGGTCTACCGGCTGCACGAGCTCATATCAGAAAGTAAGTCTTATTATCAAGTTTCTTCAGCATTCATCTTTGTTACATGCACCAACGTTTCTAAAAAGAAAATCTGATGTTTGAATGATAATATTCAATGATGCCTAAGCTATGTTTTTTTTGAAATTGTTATGGATTATGTTTCATATACATTGAAATAAATATAAATATAAAAAATTAGTTTAGAATTTTAAATTTTATTAAATTTTTTGATTGAATTTAATCACATTAAGTTTTTCAAATATTTCAACCAATCAGGCTGAGGATCATACGCTATGTATTCAACTCCACTGTGGCCATCATCCTTTGGCGTGTGCTCATCGCTAAGTCGCAGTTTGCTCGCAACTTGTGGTTCTTTATCGTAGGTCTGGTGTTTAAGTTTGTCCAATACTTTAGAATCACCAGCACCATGCAGAAGTCTTGAGCTTGGTGTGATTAGGTGTGATTAGTCATCAGCGCCAAGTCATCCACAGAAGTAGGTCATCATCATCATCAGCTCATTGGGAAATATTAGAACTGTTAAAAGGTTGCTCTGATTAGGAACATACTTGTCATGTGTTAATCTAAAGCTGAGGCATTGGTAGGAGTTTTATTTATTTGTTGCTACCAGTCAAAACTATTGGATAGTTCAGCAGAGTTTGTTTGTTTTTATAAATAGTTTGAAGTTTTCACTTACTCGGTGTTGTATGAGCTATTAAATATTTATCTATTCTTTGGAAGTGAAGTTTTAGTAAGTGACCTTGACATTTTCTATACAGCTTTCTCTTTGTAAGCCAAGGCTGTTGTTGTTTTTTTAATAGAATATATCATTATGTATTTTTCTAAAGGAATTCAACAAGCAGCAACCTTTGAAATTGTAATGAAATAAAGTTTTTAGTGTTTGTCCCTTCAAATCATCTTACTTCTTTATTTTTATTTAAAAAATTGAAAGAAAAAAAAGATACACCTTTTATATTATTGTTTCTCTCCCAAGGAAGTGTACCAAATACAGAGGTTGTAATAGAAATCTAACAAAAGATATTTTGGTTACCAAAAAAATAACTTCCAAATTGTGAATGTGTTTTTACTTTTACAAAGCTGTAAGTTTCATTCAATCCATTAGAAGTGCCAGATGGGATCTCTTGTCCTGATCATCTATGTTGATCATTTATATATATATATACCTTTCTGTTTCAAGAACCACTTTTTTTTTTTCTGAAGGAGGTAGAGCATGGACACAGGATATCCCATAATGCAATGATGCCGCCTTCTGATTGAGTAGCTGCATTTTCTTGTCATTGTGTGTGTTGTTTTTTTTGTCAGCACTTAGCTGCTACCACCATTGTTTTATCTTTATCAGCCAAAAATTTATCTCCCTTTTGTTACAAAAGTGTGGTCCTAGTGTGTATGTGGACTG
This sequence comes from Biomphalaria pfeifferi, assembly GCA_030265305.1. Lineage (NCBI taxonomy): Eukaryota > Metazoa > Mollusca > Gastropoda > Planorbidae > Biomphalaria > Biomphalaria pfeifferi. The sequence continues at coordinate 719,316 of JASAOG010000075.1, forward strand.
GGTAGCTGGTATTTCAAATTCAAAACAAAAGTTTCTAGGAAAACAGGAACACTGAAATGCTCACACTGAGTTAAGGTGTTAAGATTTGAACCCTGAGCATTCAGTTTGCCAGTGGCACATTTCCATACATCCTCCCCTTTCCCTTCCCCCCCCCCTTTTTTTAAAATGACCAATGTATTTGTGTTTGAGCACATGGCTGTCAGCTGTTTGGTGTTGGGGCACTTTTGGCATGTGCTTGAAGCCCAAGATCCACCAAAGTAAAAAGTGTCACAGCTTGACAACACCTGCCCAATGATTTGGAGAATTTTTGTCTTATTTCTAAGCATTTTTTCAATTCTGGCCTGTGTTTTTCTTCCCTTTGAATCAAAGCTTAAAAAAAAAATGTTAATGCAATCTAAGGGACTGAGAAAGTCTTAATTGAACATTTCCATGTGACTAGTTTTTGTCTGGCAATACCACAGCTACATATGTCCAGTTGGGTGAGATGATGTGTTATATGTTATTTAGCTGTGGTCAATTCAAACTAAACTGTATTCTAGTTTTGTGTTATTTAGCTGTGCTCAATTCAAACTTAAAGCTGTATTCAATTCTAGTTTTGTGCTATTTAGCTGTGGTCAATTCAAACTAAAGCTATATTCAATTCCAGCTGTACCTAGAAAATTATATTGGCTCTATTGTTTTCTGCAGCTGTTTTTTTTCTTTTCTTTTTACCTTTTCATTTTCTTTGTTACAATTAGTCTTGTATTATTGATAGGCATAGTCGACACAGATCTAGTTTTGCTTTAGGCCACACACATATATATTTACCAGTATATAATTTGACTATTGTTTTGACTTTTGTTCAAATGTGTATTCCTTGTTCTAAAAAAAACATTTTGAACTGTGTACTTTGGATTTGTTCAACATTTGAATTCAACACTGAAACTTGATGATGCTAGAATAGTTTGCTTTTACAGTTGGAAGTATTTGACTTTCTGGTCTGTTTCAACTAATGTGTATATATATATATATATCTGTGTGTGCTGATCAACTCCAATGAAAGCTGCAATAGTTTCTGTTATGCAATGGCACACACTTTTGTTTGTTTGTTTGGGTATAACAATGAATGTGACTGTCATTCCACATATATGCTCTCTTTCTCATAGAAACAAAATAAACTTTCAGTATCATATGTTTGTATTGTATTGTTTTGATTCATATAACACTTTACATGTCAAGACTGGTATATAAGGAATCTTTCTAAACACAGCCAGCCAACACAGTCACTACCCAGACTTACAAACAAGATTATGTAAGGCTACCATCAAGACTGTGGTATATAAGGAATCTTTCTAAACACAGCCAGCCATTTCTGTCCTTTATTTCTTGTGACTTTTTGACCTTCTTCTGTACTGTTGTAGATTTTATCAACTACTATGTCACCACTCTGTGGACAACAGAGCCAATAAAAGATTACATTAGGGCCTCCTCCTATACTCTTTCATCTTACTCTCACACAGTTGACCTATGTTCCATGGCCTCTCTAATGAAATAACACGATTTCTTAAACAGGAAGCAGGAGTCTTCAATTCGTGTACTTACCAACTCATTCTCTTCCACTCGACGGAATAAAGGAAAATGTGTAAAGTGGTCAACCATCCAGTCATGTAGATCTTTCACATCAGTGACTGTATAGACTAAACCCTGTGGATCAAAAGTAACAATATTCACATCACTGCTGGTATTATAGAGTTCAAATAAGCTGCATACTTAATTTTTTTTAATGTACTTGTCTGAAGCTAAAGACCATTCCAAAATTACTTGTACATAAAGCATCCACCCCATTTCTTATATACTCTACGAAAGTAATACAGGCCATCATATTAATGACACTACATTGAGCAAAACAAGTGTACATCTAAAACTATAACAGAAAGATGCCTATGTTGCCACAAAAGATTTTAGAAGATTCTTTATTTTCCCCTAAACATGAAACTCACAAATTAACAATGCGCAGAAAAATATCCAAGAATATAGATTATAAATACTTTAATTCACAAATCCAAAAAAAAAAATCACATTAGTACTGGAACAAACACAAAATAGAGCAGTGAGATTCATAACAAACGAATATTCACATTTGACTAGAGTAACACCATTAGTAAAATCACTAAATTTAGAAAGCCTTCAGGACAGAAGACTCAAAAGTAAAGTAGCAATTATACATAAAACACTGAACCATAATCTTCAAATACAAAAACAAAACTTAATAAAATACTCTGAAAGACACAAAAATAAAGGCACATTCCTCGTCCCCTATGCTAGGACAAATTTGTACAAATACTCCTTCATCCCTAGTGCTATTAGAGCATGGAATGGGTTGCCTGAGCTAGCCAGAAAAACCAGTGACTTGGCAGAATTTAAGTCATTGGTTAATACGCATGACTAAATGCATGACGCATAGGACGTAATCATCTTCTTTTTTGAAGTAACGTCTGTATTATATAAGATAAGATAAGATAGTAAGAATTACATATATTGAAATCATGGTTAGCCTAAGTAAATGAACCATGAGAACTGGAAATGTCTATATACATATTAAAGCACATTAAGACATCCCAAAATGTTTTTATCTATACAAGACCTTTATATTCACACTTTCCACAAGAACTAATAATGTCTATCTACACAAGACCTTTCTATTGTCATTTGCTGTGATGTTACAAGCTACTTTTGTTTACCTTTTCTAACACTGCAAAGTAATAGTTGCAGTTTTTTTTTTTTTTTTTAAATAGCAAATGTCTAGGTTAGGTCACTACAGCACCTAAAAAAAAATGTTGCCAGTTAATAACTGCCATTTATACTGAAACATCCTAATGTAACTAGTTCACTAAATTGAATACATGCTAATTGAAAAGCTGAATAGAAGTTAAACTTGTCTCTGTCCAGAGTATGTCTCACTGGCCTATGTTGAATTCTAGTTATTTATTTATTGGAATATACACTAAACCTTACATTCTAGGACCAACTTACAATCCCTTTCTTTTTAAATTTGCTACAGCTTTGATTACCACTTGCTAGAAACAAGAACATAAGTGTGTGATTTGCACCTCCACAAACATTACATCTTAAAGTATTGCAAACTTAGTGTGTCCCGCCATGTTTTCAGGACCCACTAAAAACTAATTTATTTAAAGTATAGACAAAGTGAAGGGGAATGAAACATAAAAAAAAACACTACTTGTAATGAAACTGTTCAGTTAATGAATACAAATATAGAAAGAAAAAAAAAAGAATCTTTAATTACATTTTAAAATGTATGATTGCATTTTAAGTTTTTCACTGTGGTTGAACCAAGTCAATACTGCTATTTTCTAAGTGTAGCTGTTCCAAAGTCACTAAAAACATTTTGATGATTAATTTAAAAAAACAAAAAAAGGAAAGTTTACCCCGTCTCTGAGAACATAAGCATATTCAGCCAGTAAAGTTTGATTGACAATCCTCCACTTGTGTTTGGCTTTTTTGAAGTGTGGATCAGGAAACAGGAAGAACATCTTGGTCAACTGAAAATAGGCAAATAACAAGTCACACTTGAGGGACTTATCAATCACAATTGAGGGACTTACCAATCACACTGTGTTGACTTATCAATCACACTGGAGTGACGTATCAGCCACACTATATTGACTATCACACTAGAGTGATTTATCAATCACACTGGGAAGAATTTTGTCATATGATCTTTTAATGAAAAACATTCTTGTTGATTAAATGTCATAGTTCATTTCTATTATAATTCTGACAATCAGTGTCACAGCAAAACTAACCTAAAACCTTAAATTATTAATAATAAAACTGTCCTGTTAGTTCCATATTACAAGATAATAGCCTGAATAATTCCATCTATTAGAAAACTGCATAATAGTAATTTTTTCCCCTCAGTTTATTGCACTGTTTCTCTATTTAAGAAACAAAAAATGTATCAATGACTTTAGACAGACTTGTGACAAAGGCGCCCTAGCATAGACACACAAAAAATGAAATAAATATTGAACTCAAAGCCATCTTCTTGTACAGTACACAGAGAATGTGATTCAGCTTATCTTCTGTCACAGAGAATGTGACTCAGCTTATCTTCTGTTACAGAGAATCTGACTCAGCTTATCTTCTGTCACAGAGGATGTATTCAACTTTTCTTCTGTCACAGAGGTGGAGCTTTGGAAAGAACTATGACACAATAATGTCTGGTGAAAACACAAATATTACATGACGTGGTAGGACAGCAGTTCAATGATGTGGTAGGACACCAGTTCAATGATGTGGTAGGACAGCAGTTCAATGATGCGGTAGGACACCAGTTCAATGATGCGGTAGGACAGCAGTTCAAGGCTGTTGATGTGAAACTCTAACCATAAGCACAAGATAAAAGCCAATTACTGGTCATGTGATACCATCAAAAAAGCATATTATTTGACATCACCTGTCTCAAGGACCTAATAGTCTTGAAGGAAAGTCTATAATGTACTTACTTAAGTAAGAAACAATTGGACACACAAAAAAAAAATTGAATATTCACCAACCTGTCCTTTTTTGAAATAATTTGGCAAATATTTCATGGCGTTGGATCTCAGGCAGGCTATGTTGTCATACTGGCCAGGGTGTTGAAGGCGTAATGCTTCTATCCTCTTCTGAACATAGTCACAGACCTTGATCCTTATTTCCATCCCCAGCATAAGGGTTTGGGGGAACAAGGGAGATAAGGCAACTAGAGGGAAGGGATATTGGTAGAGAACTGAATGCACATAAAGTAATTAGTCAACTTAAATTACAATTAAAACAAAATAACCCTCCCCCCTCCTTCCCAAAACCAAACCTTTTTTTTTTTAAGGTGCCACAGACATGGAAAGAGCCAATATCAAAAACTGGATAAAAGAAGTGGGAATTTGAAGTGATTAAAACTACTTTTGATAAAAATTAAGAAATTAGGGAAGGGGCTTGCCCAAAATAATTGGTCAATCAAAAAAGAAAAAAGATATTGAGTTAGATTAAAACAGATACAGATACAATGGTCATTCATTAAAAGGAATTTGTTAAGAACTTTAACTAGAGAGAAAGGAATCTGCCCATAAGGAAAGGGAAGCAATGGACAGAATTAAGTGTTGCCAGAAGAAAGACCTTTTATCCAAGCTTTTGCCAGGGAAGAATTAAAATCAATATATATTCATTCTGGCATGTGCTCTACCAGAGAGGATTTACTTTAAAACATCCAGCAACTAGACAGACCAAATATATACACAAATAATAATATGCAACTCTAAATGTGTTCTTTCATGACAATTTTCTACGCTCATGATCTATTTAAAGACTCCAATATAAGTAAAAAATCACCTAACTAGAAAAAGAGGTCTTGAATGAAATCTATGAGCTTATATATATATATATCATTATTTACCTAATAATCCTCCATAGCCGCAGCCTACATCAGCAAACTCAACTTGTTTAGGTAAGTAATCTCCTGCATCCCAATTTACTATTTTATCATCCAACTGTGGGAAATGTTCAGGATACAGACGAGACCAATCCATCAATTTAGGTCGCACTGGACTATACAAAAATATATATATATATTTATATAATTACTGGGTATATACAAATCTTTTTTTAAAATAATGGCTATGCACATAATAAGCCACAAAGTGTCTTGCTTAACAAATGTCTGTGAAACAACTTTAGATTTACTCAGTTATCGCATAATATTGGAACACTACGGCTGACTACACCATGTTTTTTAAAATTATTATTAAATAATTCTAATGATAGGCCTTTAAATCTTAACTTAGAAGATGATGCACACAATTTTCCTGAACATTAATTTCTTAAACTCTTGAATCAGTAATGCCTTACATTTGGAAATTCCAGAATGTGATAGTCCTTTCAAACCCAATGTTGGCTCTAGATCTAAGTTTAGTACTCAAGCCAGATTTACATTTATTTATTTTTTACTTTGAAAAAGTATAACGTTCAAACTAGAGTTTTCCCCATGTGGCCAGCAATAAACATCAACTGTTCAATTTCTTGGAAAATCATTTTAACTTAGAGCTGTTTTTGAGATTAGCGTCCATGCAGGTTCCATTACAGAATAATTGGGTGGAGAACATGAAGTAGTATATCCTTAATAGATTTTTTAAACACAATCTACAAGTGAGTTGTGAAAAAAGTCAATGTTGGCACCCCCCAATGGTGCTAAGGGATAGCAGGCAAGAATTCAGAAGACCATTTCTGGACAAAAATTCTGATGCTCAACAAATACACAAACCAGGTCCACTGGGTCTGCAGCCCAGCATTTAGCCACCACCCAGTCCATTTAAACAAAAAAAAAATTTAACAACTATACAATTTAACAAACAGTGTAATTTTGTGGGCAAGGAAATATTTTGTTAGTAAAAAAAGTAGGCCTACAACAATTTCATTACCTAAACAGATACCAAACATTTGCCATAGAAATATAGAATGTTTCTAAGTGGAAATTGTGTAGGACTTACTAATCCAAATTGTGATCTGAATTTGGATTACAGTGAGCCCTCTGCCGGTAGTATTTTTTCTGGGGAAGTCTTGCCTCCATTCTGAAATACAAGAATAAAATATTAACAAGCAAAATATACAAATAGAATTAAAAACAAAAAGCGCATATGAAGTGTAATTGTACCAATTAGTTTGGACGTGTAATTAAATTTGTAATAGATCTAGACCAACCACAATAAACCTGTGCGATTAATCATATTTTTACCAATTGTTTTTGTTGAGCTCTATTTCATGCTTTTAGATCATGTCACTTATCTGGACCAGTTGGGAAAATGTGGAAAGGGAGGGGGAGAGAGAAAGAAAGGGATATCTGGGTGAATTTTACCGTAATTGATTTTTAAAAGCATTAACAAAAAAAAAGAAAAAAAGATGAGTAAGACTCGTGGCTCATGCCTCTTTGGGACAACTTGCTAACCACTCTACTAGTGAGGTACTTATGACTAGAGAAGATTGTATAGTTAAATATTTTTTGTTTTAATTTACAGCGGCGACCTATAAAGGGGAATAATTCAGCTTATACCACCACTTCAGTCAAGTACTATTTCTTTCCTTTGTTCAAAATATCAAACACAATAATTTATCACCAAAAGTTAATTAACTAATTACTTAATTTATTTTTAAAGTTGATTCTTGTGTTCTCAGGTAAAAGAAATAAATGTGCAGAATTTCAGCTGGATCAGAGATTGGGCGTCGGAGCAATTATGTGTAAAAACTTTTTACCTGACAGAGCGAGTTGATATTGTAATAACTTAAGAGAGGCAACTCAACGAGACATAGACGTTTATTCACACAACACAGGTACACAAAACAACATCTATCTTAGGCACAATCTCTCCATATTGGCCCTTTACTTGGGCAGAAATCGTTCTCCACTTCTAATGTTGACATCCTTTCCAGTCTAGTTTATCACAGTGTGCACCTTCTAGCTTAGATGGTGGTGCGAATGGCAGAGTTATAACAATATTAAAAAACTTTGTAAAAACCAATGCTTAGACTAATATATATATATATATATGTATATATTTATACATATATATATGTTTAGACTAATATATATATATATATATATACATATATATATATACAGCTTAGACTAATTAGAGGCATAATATATAGGTTTTGTTTGACTGATGCATCCTTGGTAAAAAAAAAAAATACCTTAACCGGTAACCTACTTATTTCTTCCTAAGAGTTAAACAAAAGTGACGTTATTATACCAGTGCACTTTGAATCCAAGTAAAAAAAAATGTCTTCAGTTGGATATAAAACTAAGTGTGTCTAAACTATAAAGAAATGGATGCCGCACAATAGGAATTGACTAGTTTCGCCATGACCATCGAAATAAAGGTTAACTTTGCAAAATACAGAGGGGTGCTCGATAAGTAACTTAACACAAGGGGGTTCGATTAACGTCATTTACTCTAGATCAATATAGATCAATTCTAAGTGCTCCCCTTCTTCCCTAGTGCCATTAGAGCCAGGAAAACCAGTATATAACTTAAATTTTAGAAGCTGACTTAGCCTTAGTTTTAAATAAAAAATATAGCAGAGTTTCAGTTTGTCTCTAACAGTAACAGTAGACCAATAGTAACACAAACATACACAGCTGCCCTACTTGACCGTACCATCTTAACTAGTCATTCTAGTACTAGTAGTGTATATGTCCCTACTCAAACTGTCCTGGTTTAGAGTCTACTAGAGACTAGAGTGTAGCCTACACTTATACTTATAAGAGTAAGAGTCTAGCTACTATGGGTCAGGATTTTGTGATTTTTTTACCATCACAAAAGAAATAAAAGTTAAAAGACACCAATAGCAAAGACACACAAAAAATCTTTTGTTCCCCTGGCAATTAAATCATTTAATAGAAACTATCTCATCTGTGATCTGATATAAACTTTTCACATGTAAATTATGAGTGAGTCTGGTGTGAATGTATATTTTGGTTTTCTATACGACTATAGTTATAAGTATAAGATAAGATAAGTAATATAAGTTATATTAGTATTATAATATATATAAGATCTAATCAAACAAATCAGTGACTAATTTTATAATACTAATGAGTCACTAATAATTTTAAATTTAAATAATGACTAATGTTTTGTTTAGTTACAGTACAGTTTAGTTTCAAGTTTGAATGCACTATGAGTATGACTATAGTATAGTCTATACTATTGTGTTATTGTCTATTATTATTATGACTTATGTCTATAAAGTATAATTTAGTATAATATAGATTATAGTACCACTAATTGTATATATATATGTAAGGCAAATTAAATGAAATTTCATTGAAGTTATGACTTATCGTGGATAATAACGACAAATGCCATAAAGTAATAATTTATTACATTATAATTAGATCTATGTATTTAGTACTTGATTTAAAACTAAAGTTCAATTGTTTGTATTTCGTAAGTAACTTGTAACGCATGCAGTTATCTTTTTTATTATGTAGACCTAGTGTTTAACAAACGGAAATTCTGTATATTATGTAGAAATCTAGAGCATCGAGTACAACGTACTATTATTTTATCAATTTTAGGGGTACTATCACCGATCTTTTTTATAATATTGAATTTCTTAAATTTTAAAATAAGGGATCAGACTTAATATCTATACAGCAACCACTAAATATTTTATATTATTTTAAAACTTTGATGCAATATAAAATTAAACATATACAATAGATTCTATTCTAAATATTACACTTCTGGATCTAGACTCTAGACTGATTCGGAAGGGTACAAAGTTCAAATTTTGAATCCTCCTCATTACTAGATCTCTATATATATTTTATCTTAGTATTCCCACCCATTAGTAAAACGTGATTGCTTCATCTTTTGTTAAATTATTATTTGTTCTATTTCGAAATTATTAGAGATAAACATTATTAGTGCAATTCACAATTATTTTTCTATTCTTAGTTGTTTTTGTGTTGTTGTTGTTTTTTTGTTATGACCAACTGCAACTAGTTGGAATAAATATACATAGTTTCGTTCCTGAATTTTTTGAACAAATATATGTAAAAAGTAGTCAAGTCAGGGGGAAAAAAAAGTGTTTGCTGTATTCATTTTTCATTTATTAGTTCTTGTCTTGATCAAGTCTATTTACCTTCTAAGTCCAAGTTTTCCACAAATGTGGAAGTAAAATATTTAAAAGATTATTAGACTCTTATGTTTTTTTTTACATGTTGTACTTGTATCATTTTAAGGGAAAATTTAAATAATGGAAGCAGATTTTGACCCAGAAGACAAATACAGGTTAGTCATAAATCATAATGATAATCATCATAATGATAATGTGAATTTTAATTTTACTAGATTAATTTTAGAGCTAAAGACGAGTAGCCTAGGCCCTAACATAATAAAGTTAGCCTAAAGTAAACAGTAAAGTCTGTTAAAGTAAAGCTAGGTTAAGTAAGACAAGACAGTAATTGAAGACTAAAAAAGTCACTCAAACTGATTACAGAGTCAGTCAAGTCAATGTAACTAAGAATACTCTTTCAGTTCATGCTCTTGACTCTAGTCATGTCTTACTCAGACTCATAGATAATAGACTAAATAGAGTATCATATTCATTGAGTATTTCAGTATTGATAATAATAAGGCTTGTCTTTGAGTCCGTAGATTAGTGAGGAGTGCAGTATTTCCTGTGGCTGCGCAGCCCCAGCTGTGACCTACATATTTTGCCACATCCAGGGCAAGTATAACCATTGTCTGCAGGTGGTCGATTTAGATTTTCTTTTTGCTGTCTGCGTTTGTCCTCGGCAGCGGATTTTCTTTTGGTCTCAAATGTGTATCCCGCGGCATTAGATATAGAATTATAGATATAATCAGATCTAATCTAGAATCTAGTCAATTAGGTATCACATTAGATCATTAGATACTTTAAATCTATATTATGCTATATTATATGATTATTATGATTATCAGAATATCTAATCTACTATCATTTAATGATAATAAATATGTAAATTATGTCTGATTTATTGATTATTTATAATGTATATATATATGTTTTTGGTCTACCTAGTATGGTCATGAAGTATTGCTGATTAACTTTAAACATGATGATATTATGTGTTATCATTGTAAATACTAAAATAGAATAGTCTAGTATTCTAGTTTTTTCATACTAGTCTTTAGTATTCTATGCAGTCTAGAATCTATGGTATATAAAAGATCACCCTAATCCTGTTGATAGTATAAGTATAGTACTAGACTATAAATTGTAAATAGATCTATTATCCCTTTTAAAGGTCTACTATAGATCATCTACCACTTTGACTTGCTAATGTTAGTTTCGGATATTCATTCAGAATTAAAGACTTAGATAATTACAACCTACCGAGGCCCAAACCTTCTCACCATCGGGACCATTGAGACAACAGTATAGAGCACTGTACTGAATGAGTGGTCATGATGGTGATAATCAATTGTTGCGAACTTTAGGTGATATGAATAATCATTAGACATCCTGGTGATGTCATACACTAAAAACTAAATGCCGTTAATGTAAACATAGATTGTAAACAACCAATTTGCACTGTGCTGCTTCACAAGCCAATCATAGTGCAGACATTGTCAATTCCAATATCTACTGTCACCCACAACACTGGCCCACCACATTCGTCAGATTGCTGAAGGTACAGGGACCAATGGTAAAAACGCTAGCCCCAGCGAGCTTCCTCTAGTAATAGGTAGAACAAACCCCCAAAGCAATAAAAGACCAAGAAATTTTAACTTTTTCAATACAACGACCTCTAGCAAGAAAAGGGAGAAAACTATTGTGTCATCCCTTCTACCCCTCGTAAACTGGGCTTATGCAGTATTGTGGAGTGAAATGCTGTGTATGTTGAGCTAGTTATGAAACATTCTATGTTTTTATCAAGTTTACTATTGATTTGGTCTGTCATGTTGTATTGAAACATTCTATGTTTTGATAAAGTTTACTATTGATTTGGTCAGTCATGTTGCAATGAAACATTCTATGTTTTGATAAAGTTTACTATTGATTTGGTCAGTCATGTTGCAATGAAACATTCTATGTTTTGATAAAGTTTACTATTGATTTGGTCAGTCATGTTGCAATGAAACATTCTATGTTTTGATAAAGTTTACTATTGATTTGGTCAGTCATGTTGCAATGAAACATTCTATGTTGTGATAAAGTTTACTATTGATTAATTTCTTATCTGATATAATACAGACGCTACTTCAAAAAAGAAGATGATTACGTCCTACGCGTCATGCATTTAGTCATGCATATTAACCAATGACCTAAATTCTGACAAGTCTCGGTTTTCCTGGCTATCTCAGGCAACCCATTCCATGCTCTAATAGCACTAGGGAAGAAGGAGCATTTGTACAAATTTGTCCTAGCATATGGAACGAGGAATGTGCCTTTGGTCAGTCATGTTGTATTTACAAGGCAAACTAGTTCTATAAACATTAACTGATCCACTTCAGCTTTTTGAAATGTACCAGAGTTTGTCCATTCTCATGGGTACCTGTAATAACTTAGGTAAAGGTAATGCAGTTGGTCCATTGTTAACCATTTGCCACACCAACAAAAGAATTTAACATTTGCCTCATTGATCTCTAGGTCTCTAAGACAACTACTAGCTACTGCGTCTGTTTAGCGTATTCTTCGAATGAATTGACTATAGAAGTTATCTAGTGAGACTGTTTGGGAACATTTGGTTCCCATGCATGGACCCTTGGCCTCCCCCTCAACTTGCAAGACACGTTGAGATGCGTATACAAGATGCAAAAAAAGCCCCAGATTATAGTGCTGTTTATTCCTCCCTGGTGACTGGCCTGAGACTGTTATTTGATATTGATATTGGCATTGTCTCCCTCTTTTTTTTTTTTTTTTTCTACTTTCTCTAGAGAAAAGCAATTTATTCGTTGCTACCTTTTCGTCCAGCTCTTCTTTGCCCATTAGCTTCACTAGAATGGGCATCGCATCTCACCAAATGATAGAAATGGCACCTCGGCTTATTCAACTCAAATTTAGGGTTTCGATGCCATCTTGTTTCTTCAATAGTTTTGATTGGTTACTTTTTCCATTTGGCACTGGATCCAGTTGATGCCATTAAGTTGATATTAGTCAAGCCGATGGTGCTATGTAGTGGCGTCACTAAGGTCGGTGTCACCCGGTACGACCCGCACCCGCCACACCTGCCTAGTGACGCCACTGGTGCCATGTAGTCCATGCAAGTATTTCAGGTCAAGTTATATTTGAGAAAGTATTTAACCTAGTGCTGAAGTGATTTGTGTCTTTTCATTCTTGATATGTATGTGACTTCTGTTTATTTGTCACAAATGTATCACTTAGGTATTGTTTTAACTGGCATATCTTGCAGCTGTTTTGAAGTCATCACTGTCTGTGTTCAATTGTGGCTGTTCTAAATAATCAATTAGATAATTTTTTATTTAGATGTCATGAGGAATTCTAAATTACAATGGACCTCATTCACCAATCGTAAACAAACAACATTTTGCCACGTGGTTCTCTATCTCTTCTATACAAATTACGCGATTCATAAAAACTGTCACGTGATACGTAATTTTCATTGTTTTATCAACATTATCACGTGGCTAAATGTTGTTTGTTTATGATTGGTGAATGAGGTCCATTTGTGACGACTTCATTACTGCTCACTAAGATCAAAACTCTATGGGAGCAAAAAAAAAAAAAATGTCTGGTACTAATTGAGCCAACAGTTGTAACTTGTGTTTCATTGTTTTGTCTTGATCTGCCTGTAAGGGAGGGAGAGGAATTACAGGTTTAACTTGTGTCCTGGGGGGGGGGGGGGGGCTTAAATCGTTCATTCTGCGTGTTGTTCAATACCGCAGTCAATTTTCTTTGGCTGCCACTTTTCTCAGTTCATTCTTATAGTCTGCATTCTGACTTATGTTTCCCTGCTGTAACATGTTTCTCACTCTCACCCCCCCCCCCACCCTCTCTCTCTCCGACTGCTTTGTTGAAGCAAGTGTCGCCAATTCATCAACCGAAACAATTAGCTGAAGATTTGTTGATAACTTTGTTGAGTTGTCCACTCCTGCCTCTAGCTGACGTCAGTCAACTCTGGGACAACTTTTGGCTACCTTTTTTTTTTGTGTGTGTTTGTTGATAAATAATTGTATGTTTACCTGTCCATATTCATTAGATACAGATTTTCTATGGTGTTATCTACAAACTGTACACGCTAACTGCTCTATTTGAAATATGTTTGAGCTTCGCATTCATATTTCGGTTTTACGTTTTCACATAAAATACAAAACACCAAGCCGCGCATGCGTGTGTTGTTAAATAATTTTAAATATAATGTAATCCCTTGGACCTACTATTCAATGGGATGTCAACCTTTTAGATTGAACGGATGTTTGGTTGAAATATGACGTCGAGTTTAATTTTCTCTCTCTCCTCTAGTTTCCATTAGATGAGTGCCGTACTCTGGCCACTGTTGGCACAGTGTTATGTAAATGTAGCTAGTTGAAGTTGACATCCTAAACTTGGATTAATATTGAAACTAGGAGCGCATTAATCTTCCTTGTTCATCGAAAAGATAGGTCCGTCAACATCCGAGCTATTCTAGAACTTTTGGTTTTCTATTGACTTAGCTGCCGGCCCTATGTTTTACATACGAGTTGCATAAAATTTAAAAATATGTATTCTGTTTTCGGATATTTGAAATCATTTCCCTAAAAATTCGACCTAATGTCATCAACAGACAGCACTCTGCAGTTCCACCTCACCCCTCCCCGTTTTTTTTTTCTCACTTTGTCACTGCGTGCTGATTATCAGATTTCAACGACTCCACGCCTTACTTCCGAGCTTCCGGCTGGTAAAGAATGCGTCGTAAAGCTCTTGCTGTCATCTCTCTATCGGAGTTTTAGAAGAGGTTTGCGCCGTGAACAGGGAAGAGCTGAATTGGGAGGGGGCTGACCGTTAGTCGCCACTTGAAACGATTGTTCCATTGCCACATCGTTGAACGCATCTCGCCGTAGATGGCTAGAACTGATTAACCTTTTGTGATGGCAGCTTTCCGTCAAGCGTTTCTTTGAACGTATTTTGTTTTCAGTTCAAAGGACTTAGAACGGAAGTGTGTTCACATTCTTGTCTACAGCACTCAGGAACACCGTGAATGTATCTAGAATGTTCCAAGTAGTTTATAAAATACAGACTCCAGAAGCATATACAAGTGCTAGTACAGTCAGTTGTATTAATAAGAAGTTGCTTATTAACTTAGATCCTCTTGCGCCGTTTGGAGCGGAAAACTGTCTTGAGATCGGTCGCAGGCGACTTCTTCAGCCAGTCCTTACGGATCTTAGGTCTTCTAAGAAAGTGCTGGGGCCTGAGATCAAAGTCTGGAGCTAGCGACTTAGATTGTTGCTGACATAGTTCTAGCGTGCCCTTTTTGTTTTTACTAAGACCAGAGTAAATGACATTCTCTGGTGGTGTTTTTTGTTTTTTTTTGTAGGCACTATTGTTGGAATTGCAGTAATCGTTGGTCGGACATATTCTTTCTGACTCACGCTCCTTTTCTCTGTCTCTCTCTTTCTCTCGCTCGCTTCTCTCTCCCTCTCTCTCTCTCTCCCCCTCTCTCTCTCGCTTCTCTCTCTCTCCCTCTCTCGCTCGCTTCTCTCTCTTTCTCACTCGCTTCTCTCTCTCTCCCTCTCTCGCTCGCTTCTCTCTCTTTCTCGCTCGCTTCTCTCTCTCTCTCCCTCTCTCTCTCTCTCTCTCCCTCTCTCTCTCGCTCTCTTCCCTCTCTCTCTCCCTCTCTCTCTCGCTCGCTTCTCTCTCTCTCTCCCTCTCTTTCTCGCTCGCTTCTCTCCCTCTCTCTCTCTCGCTCTCTTCCCTCTCTCTCTCTCGCTCGTTTCTCTCTCTCTCTCTTTCTCACTCGCTTCTCTCTCTCTCTCTCTCGCTCTCTTCCCTCTCTCTCCCCCCTCTCTCTCCCCCCTCTCTCTCTCCCTCTCTCTCTCCCTCTCTCTCTCGCTCGCTTCTCTCTCTTTCTCGCTCGCTTCTCTCTCTTTCACGCTCGCTTCTCTCTCTTTCTCGCTCGCTTCTCTCTCTTTCTCGCTCGCTTCTCTCTCTTTCTCGCTCGCTTCTCTCTCTCTCTCCCTCTCTCTCCCTCCCTCTCTCTCTCTCCCGCTCTCTCTCCCTCTCTCTCTCGCTCGCTTCTCTCTCTCTCCCCCCTCTCTTTCTCCCTCTCTCTCTCCCGCTCTCTCTCCCTCTCTCTCCCGCTCTCTCTCCCTCTCTCTCTCGCTCGCTTCTCTCTCTTTCTCGCTCGCTTCTCTCTCTTTCACGCTCGCTTCTCTCTCTTTCTCGCTCGCTTCTCTCTCTTTCTCGCTCGCTTCTCTCTCCCTCTCCCTCTCTCTCTCTCCCTCTCTCTCTCCCGCTCTCTCACCCGCTCTCTCTCCCTCTCTCGCTCGCTTCTCTCTCTCTCCCCCCCTCTCTCTCTCTCGCTCTCTCTCCCTCTCTATCCCCCTCTCTCGCTCGCTTCTCTCTCTTTCTCGCTCGCTTCTCTCCCTCTCTCTCTCTCTCGCTCTCTTCCCTCTCTCTCCCCCCCCTCTCTCTCTCCCGCTCTCTCTCCCTCTCTCTGCCGCTCTCTCTCCCTCTCTCTCTCCCTCTCTCTCTCGCTCGCTTCTCTCTCTTTCTCGCTCGCTTCTCTCTCTCTCTCGCTCGCTTCTCTCTCTTTCTCGCTCGCTTCTCTCTCTTTCTCGCTCGCTTCTCTCTCTTTCTCGCTCGCTTCTCTCTCTTTCTCGCTCGCTTCTCTCTCTCTCCCTCTCTCTCCCCTCTCTCTCTCTCCCTCTCTCTTTCGCTCGCTCGCTATCTCCACACCCGATACCTTTCGTTATACAAGGCCCAAACACTGACCTGAAGCGTCACAACCTTTAGGCGATTTAGACCAATAGCCCGTTGCCACGTCGTACAGACCTGTGACATGGCAACGAGCTATTGGTCTAAACTGCCCACAGGTTGTGACGTTGCAGGCCAGTGTTCAGGCCTTCTGTAACGAATGGCCTCGCCCAACCCACGTCACGTGATTCATAGAAAAACAAAAAAAGAAAGAAAGAAAGGTGCGTAGATTCACTCAATTCTAATAAAATCGTTTAGTAGGCGTGGCTACACGTCCGCTCATGCTCGTGTCGACTGGTACTGGTTGTCATTGGTTTGAGTTCAAGACCTGTTTGGCTTTAATATTTGCCTGTGTTTCATCGTATCAAGTCATATTCATGTTTTGATCAGTCACGCCGCGTATAGCGCCATCGTTTTGACCTTAGAATGCCCCAGAGATGCCCTGCCATTAACTGTCGCACAGGTCAATTACAATATTGGCTGAAGTGCGCATCCTTGTTAGCTACTAGATGTATACGTGAAGCCGTAACCAGTTATGATGTTAAACCACGATACACCCCATACACAATATCCAATTCAAAGTAACCAATGGCTGTCGTTGAAACGACTGTCATCAGTTTGACATACTTCATAATTGGAAGATCCCTACTGATGTCGCACACCTCGAGCTCTTGACCGGAAAACAATGATTGGTGCTGATTTTATACTTCTAGGAATCTCCTTTTCACGCCTGTGAGCTGTCTAAAAAATAGAGCCGTGTATTTTTAAATCTACTTCCTCTTGTGGTGGCTAAATGATTGTTGTTTACATGTTGTCATGTCCCCTTCCAGTCACTAGTAAGGGATACTGTTGTTTACATGTGGCGATGTTGTCATGTCATATACTCCAGTCACTGCTAAGAGATACTAGCTCAACAAACTCTTCTATCGACTTTCTTCTCTCTCCATTAGTTCCACGCGGAGACAGTGTGGGGTAAAAAGATGATTTTTTTTTAAATTTAGAATGTAGACAGCTTATTGTATGAAGTAAAGTTCATAGTTCTATGTACATTGTCGTGAGTCCAGTGTCCACTATTCAGTATTGTTAGTCTTGTATCCTATGTACAGCAGTGGGAGTCCGGTGTCCACTATACAATACTGTGAATCCGATGTCCCTTATATAGTGCAAAGTCCAGTGTCCTTTCTACGACAGTGGGAGTCCTTTGTCCAGTATACAATATTGTGAGTCCAGTGTCTTGTGTACGACAGTATGAGTCCTTTGTCCAGTATACAATATTGTGAGTCCAGTGTCCTGTGTACGACAGTGTGAGTCCTTTGTCCAGTATACAATACTGTGAGTCCAGTGGTTTACGTACAACAGTGTGAGTCCTGTGTCCAGTATACAATATTGTGAGTCCAGTGTCTTGTGTACGACAGTGTGAGTCCTGTGTCCAGTATACAATATTGTGAGTCCAGTGTCCTGTGTACGACAGTGTGAGTCCTTTGTCCAGTATACATTACTGTGAGTCCAGTGGTTTACGTAAAACAGTGTGAGTCCTGTGTCCAGTATACAATATTGTGAGTCCAGTGTCCTATGTACGACAGTGTGAGTCCTTTGTCCAGTATGCATTACTGTGAGTCCAGTGGTTTACGTACAACAGTGTGAGTCCTTTGTCCAGTATACACTACTGTGAGTCCTTTGTCCAGTATACAATACTGTGAGTCCTTTGTCCAGTATACAATACTGTGAGTCCAGTGTCCTGTGTACGACAGTGTGAGTCCTTTGTCCAGTATACAATACTGTGAGTCCAGTGGTTTACGTACAACAGTGTGAGTCCCGTGTCCAGTATACACTATTGTGAGTCCAGTGTCCTATGTACAACAGTGTGAGTCCTATGTCCAGCTGTATGAGTTCAGAGCTTGACTCGAATCGTTTACACGGTGAACACAATTACAAGTGAATGATTTGTCCAAGCCTTCACAGTGTGTAACTCTGTGTTGCTGCGTCAACACGCCTCCTAATGTTGTACGCAATGACATAATGCTATATTTCCGTACATCGGCCTTAATGCGTAGAAGTGCAATATAGCCTTGGTGTGTTTACATTCTATACAAGTGTAGGCCTACCGTTTTAATGCTATACAAATGTCAGTCTACCTTTTCAATGCTATACAAGTGTCTGTCTACCTTGATGAGTTTTATTGATGCTGGTACCGTGACGTGGATGGGTGACGTGTGTCATTTTAAATGAACACACTCCTGATTTTACATATGTATTATTTCTACCTCTGGCTGACTCTTTTTTTTTTCTGGATTTCTGCATTTCGTGTATGTTACGTGTTTGAATGATTTTTATGGATTTCAGTCAGCCGTGAGTATAGAAATGGATTATTTTATATTTAGGCAAATACACATTTGCCCCTTAAGATACACATTTACATTTTGGTACGTAAGCGTCTCTGTCATAATCACTCTCTCGACATTATGTTGGAGAGGGTCTTATTTGTTCAACTTCTAATTGACAGGCCTCGGCCATCCTAGACTGTTTTGACATTTACTGATGCAGTCTCTCTCGATGACCGATACAGCAAACGGCTAAATATCTTTTAAAAATCGTTTCACAATAGGTTTATAATGCATTGCATAGTTTATTATCAACTCACTCAGTCTGTCGGGTGGAATCTTGTACACGTTGTTTCCCCTACTTTCTATTCTCGGATCAAGTTGAAACTTGGCCACAATTATTCCTCTTGTCGATGACCACAAATGGATCAATTAATGAAATGTAGTTGATTTTTGTTGTATACAGTGGCAGGGTACTCATATGGCGTAGGGGACATAAACCTTGTGTGTTCGCTAAAATTGTAAAACTAACAGTAGACTATAAAACCTTCTACTTTTGTAAGTACTTGGAAAGCTCAGTGGCTACCAAGTCGGCCTTCCATCGTGTAGGCTCCAGTTTGAACTCAGCGAGTAGCTTTTTTTTTTCTGAGAAGGTAGCCCAGTTACCCACACCCACCCACCCCACTGGCCCTCAACAGTGATTGTACCATGGCGCACTGAGCATGCGATAAGCATATACGATTCCTTAAACAAAAGCAAGTCATTTACAAAAAAATTTACCAATCACACACATGTGTTATTGTTAGTCTAGATCTACTAAAAATAAATGGCCTGATTGAATCCAAATCATTGATGCTCGTTCACTCAATAGAAAGCTTTGTTTATAAAAAGAAAATTATTTTTTTGTTACAATATTCAAGTCACGACTTCATGGAGGAACCTAAACGCTGATTAAAAAAAAAAAAACGGCTCTAACGATTTTCCTAGAGATTGAACAGTTGTTGTATATCGCTAACATGAAAACTACTAGCTCGTTGGCCATAAAGGGGAAAAATTCTGGTTTGACCGTTAGAATTTTTTTTAAAATAAGAAAAGAAATAAATTGAGTGAACAAAATTACTTGATCTACTTGGGAAAAATCCTTTCTTCTGAGAATATAGTGTAAACGGTTAACTTAGTCCCCCACCTACCCCCCTCCCTCTTTGTAAGGCTATGTTCTCCTTTTTTTTTTTTTTAAACAGAGCTTATATTAGTTTACTCCGTCTGTCTGGGGGATATTTTTTTTTTCCACACATTTATGTTTGCCACTTCCTGTTGTCGGATCATGTTGAAGCTTTGTGCAATTATTCATTGTCAATGACGAGCACATGAATCAATAATTAACCAATCAATTAGTAGTAAATAATTAATTTTGTTTCATATATAAAACGGACTAAGCTAAGGGGAGATCATCACTGTTTAGTGAACTAGGTCGTTCACTTAAAATGTTTTAGATTATAGAACCTTCTATTTTTTTTATACGCACTTGAATAGCTCAGCGGCTAACGCGTGGGCCTTCCATCTTTCTTTTGCAAATAGCTTTTGAAAAAGCAACAAGGAAACCTTCTCCAGATACCCCCATGACCTAAATTGTGCCGATGTGCCAAAAACCCAAAATGCAAATACCAGATACCCCTCCCTCCCCCTTACGGGTCCACAAAAGTGAATGGGACCATAGCACACTGAGCATGCAATGAAAGTTGCGCTTACCAAAAAAAATATGTATATATTTCCAATCGCACAAATTTATTATTGTCAGTTAAGAACTCTGGGTCTATTAAAAATGTACAGGCTCTGCTATTGGAAACATAACTTCAAAGTGCGCAGTATAATATTTATTGTCTTGTTCTGTGCTGCTACTGGCTCTAACGCTCCGCTTGAAACTGACTTCTGCTGGCCCAGTGTGGACGAAGGCTACTGTACTTGTTTATTCCGATACCCCCCCCCCTTTCCCCGCGTTATATTCTATCAGCTTCAATTAACTCTCTGTGAACCGCCCCACGGATGACATTTTCAAAGTCAGTACTAGTGGCGCACTAGATCTAGTAGTAGCGTCAGCCAGCCAAGGGAGGCGGGACTAACCGTGTGGGATGGGGGAGACTTGTGTCTGCTTGCACAGTAGGAAAGGTTAGCTCCCCTCTTGATTTCATTCAATTATCACCTCGCGAACTCGAGTATTCTAACTTGTACATTTTCTTGTCCCAACTGAACCATTTAATTCTAAGTGCAAAATTAATTTACTTTTTATAATAACGGGGAAACAGATCTCTACACCACGTGTTTGGAGAAGACTTAACCATTAACATTTTTAATTTGTTTACTTAAATTTGTATGTTCATTTTTTTTATACTACCGTATTAAATTAGCGGGAAATTATTTTAAATGCGCATCTCACGAAGTTGCGCACATGCTCTGATCTGTACAGCATTTCTAAATTTACAGATAAGCTTAAAGCTAGATCTAGACCTACATATTTGTCTTACTTTAGCTTCATTGTGGGCTAAATCTGTCAAGCTGTGAATTGTTTTACTGTTGTTTTAAATATCTAGGATGGCTGCCTGGTCGTGAGGTAAGGGCGCCGGACTATCGTTCGGTCTTCTCGATGGGTTCATACCCTGCCCGATACCATCACCCGTCGTCCTGCGGGTGGTTTGGACTTCAAAGTAAATTGTCTGTAACTCCAAAGAAACATCAGAAACATGTAAAACAGTTTACAAACAAACAATAAGGTTCACTTTTAGTTGCATTTTATGTATTTAGATATTTCCTATAGAATCTAGATCTTGAAACTGCACCATAGTTTGCTCATCCATTGAAAGCAGACAGTTGATTATTCCACGAATTATTCGGGGATCTGAGAGTCTATAAATAGCTCTTAGCTTCCTATCAGCTTCCTTCTCACGTCTGCTGTTTCCCCACCGCTCTGTTGGATGACAGATTTGTTTCCCCTTATAGTGAGCACCCAATGTGCCTCGGCACTTGACGAGAGATATCACATGACTCAGATCTGATCACATGACTAAAAGATTTCATTCACCTTTCTCTCTCTCTCTCTCTCTCTCTCTCTCTCTCTCTCTCTCTCTCTCTCTCTCTCTCTCTCTCTCTCTCTCTCTCTCTCTCTCTGTCCTAAATGCCCTGGGGAGTGAAGCTTGTGAGAATAATTGCTTGTGGCAGAAGTGATTCTAAACTTGTACAAGTCTTAATCAAATCTAGAGCATCAAACTATCGTCTGAGACCCTGACCTTGCCCTTGTCCGGACTAGAGCTAACACCCTGTCTACATGCATAATATTTATTTTAAAGAAGAAAAAAAAAGTAACTATTAACTTTGTGAATATATACTCTGAAAAATTGAAAAAATTTTAAAGTCTATTTTAAGTCACTTCACATCAAGATGTCAGAATTTGTTCATGTTACATAACATCCTTCCGAGGTTCATAGGTTTTTTTTTTTTTCAGGTTTATGAAGAGTTGTTTTGTTTTTTTGTTGATGAAATTATGTGGACGAAGATAGTATTTGTGATTTTTTATTTTTTTTTGGATATCACAAACAAGGGAAAGAAATTGTACTTGGCTGATGTGGTGGTATAAGTTGAATTAACCTCCTTTATATTTTGTAGGTACCGCTTAAAAGTGTGAAGTTTACAAGAGAAAACCTAATATTGTCATAAGCGATTATCTGGCGGAGTGGTTAGTGTAATGGCTTGACGAGGAAGTTGTTCACCCCAGTTTGTTTTTTAAATTTTGTTTTTTATTAATGCATTCAAAAAGTGATCACCTAGATACCCCCTTCTACCCCTTTCCAACTGGACCAGACACGTGATAGGATCATAGGGCATTGAGAAAGCTAAAATGCCGCTAATGAAACTGTGCTTAAGGAAAACAATTTGTAAAAATGTTATCAATCTGGCAGACTTATTGTTGTGTTAGTCTAGATCTGTTACAAATTTAAATATATGACTAATGCAAACTATTTGATACAACTATGCTTACTGTATAAGCTTTTTGTTTTTTAAAGTATTTTTTAAATGTTATTCTTGTTTATTCATAAGATGACTTATTGTAATCTCTGTAGTGAAATTACCACTGGTTGTGATAGACAGTTATGCACCATATGTATTTGAATTGGCATTATTGCTGTGATAGTCATTTATCCTCATCGAATCATACTTTTTTTCCCCACAGTTGGTTCTTTGGTATGTTATCAAGGGAGAGAACCAATCAAATTTTAGAACCAGAACAGAGTGGTGTGTTTCTAGTAAGGGAAAGCAGAACACAAGTTGGAGATTTTGTTTTATGTGTCAAGTAAGTCACAACATAGAGGCCCCTCCCCCAACCATAAAAAAAAAATATTTTTTTTTTAAATCTTGCAGGTCAAGGGAGGCAATTGTAGATACCCAATTTTATTGTTATTTGTATTTTTATCGTTATATGGTTCCTTAACAACTTAAACGTGTCGTTTGTTTTGAGCAAGTCATGCTAGTAGATCTAGAGCTCAAGTTGCTTTTTTTTTTTTTTTTTTTTTTTTTTTTTTTAATTGTTTCACAAAATATAGAAAATTTAGTGGGAGTGTTTTTCAATGGTTTGCTTTATCTCTTCCTAATTTTGAACGGTGTAAGCTGAAAAATATAATTATTTTTTTTTTGTTTTTACTTTTAAAAAACCTATTATCATAATTGTATCTACTTCTCAACAATTTTTTTTTTGACATAACAAAAAGAAGACGTTTGCATTAGACTCTCTCTCTGCCCATAAATAAATTACCACTACAGTATGTGGCTTTCAAATTAGTTGAATAGGACGTAGCAGTGTTCATTTAATTTTACAGCTTTGATTAGCTTTTCAGGTGATAATCTATTTTAAAGTTATTCCTTTACTAGTTTTTAAAAAAGCTTTATCAACTCACTTTTTGTCTGGATGTTCACATTATTTCTCCCACATCCGATCTCGGACCAAGTTTCAATTTTTGACACACAATTAGTTCTTGTATCTAACAAAACAAGAATCATTATATAAAAAATTAACCAATTAGTTTATTAACTATTGGTAAATAATTTTTTTTTAATTGATCAAGGGAAAGAAATTGTACTTGACAGATGTGGTATAAGCTGAGTTTGTCCTTTTTATTGAATAAGGTTGTAGCTTTAAGTTTGAAACGTACAGTAGATAAAGTATAAAGCATTATATTTTCGTAAGTGATTCGCTGGCACAGTGGCTAGTGTGTCGGCCTGGGGATGCTTGATCCCTTGAGTTTGAATTCAAGTTGTACAGCATTTTTTTTTTTATATATATTTATAAAATGCATTAAAAAAACAATCATGATCAAGGTAACATTACACTTAATATAAGCTTTGTTTTTAAAAATATATTTTTTATATATTTTTCATGTTTTTTTTTAGTTGATAGTCAAGAAAGGGAAGCACTTAAATAACAAACTTGACACATGAAACAATAGGAAAAAGTCTAGTCAGTAGCTGTTAAGGAAATATTTTTATTGCTACAATATACTTGTGTGTGACTGTGTGTTCAAAATTAACATTTAAACTGTAGAACTCTAAATGTTAAGTAGGTCCCTAAAGCTTCCCTCAGCATTGGCACATTCATAAAATTAGCTCAGATCTTTGTTTCAGATCTAACATAGTTTTATTGCACATCATGGAACAAGCCCTTTCAATGTTACCAGTGTTCCAAATCAGTGTCAATAGATTAAGCTCTAGGAATTACAAATGAATTTGAACACTGCTTATGAATAATGTGGAAATAAGTAGCATTTTGATGTAACTGTAATTGTGGTATTGCAGTGTTTCTGTCAACAGTTAAGAGCAAATCAACGATCAGGTGATCAGATGTGTGGTTGAGGGACCTGGCTAGGCTACCTAACAAGGGGGCTTGAGTTTGAATTCCGACTCAAGCACAGTTGTGTTTGCTAAGGGCTTATAGGCAGCACGGAAGCCCTCTCATAGATACCCCTCTCCCTCACTGGTTCACAAAAAAGATTGAACCATAGCGCACTGAGCTTGCGGTACGCATGAAAGAATGCACTATATAAAATCAATTTAAAAAAACAAAATTCTCCATGCATTTTATTGTGGCCTTTTTATTGCCAAGATTTGTATTTGAACTTTGAGTGAACCCTGAACCATGTGATCAAATTTGTTCCCTTTTTTGTTTTGACAGAGAGGAGTTGAGAGTAAGCCATTACATCATCAACAGAATACAGCCTGGGGGCGTGACACGCTTCAAGATCGGGGACAAGGAGTTTCCAGATATACCCAGTTTATTAAACTTTTATAAAACTCATTACCTGGACACAACGACCTTAATAAGACCTGTAAGTTTTTGGCTTCTGCCTATCTTTTCCAAAGTGTGTCTTTAATTCATTCACTCAACAAAGTATAGATGACTTAAGGAGCCACACAAATTATAGCTGACTAAAGGAAGACAGACAGAGCATAGCTGACTAAAGGAAGACAGACAAAGCATAGCTGACTAAAGGAAGTCAAGAGTTGATTCCTACTTATTCAACATATATTATGTTGTGTTTTAGTTTTTAGTCATTACAACATCATTGCAGCGAGAAAAAAAACTAACATCTGGTTTTGATGTGTTTCAGGCACCACGAGCAAAGTTACAATGTAAATATGATTTCCAAGGACAGGTAAGAATGTTAGGCACAGTCATTCTAGAGAAACATTCATAATATGTTCATTAGGCACAGTCATTCTAGAGTAACATTCATAATATGTTCATTAGGCACAGTCATTCTAGAGTAACATTCATAATATGTTCATTAGGCACAGTCATTCTAGAGTAACATTCATAATATGTTCATTAGGCACAGTCATTCTAGAGCAACATTCATAATATGTTCATTAGGCACAGTCATTCTAGAGCAACATTCATAATATGTTCATTAGGTACAGTCATTCTAGAGGAACATTCATAATAGGTTCATTAGGCACAGTCATTCTAGAGCAGCAGTTCTCAACCTTTTATGCTCGGCGACCCTTTTTACTATCCCCACTCTACGGCGACCCCCCTCACCCCGATACACAGATACAGCACTAAAGGAGTAGACAATAACAATCCATAGTTTCGATGGTCTTAGACAACCCCTGGCAAATCGTCAATCGACCCCCAAGGGGGTCGCGACCCACAGGTTGAGAACCCCTGTTCTAAAGTAACATTCATAATATGTTCATTAGGCACAGTCATTCTAGTGGAACATTCATAATATGTCCACTGATTACATTTTTATGTAGGGTTATATACTTAACAGGAGACACAGTGGCTGAACGGTGGGTCCAGGGTTTTTCATTTTTTAATTTCAAAATATTTAGGGCACCTCTGAGTTCACCCAGCTCTAATGGGTAACTGACATTAGGTGGTGAAAAGTAAAGCGGTTGGTTGTCGTCCTGGACCAACCTTATTAATCCTTGGCCACAGTAACAGATGACCTTTACATCATCTGCTCAAATAGATAGCATGGCCTGAGAGTGAAACTTGTATACTTAACATCATGTGTGTGTGTTATTTTGTGATTTTGTATCTCAAAGGCAAAAAAGCTTAATAAGCATTAGATTTACTTTCCACTGATGGAGAATCCAATTTTTGAATCTTCTGGGTGCATTTTATCCCAAGACAAAAAAAACTACATAAATATCCTCCAGCGATTCAGAATATGTTCTAATTCCTTTAAGCTTTTTAAAATTTTACCTGTTAATTAGGCGCGGTGGCTGAGTGGTGATGCGCTTGGTTTCTGAACCAGGGATCCCCGGGTTTGAATCCTGGTTGAAACAGGGATTTTTTATTTCAGTATCTTTGGGCGCCTCTGAGTCCACCCAGTTCTAATGGGTACCTGACATTTGTTGGGGAAAAGTAAAGGCAGTTGGTGGTTGTGCTGATCACATGACACCTTTGTTAACCGTCGGCCACAGAAACAGATGACCTTACACCATCTTCTGGCACGACATGGCCTTAATTGTGCCGATGTGCCCAAAATCACAAATCACACCATCTGCCCTATAGACCACAAGGTCTGAAGGACAAACTTAATTTACTCTTACGGTAATAAAATGGAAACCTACAAGTTAAAATGCTATTTGACATCAAGACCTAAATATCTCCTAGTGAAAAAATAAAATGACTTAACACAAGGGAGTAGTAAAATAGATTTACAAGTGTTTATTTAAAGTTAGCAATATCATTAGGTAATTCACTAAATTTAGAATCACTTCACAACAGAATCTTATCTTATATAATACAGACATTTCTCTAAAAAAGAAGATGATTACGTCCTACGCGTCATGCATTAAGTCATGCATATTAACCAATGACTTAAATTCTGCCAAGTCACTGGTTTTCCTGGCTAGCTCAGGCAGCCCATTCCATGCTCTAATAGCACTAGGGAAGAAGGAGTATTTGTACAAATTTGTCCTAGCATATGGGACGAGGAATGTGCCTTTATCTTTGTGTCTTTCAGAGTATTTTATTAAATTTTGTTTTTGTATTTGAAGATGATGGTTCAGAAAAGTAAAAGTAGTAATAATTAAGAACCTGAGGCCAAATATATTATACATTCTGAATGTACATCTACCTTGAACAGTCTGACTGTACATCTTAGTGTGATAAAAATAGAGTTAAGTGTGAAACTAAATCATTTTTTTTTAAAAGCAACATCTTTGCAGTTAATTAGTGAATGTTTACTTGTTAAGTGTTTCCTTTATTTTTAATCTAACGATTTAATGTATTTGAAACAAAAAAAAAATTGTATGCTTTCAGGACCCAGAAGATCTCCCATTTAGACGAGGTGACATTCTAGAAGTGATATCAGAAGATGAAGAGGAATGGTGGACAGCTAGGAACGTAAATGGCCAAATGGGACAGATTCCTGTCCGATATACACAGCCAGTAAGTTGGTTAGAGAACAAAGTGAATAGGAACAAAAGAATGCATTTAGATTAGGTTTGGTGGTGGTGGTGTTTTATATATATAAACAATTTACTTTTAGGTAATAATGGCCTAATTGGTATGGGCCTTGACTCAATGTACTGTTTGTGTTTGGGAATGTTCTATTTGATTGTGTTTGACAATGCTCTATTTGTGTTTGGAATGACTCCATTTGATTGTGTTTGAAAATGTTCTATTAGACTTTAGAAATGTTCTATTTGATTGTGTTTGAAATTGTTTTATTTATTTGATTGTGTTTGGAAATGTTCTATTTGATTTTGTTTTGAAATGTTCTATTGGATTGTGTTTTAAAATGTTCTGTTTGATTGTGTTTGGAAATGTATTTGACTGTTTGGAAATGTTTTTTTCACTGTTTGGAAATGTTCAATTTGTGTTTGAGACCAAAGATTATGGAAGAACATACAATCACATTTTTTAAAAAAAATGTCATTGACATTGCATTGACATCTTTTTAGTCAGTGACTTTGTTTTCTCTTAACAGTTAGAGCCAAACCAAATACCAGCTATAAATAACCCAAGACCTCAAGATGATATTCCACAGCCACAACAAGGGAGACCCGCTCCAATTAATGAGGTAATTATTTTTGTTAGACTCAAATTAATTTCATGTGTAGACCCAGCTTTCTTTTTACTTCATTGTAGTTATAAAAAGTCAGCTTTTTAGGGTGTGGCTATTGATCAGCTCATGAAAATGAGATGAATGCTTGGGCATTAGCTGTGGTCAGAATGATGTCGCCCACACATCATCATCCCCCCCCCCCTCCCCCCCCCCCGCAACTGATGTATCAATATCTGAGCCCTACGTCTAGGCCAGGAGTTGGACTGGTTGCCAGAAGCTGTTTGAGACACCTGACAGTAGGATGCATTATATAGGTAGTGGAGTGCTTATATCCATTACCACGTCAAGCAAGGGTCAGCCTTGCAGAACTATAGCTTTCAAAAATTATAAGAAAAGATTAAATGTGTTAATCCTAGCTTCATTGTCAAATATAAAAAAAAAATTGTGGATCCTAAATAGTGTAATGAAGACAGTGTACATTGCTGTTCAATGTTTACTCTTACTGCTAGAGTGAACTTTTGTTACAGCGGAAACTGACTTAAGTCAACTGATGTATTACCTCAGAGCATTTTGCAATATTTTCTTTATACCTGGTGATAGTTACGTGCTACAGTATAGTCAGGTGCTTTTTATCAAAGTACAACCTTTTTAGTCCTGACCTGAAACTTAGTTAATTGTTCCGTTCTTTTTGGAGTATTAGAATGTCTAGCCATTAAATAACTCATGAATAGTCAAACATTGAAATAATAATAAGGCTTGTCTTTGAGTCTGAAGACAAATGAGAAGTGTAGTAATTCCCAAGGCTGTGCATACCAGCTGTGACCTACATATTTTACCACATCCAGTACAAGCATGACCATTGTCTGCTGGTAGTTGATTAAGATTTTCTTTTCGCTGTCCTGCGTCTGTCCTGGGCAGCAGATTTTCTTTTGTATCATGTGGCCTTGTGAGTGACATCCAGCTGTCTTGTTCTGAAGCTGCAAGCAACCAGGTGCTCTCTTCTACGTCAGCTAAGGCAAGTTGGGGCCTAAGCTGGTCTTAAAAGCTTTTCTGTGGGGCACCTCTGTCGACCCCCTTTTAGCTCACAAAAAAAAAGACTACTTTTGGCAAACGTTCGTCCCCCTTACCATATACATGCCCTGCCCAGCATAACTGTCGGACCATAAGAATACATGCAGTGTTAACATGATATTTTGCATTGAATAGCAAACACTGGTTGGTACTATAATTACCCGCTGAAATGTGGATAGTGCTAAGATTGAATCCTTTTAAACTCGATCCACAGAACAATAAAGTGAAATGTAAATATTTAAACTGGTGGAAATTAAGTATATTTAACTGAGAGGCCTGGATTAGGACTGACTAAATACTGACTCACCCTTATAAACAAAGTGGTTTCTCTTTTTTTAGAGTTTTTATTTTTCTTGTGACATTCGGACTTTTCTTAGAAGATTCTCTTTATGCTGGCCTAACTGGCATGGTGGAGATGCGGTGGCTGAGTGGTAAAGCACTTGGCTTCTGAACCAGCGTCCCTGATTCGAATCCAGGTGAAGACTGGGATTTTTTACTTTATGATTTTTCAGTCCACACAGCTCTAATGGGTTCCTTACAATAGTTGGGAAAAAGTAAAGGCGGTTGGTCATTGTTCTGACCACAAAACACCCTTGTTAACCATGGGCCACAAAAACTGAAGACCTTTGCATCATCTGTCCTATAGATAGCAAGGTCTGAATTTTACTTTATCTGGCATGGTTACATATGGCGTGATCCAGGTCTTAACAGGAAGTTTTCTCTCAGATATTTTGTTTTCAATGCCTTAAAATTGAAACGTAGCCCTATTGTCTAATTGGGCAGTTGAGTGTGACACAAATCATCAGGTTTGTGAAGACTATTTCTACACTGGGCTTGACTGTGTATCAATTATTGGTACAGATATGTTAGTGAATTGAGACTACTTTAGTTTTACACTCACAGTTTACATCTTGGCAGAACTAGAAATAATTAATTTTCTTTTGTTTAGCAAATGTTAACCGTTAATTATGCTTAAACAAATTGTCCATAAAAATGCTTACTATTCATGGTTAGAATGTTGTTGGTATACTTATAACACTCTCTAGCCACGTAGAAGTAATCCAACTTGTAGTTTGCTCTCGGCACAAATGGCTGCGCTTTTTACAAATGAGAAACTTTGTCTTTCTGATAAATACTTGATTCAAAACTAACGATGGCAAGGATGTAGTATCTTATGGTGAAAGGGACAACTATATTACATGGTGGCGAGGTGTTCATTTTATTATCAAGCATGTGTTTGTACATATTTATCTATATCTACATGTTGCATGTAACATGTATAAAAAAAAAATTAAGGTAACTAAGTCCCACCTACAGTTTCTTTAGAAATAAAAAAGAATTCAACACAAAAGAATCCATAGATTAAAAAGATTGCATATCCACACAAAATATTTAAAGTAATGGTTTAACATTGCCGGGTGGGAAGGGGGCATTATTATTTCCATTTTAGGGAGCCCAGCTATTAAAGATGTTGATAGGCCTTTTTGAATTTGGTTTAAATGCCTTTTCATAGGACTGTTTAGTACAGTTTGTGAAAACTAAAATTATTAACATAAAATAATAAATTTCTAATTAACTCATTTAATGGTTGGAAATATTCTTGTCTAACTGGATTTATTAGTCATCACGAATTGCTATTATTTCTGTGCAGAACTAAGACTGACTCGAAATGTCAGAAACACAATGGAAAAAATGTGTGACAGTGTCTGTGAATAAAGCAGTAGCCAACACACACAAATTGGTTGAATAAAGCAGTAGCCAACACACACAAATCTGGTTGAATAAAGCAGTAGCCAACACACACTGGTTGAATTAAGCAGTAGCCAACACACACAAATCTAGTTGAATTAAGCAGTAGCCAACACACACAAATCTGGATGAATAAAGCAGTAGCCAACACACACAAATCTGGTTGAATTAAGCAGTAGCCAACACACACAAATCTGGTTGAATAAAGCAGTAGCCAACACACACAAATCTGGTTGAATAAAGCAGTAGCCAACACACACAAATCTGGTTGAATAAAGCAGTAGCCAACACACACAAATCTGGTTGAATAAAGCAGTAGCCAACACACACAAATCTGGTTGAATTAAGCAGTAGCCAACACACACAAATCTGGTTGAATTAAGCAGTAGCCAACACACACAAATCTGGATGAATAAAGCAGTAGCCAACACACACAAATCTGGTTGAATTAAGCAGTAGCCAACACACACAAATCTGGTTGAATTAAGCAGTAGCCAACACACACAAATCTGGATGAATAAAGCAGTAGCCAACACACACAAATCTGGTTGAATTAAGCAGTAGCCAACACACACAAATCTGGTTGAATAAAGCAGTAGCCAACACACACAAATCTGGTTGAATAAAGCAGTAGCCAACACACACAAATCTGGTTGAATTAAGCAGTAGCCAACACACACAAATCTGGTTGAATTAAGCAGTAGCCAACACACACAAATCTGGATGAATAAAGCAGTAGCCAACACACACAAATCTGGTTGAATTAAGCAGTAGCCAACACACACAAATCTGGTTGAATAAAGCAGTAGCCAACACACACAAATCTGGTTGAATAAAGCAGTAGCCAACACACACAAATCTGGTTGAATAAAGCAGTAGCCAACACACACAAATCTGGTTGAATTAAGCAGTAGCCAACACACACAAATCTGGTTGAATTAAGCAGTAGCCAACACACACAAATCTGGTTGAATAAAGCAGTAGCCAACACACACAAATCTGGTTGAATAAAGCAGTAGCCAACACACACAAATCTGGTTGAATAAAGCAGTAGCCAACACACACAAATCTGGTTGAATAAAGCAGTAGCCAACACACACAAATCTGGTTGAATAAAGCAGTAGCCAAAACAAAAATACCAATTAATAAATAAAAAAGGTGCCCAACAAAGTCCTAAAGGAAAAGAGAGAAAAACATTCTGTGTGAAAGCAACATTAAAAATAATAATAATAATTTCTAATCTTCCTACATTAAAAAGTGTAAGCAAATCTGCTGCTGGCCTTATACAATTTAAAGAATTTCTTTCTTCATGTATGTAACTGTAGCACTATTTACTTTTGATAAACATTGTTGAGTTTTGGTCCTTGTCCACATTTAATAATAAACAATCTCAATGAAACAAATCAGTGACATATTTATATTCTGAGGGCTATGACATGTCCACTCCATTGCTATGTATGTATGTATTATATATGCCTTTTATGTGCACCTGTATCTTTAATCCTATTTGCACTGTTTCTTTCTAAAGTATAGAACAGGTCTCCAGTTACAACAATCTACAACAACTACTGTCCCCATCCAGGTATCTGGTCTCATAGTGTTTGTCTACGTTCAAGTATTGCTAACTCATTGTTTCACCCAGTTCACCTAATTTATTTATTTTTTTATTTATTGTTTCAAACCTTCCTTGTTTCATATTTTTAACTATTGGCTCATATAAGAAACATTTTAATTCTTGGCAGATATGCCATATAGAAACAGTTTAACTCTTGTCAGACATGGAATGAAGAAACAGTTGAGCTTTGAATGACGAAACTTTCTTTTTTTTATGCTCATTAAAACTTTTCCCTTCAAGTTCTAATTCTGGTTTTTATTTTATGTTAACCATTGCCTACTTAGGTTACAACTAATTGATTAAAGGACTTAAGGTTAAAAACTAATTGATTTAAGGTAAAAACTAATTAATTTAGGAATTTAAGGTAAAAACTAATTGATTTAAGGATTTAAGGTAAAAACTAATTGATTTAAGGGTGATTTTCTTAAACTGAATGTAAACTTTTTTGTTTAAATATAACCAGTCAAAGAATGAGAGAAAATCAAATAATGTATTAATTTATTTTAAATATATTTTTTTTAATGTTTTGTTTTTCTCTGCATTTTATTTGCATTGCAGCTAGTACCCTAGCTGTATTTTTTTTGTCTGATTTATTCCTGCCTTCTGTTGCCATGACACATTTTAGTATAAAACTGGTCTTGACTATAGCATGGTTTTAAGGAAAGGTTTAAATATTGCTGGGGGTCGAGTTGCTTAGGATATGAACTTACAAAGTTCAAATTAAAACATGCTGTTTTTTTAAATTTAATTGTATTTAGATAACTGTTTATTTGGATTATTGTTCTTTTTATATGCTCTCTTTCTTTGTAGCACATTGTAAAAATTAGACCTTTTTTTACTTCCCTTTTAATCATCTGCTAGGTTTTTCAGTTGTTTTATTTTTAAACATATAATTTGTCTTTAAATAAACATAGATCAAACTAAAAAAGGGCTAGCTAGATGAATTTATCAACTGCATGTATTGGCTAGCTTGGAGACGATTTTATATACAGAAACGTATCTATTTACAAACTTCTAATGCTTAAATAATAATCTTCACAGACAATTATACTATACTATACTATATGGAGGTTGATGTATGATTACATTTTTGTGAGCACAGATTAACAGAAATATGAACCATTAATATATAAATAACTTTATGTTGTGATAATCCTATATGGTAACCCTATGTGATAATCCTTATATAACATGTTTTCTTGATTCTCACACATTATATTTTATAATTGTTTGATTTTGTCTGTCTCAATATAATTATCTCAATATAAAGTCACACGGCAGCAGAGGAAAGTGTCCTAGATAATAGCATTATCAGGGTATAATTTTCTCCAATTGTGGCACTTTTTTACAATACTGGGGATTCACTATCTCTAGCATTAACACCCTTTTGGGTTCCATTTGTCAGCAATATCAAGGATTAACTTTTTCTTATATTACTACACTTTTGAATGCCACCTGGTTAGCAGTATGATTATAGCGATTGCAATTAGATATAGACATTAAATAATTTTTGGTGGTGTATAGCCAGTGTTACATTGTACTCTGCTGCTGTTAACTATATTGCCTTAGCTTGAAGAATACTTCAGTGGAACACTTTAAAACATCTGTTAAATTTTCTAGCATCTTTAGCCATCCTAATTCTTAAAATTATATATATACATATATATATATATATATATATATATATATACAATTACCTAAATGACTACTTGAATATTCAAATATTTTCTACTTGTATGTATTAAAAGATTCTGTTTGTTTATTAGATCAAATAATTTAACAGTTTGCCAGTGCACTTCCAATAAGGCATAACGTTTTGTAAACAGAAGAAAAAAAACATTTTCGTTCAACCATCTCATTTCTTGTTCTCAACAGGTTCAGCTTCCTGCTAAAGCCATTGTTGTACTACAGAGGATCCCAAGTGCTTATGACAGGCGACAGTTGCAGTTGAAGGTAGACTAAAACTTACTATCTAAACAAAATGGTTTCTGGGTAACACGGTCATGGTTAGTTCGGTTTTCTAGAAAACTAAAGGGACACAAAAATTTAATTTTAAACAAAACTGTTTTACACAAATAAAAAACAACCTGTAAATATCCATTTTTTAAATAAATAAATTATTGAAGCTTGTTAAGCCAAATTTAACAGGAAATCATAAGCGCACCAGCATTTTTTTTTTTTTTTAATTGATGGTATCTAGAAATAGTTAAAAAATGTGACAGTCTAAATGATAGTTTTAAAATATGACAGTCAAAATGTCAACCTGATCAAGTGTTTTACATTAAGATGTCAGCCCTATATTCTTATCAAATTGTAAGCTAAGACTTCATAGATTATTGGAGTTGGTGAGAAGATAGTTACATTTCTTTCTTGTGGTCCTAAATGAAGAGCTGATCTCCGGTAGTCAGTTTACATTTTTATGTGATGGCAAGAGAGTACCTGCTAGCCTTGAACTCAGTATCCTGGCTGATATGATCTAAAAAAACAACTTATGTAAATCATTGAGCACCTGATCTGATAAAAACTGGGCTGACCATGAAAATACTTATATATTTGATTAATCATGTTTTTGTGCTTTTTGGGTACCTGGAATGGATTAAGAAATTAAATTGTTAATTTGTAATATCCTCAATATCCTAGTAGCATGGAATCCATTGAAATCTGGGCACTCATTATCTACAATTTGTATCCCCTGTTCAACAAACTTTTGTATGTAGCAGCAGTGACAAAATCTTGACTCACATTTAGACATCATCAAAGTTTTTTCCTTTTCTCTCTTTCCCCTGCCACTGTGACTTGTAGTGTTTCAAATAGTTTCATCTTTGATTTTGTTGCATGCAAAGCCAAATCTAATCTCCTGTGATGCAAATCTCATGAAAGTTTTTCTAAAACATGAATAATTGTGTAAAATGATCAAAATATGGAAACACCACACATGCGAAACTATGAGATTTTAACTGTTTGAATTGTGGGTTTAAAAAATTCAAGTCACAATTTCGATTTTGGATTCTTGAATTTTCTTCATGACTCCACCAAACAAGTCCCCCACTGTGTACTCTCCTCATTGTGCATTCCCCCCATCCTGTACTCCCTTGTTGATGTGACACCTGTTTACACCATTTGATAAGGAGTAATTGCATTAGAAAGGGCCAACAACTCCAAAAATGATGATATTGATAAATACTTGTGGAAGCTAAAAACTTTAATTAATGTCCATATGACTTTTTTTTTTTTTTTTTTTTTTTCATTTATTTATAGCCCTGCAGTCTTACATGTTTAGGGTCAGCACCTTGATCCATATTTAATTTTTCTTTAATACATTTTTTCAACAAAGAGTTTTTCTTTCTTATAAAATAAAACCTGGTTTGGATAGAAAAATAACTTGCAATGTCGAAAGAAAAAAAAAGGTATGTTTGTCAATGGATAAGATCGGAGGTTTTGTTTTAAATGTCAAAAAGATGAATGAAACCCATCTTTTCGTTTCAGATTGGAGATATTGTCACAGTGTCCAAGATGAACTTAAACGGACAGTGGGAAGGCACCATCAATGGCAAAGAAGGGATTTTCCCATTCACCCACGTCAGGTTTCTCACCCCAGAGGAACTCAGAAATTAACACATAAATGGGCACCAGGCTGCTGCTTGAGATGGGTGTTAACAAGTTGTTTCTGTTGTGGAGCCAGTGTGGACTGGCACTGTGTATGTTATGTAAGGGGGATGTAGAAACTTTCTCTTCTGTCTTGTTGTAAGTTTTGTGTTCTCTGTTTTGTGGAGAGTTCATTTCCTCTTTGGATCCCTACAAGTTCATATCTGTGTGATAATTTAACTGTTTGATTCATGTTTTAGTTATAATTATAGAAACCATTTTTTTTTTACTGCTTCTACTGTTTTACAAAAAACAAAAGGTCTTTTTAAGTTTCTAGTGATTATTGTATATAAATAGATTATTTCTGTATGCAAATGTATATATTTCTTTGTTATAATCTTATGGTAGCAAGATAAATTATCTTGAATATTTGCGAAGAGAATATATTATCTGTATTACTGGGAGTAATAAAAAAAAAATCTTCAGTATTATTTGGACAGAAATAAATCTTAAAATGTCAAAGTTTGTCTTTTTTTTTTTTCATTTTTAAGAAACCAAAACAAAAAAAGCTAAACACGAGATAAGTTTCATTTCAACTCTGTTTTCTCCCCTTCTTGATAAACCGCCATGTCCTGATGCTTCCGACAGGAGAAGAACTCTTGATAAGGAAACTAATGTAGTGAATGTAACTGTAGAAATTCAAAGAACAATGGCACTAGTCAAATTGGTTATGCTCCTAAATTGCATAGGACTCTTTTTAAATGCTATAGTGCCTTAGATTGTGTATGCAAGTAGTTTAATGAATAGGAATCTAATAGAAACCAATTCCATTTTTACCTGCCACGACATTGAACCTGTTTCTTTGGTAATGATTTGAATTCTTTATGAGACATTTCCTAGTAAAACACAGTCTTTCATTTTTACAAAAACCTAGAAGTACTCAGTTAACCCAAGTAATATAATTTGTGTACAAAGCTCTGTATGTGTGTAACTTAGTGATACATATTTGATGGAAGTGACAGAATCAAATGTTTGATATTAATCACAAACCGACTTTCAACTGCCAGCATTAGACTAAAGCAACACTCACGCAGCCATAGCACTCATAAAGTAATTATTATTACTTTGAAGGATAAGTTTAAGAGTAATCTTACATAATTTTGTACAGTGAAAACCAATGGAGATCTATCAGAATGATTTATTTCATGCAGCATAGGTTTATAATTGAAAAGCTTTTTTAAGTTTTATGTTGAAGTCATTTGAAAGGAAAGTTATCTTTCAAGTTTTCTTTCCTCATGTATTTTGAAAGCAGGAATTCATTTGATGGAATGACATGACATGAAAAATTTCATTTTTTTAAAAAAAACTTCATCAACTGAAACTAACTTTAAAAATCTGGCAATAGAATGTTCTCTTTCTTTTAAGGTAATAAATGTTCTTTTCTTTCTTGAAAAGAAACATATTTGTCTATTTAGAATGTGTTTGTTATCACTTGCCTATCAGGGTCTGGAGAGAACCAACAAAAGAAGTAATTAGTTGATAATGTACTTGACATTGAAGGCTTGTTTTCATTTGTGTGTGCAAAGACCACAAGCTGGCTAGCAATAAGTAGATGTACAATATTGCACAATAAATCTTATAAACCATTCTAAGTATGTCCTGAATGGATGTTGTTACTTAGTTAAAATGATATGATTGCACTATCACTTGGGAGAACCCAATCAATGACCTAATGCTTGTTCATGTACCAACAGTCTGTTTTTCTGCCTATAATGTGTTTTGGCTTACTTGTATTTAATAATGATATTTATGTAAAATGTGTGAGTTTGTTTTATCTCCTACCTTGGTGTCAGAATCAGTGTGGAAGATATGCAATTACAGTTTGAGACTCTTTCAGAATTAGTGTTGAAGATATGCCTGTACAGTTTGAGGCTCTTTCAGAATGTGTTGAAAAAATGCCATTACAGTTTGGGGCTCTTTCAGAATTAGTGTTGAAGAAATGCCATTACAGTTTGGGGCTCTTTCAGAATTAGTGTTGAAGAAATGCCATTACAGTTTGAGACTCTTTCAGAACAGCTGTTTGAATTTTTAAAATGTATTTTGTATAACACATCTTTCATGCTCAGTGCTCTAGGACCAAATCTCTTTAGTGGACCTGTGTGTGTGGGGGGGGGGGGGGTATCTTTGAGAGGGTTTCCTTGCTGCCTTCAGGCGCTAAGCAAACACATTTCAGCTCATGTTGGGATTTGAACACAATCTCCCTTGATACTTAAGCAAGTGATCCATACCACTTAACCACATATGCCACTAATTATGCAATAGTAATAAAATGACATAGTCTCTGAGTGCAAAGATTAAGAGATAGCAGAATTTTTACATGATCCACACGTGACCTACACATTTAGCTACCTCTGTAGCATACAATGCCATGGACTGCTTGGGGTCTAGTTATGTTCTCTTTTGTTAATTTCATGTTATTGAAAAAAGTTATTCAAATTACTCTTGACTTGTGGAAGTGTGTTTACATTAAACTTTGGTT
Organism: Biomphalaria pfeifferi; assembly: GCA_030265305.1. Lineage (NCBI taxonomy): Eukaryota > Metazoa > Mollusca > Gastropoda > Planorbidae > Biomphalaria > Biomphalaria pfeifferi. Next base: position 758,196 of record JASAOG010000075.1, read on the forward strand.
ATTCGGTGGCGCAGTGATGTGCAAATGAGGCTCTGATATTTTTCTTCTGATCTTTTTTTTTTTTCCTTTTGTGTTGCAACTTCATTGTGTGGAGAGTGTGTATGTGTTGTTGATGTTTTGATTCTATAAATAAATTTCTTGTTTTGTTTTTAAGTGGGGAAGTGAAGCAGACATGAAATATGTGTACCACTTTTTTGATGTTCACTAACCTATATATTTTACCATCAAAATTGTATACCACTGCTATGAATTGTTTGGAAATATGACTCTGTGGTTTGACTTACTTACTGGCTTAGGTCCTTCTGCACCATTCGGAACATGGGGAGGCAAGGTTTCTCCACAGAGTATGGGTCGCAGGCAACTTCCACAGCCTCCAGTTGGTGCCAGTGGATTTTAACTTTTCTAAAAAGGTGCGACACAATGTTAGGCGTGTGAACCACCTGGTTTTTCGCTTTTGTCTCCCATGTTGCCTATGCTGTGGTTAGAATTGACTTGAAAACAAATGCCCCTGTCATGATGGTATACATTTTTTAAAAATTTTTTGTAGTGGTGTGGATTGTAAATAATAATTAAACAAAATGGTTGGAAAAAGTTTGCAAAGAGAAATGAACATAATAATTTTGTGAGCTGGTCATTGTTTGCTCTGTTGTAGTTCCAGAGTACAGTTGTGCCTCATTCAAGTGTTACACTGGGACAGAGACTTCATGTGTCAGTGTTTGAAAAATCTTGGTGGGAACGGTAACACCATTCTAAGGGTATGCAAGTGTATTGACTACTTTGGTCTTTTATATCTTTATAAATTATCTATTAGTGTATGTTGGTGTACAATAAGATGTTGTTTTTTTTAAAAATCAAATGGATATAAATATATATATTTAGACTTGAGAATTCAAATGTGTATATATCTCTTCTGTTTTATCTTTGTAGGTTTGTGTGCATGTACTTTTTTTTTCAACTTTCGAATGTAGTTTCTACTCTCTTGTGTTAGAAGACAAAGAAAGCTTAGAGCAAATATAGTGGTCAAAATCGCTGAAATCTTGAAGTTCTGTTAACTCACTATTCTTTCAAATAGTTTTTTGTATCATGTTTACACACTAACAATAACTACAAAGTTCTTTTATTTCATTTGATTGTTTCAATAAACTTTTCAGTTCTTGCTTTTAGGTTGAACTAAGTTGAAACTTTTGAAAAGGCAAAATAAAAATATAAAGTAAACATAAAAAATATCTGGACTTTTCATTAAGGATATTTTCCCAAGGTTTTAATTAACAATCACATTTTTTTACATGTCATTAGATTTGTATGTGACTTGCCTAAACCCCTATCTGCCCTGCCCTTCAGTTGTTATTTTAATATTTTAAAAATAGAAATGAAACTAACATGTCCTTGACCTGTGTGTTGTTAATGAATGGTGCTGTCTCAAGTTGACTCATGGTTGGACTTCATCCCCTCTTTCAACTGCTGACTTGAGCAAGTTTTCTCTCTACTTCTGATCCTGTGCCTTTTTTTTTATGTGTGGCACTGCTGACCTTTGTCCACTGTGCTTAGCATAGGCTTGTGAATTAATCTTCACATTATGTTGTAATCAAGAGAGAGAACAAAATATATTCAGATCCCACTGAATCAAATATTTGTTTAGATTAATTTCAAATCATGTCAAAATGAGATTAGAATATATATAAGAAGAATTGCTGTTGCTGTAATTTAATGTGTAAGTCTTTCACTGAACTTTTGTATCAGCCAAGTTGCATTTGTCAAAGCAAACATGTATACACTAAGCAATGTTTACTTAAGTGTGTGAAAAACAACCCGAGCCTATGTAGGTCAGTCAGAGCTGACGTTGCATTTTTTTGATACAACCAAAGATTTGGACTTGGAAGTTTCTCTTTCAGTGTTTGTGAGTTATACTGCTCATATCAGTTGTAGCCTATTTCCAAGAATGATAATAATCAGTTGAATAAAGCTATTGCTAACTGTTGAAGGCATGAGATGAAAACTCATTCTGCTATCAGAAAGCAAAACATTCTCATTTAGATTTGGTTTTACTGGGGATCTTTTCAGTGGAAAAATATTTAGATTGGTCTACACATTTAACTTGTTCAATGCAATAAGAATGTTATCAGCAACTATATTTAGTTTATTTTTCAAACTTGATTTGTTGGCAAAAGTTTCTTGATACCTGGAGAAGATGAAATGTTCAAATTTGATGGCTTTTGGTTTTTCATTGATGTGTAAGAACTAGATCTATGCTTTGTGTTAATGTCTCTGTACAAAATATTACCTAGGGATGTTCTATGTTTTGTTTATTAATTTTTCTGTGACTGTGAACCTAGAACTGGATTGACTTTTACAAGAATTCTATGACTGTCTGAGCAGACGTGAACCTAGAACTGAATTGACTTTTACAAGAATTTTGTGACTGAGCAGACATGAACCTAGAGCATTTTCAAGAACATTGTGCTCATTTTATGTTCAGATATTTGGAGAAATTGATTGAATTTTTTATTCTAGTTTGTAAATAGTGACTTTTTTTCTGGTGTCTGTCATCTTTTTTTTAAATGCATATTTTTTAAGATACAAAATAAATTTATATTTAATTCTTTTTATAAGGATGCCCTTCTTTCTGCTAATGTCTCTGTAATTAAAATTATGAATTTTTTTTGTTAAAACTGTTAAAATTGTGTCTGTTTTTTTTTTTTAACTTGAAACCATTACTTTTATACTCAGAATAGCTAATTGTTTGAAGTATAAACATGGAAAATGGAATAAATGTTGTTTTTTTGGGGTGTCTTGTCTTTAGAAGGCTTACATTTTTTTTTAATGTACAAAATATGAATTATTAAAGTTAATCATGGGAAATTATTTCATGAGTGCTGTGGATTACATTTTTAGCTTCAAACATGTCTTCAGTTTGATTATCTTAACAGGTTAAAATGCCACAGCATTCAATTATTATAGTTAAGTCTATCAAAAATTCGTCAAAATATATCTCAGCAACTTCAACCAATGGGAAGGATTTTTTTTTTTTAAAGGAATTCGTAAGTTGTCCTATGGTATCTTATAAATAAAAATTGAAATTTGTGTACAAATATTTCTGGATGGGGGCTGCTTTCACTCTTGTGTGTTGTGATGTTCAAACTAAATTATTCATAGGTCATGGCTCTGTCACAGTGACAGAACCATTGCTGGCTTCTTCATCATCAGCCTAATAATGGCATGCATAACTTTTTTTTTTTTTTTAACAGAGGAGAGATTCCATGCAAGAATTGATTTAATTACAATTGGTTAGTTGTGTATCATACTAGAATTGTTGACTATTTCTACACATATATATATCTATCTTTGTTTCATTCTTGGAGCATTAGTTTTAACTGACCAAATGACTCTTGTTCATTTAGAGGAATTATTGAACTAAGTTGTCTGTTCTTTGTTAATGTATTCTTTCTATATTTCAGTCAAGAATAAAAAAAAAAAAACATGTTAAACCCAGTCTTGAATTTGTTGTTTGTTTCGCTGGTGACTTGATATCATCTGGGGCTGCGTAGCCACGGGAAATATGGCATTCCTCATTAATCTTAGGACTCGAAGACAAGCCTTATTTAATGTCATCATGAGTTGTACATTGACTACAAACTACATTGACTTCCTTGTAGGAAAAAAAAAAAGTTTTTATTTCATGCTGTCAATGTTTGTAAATTAAGACTTCAAGAGATAATGCCTGTGTTCCAAGCTGCATTATGTCCCTGACTTTTTTGTGACATTCTCTACAACTTGTTTCACTGGTGACTTAATAGCATCACCTGGGGCTGCGTAGCCACAGGAAATATGGCATTCCTCATTTATTTTAGGACTCGAAGACAAGCCTTATTTAATGTCATCATGTGTTCTACATTGACTACCTAGTGTGGAACTACATTGACTTCCTTGTGGGAAAAAAAGTTTTTATTTCATGCTGTCATTGTTTGTAAATTAAGACTTTAAGAGATACTGGCCAAAAGAAACAAGCCTGTGTTCCAAGCTGCATTATGTCCCTGACCTTTTTGTGGAGGGAACATGAAGAAAGCGTCAAAGAGTCGTCTAATGAGAAAGGTTGGCTAGACAAAGTTAAATAAATTGGACCGACCTCTTGATATCCTTCTTAGAACAGCTGCTGACTGGGAAAAGTGGAAGGATTTGGTTAGGGGAACTGTCACAGCGGCGCCCCCTACAATGAAAAGTCATGGGACAGGTGATGAGGACGTACAACTTTGTACTTATGTTTAAACAAAAGTTAAAATCCCAGTGAACTTTGAAATGACTAAACATGAAACTTTTAATTTTTACAGTCCAGTGAGGAGACGGTCACATGACTAGTGGGAATAAATGCGGGGAGATAATAATTTCTGCATCGCTATTAATTCATCTCTTCACTTTTCTTATTGCAATGAATTCAACACATTGTAGGAGACATACTTTTTTCATTAGAATTCTTTCTTTTTTCCAGTTTAGAAATTTATAGCATTAATTTTTTTTTTTTCAAAAAGTATTTTAACAAAGATTAAAGAAAGATTTTTAATAACATCTCTTTGCTTAATTCTGTCAAGAAAACATTTAAAAGTATACAAATTATTTTTAACAAATTTATTTACTCATAAAAAAAACATTTTCATTCAAAAGTGTAACAGTTTTATAAAAATCTTTCATTACATATTTGAAATAATAAAACATAATCTTTATATCAAAACTACAAACTAATGCAACATTAATGAACATTATTAGAAAAATATGAAAAATAAATAGCATCTGTTTAAACAATCCTGTAATGATTCTCAGAAGCAAATGTCATAATGCTGAGTTTTTAAAAACATGGTATTTCATAAAAGCATATTGATATTAACAATGTAATAAAAAAAATGTTAAGAGACGCAAAGCTTTTATCTGATATTATTAATTTTTTTTTGCAATCACAGGAGAAATATATTACATTTAAACAACAAAAATACATCTTCAAAAAATACCTGATATTCAAGAAAGGAATGCCTGTCAAACAAAATGGAAAAAAAAGCCAATTATTCAACACTCTGAAGAAGCTTTGTATATAAAATAACAAAATTGGTCAGTAAAATAACATTAGCATCATAACCAACTGAGAGCTATAACACTTTATATTTAATTTTATGTTCAATATTTTTTTTTTTTTGCACATGTTCAAAAAAATGTTGATGATGTTACAAATGTGTTTTAATAAAAACTGCACATATTGACAACTCCACAAATTAGCTCCTCCACCAGGTTTTTTAAATCCCTCCTAGAAATCTAAAATCAAAGGGATATTACTCTTTACAAAAATTAATTATAAAAAAGAATGCACAAATCTTAAACTTTTAAAACTGATATAAAGGCACAGCAAGATCGGGTCTAGTCTTTTCTACAGCTAACTTCTATTATGTGCTTTTGGTTTATATAATAGCTATTGGAAAATAGTCATTATTAACGGCTTTTTTTTCTCCAATAATTTTCTTTATACAGTTGACCCTTGATAGTCTGACACTTCATAATATGATCCACTCAGTAACCTGACCCATTCAGTTTCAGCAATCCGACTCATTCAGTAATCAGACAAGTTAGCAATCAGAAACATTCAGTAATCCGACCTAGTGATGATGTCTGTCGCAGCTGCACAAGCAATGTTCTAATGTCGAAAGACCTTCATGAAAAAGCCATGACAGATTGATTGCATAGAAAGAGATAAAAGCCATGTCAGATTGTTTGCATAGAAAGATCAAAGCCATGTCAGATTGTTTGCATAGAAAGAGAAAAAGAGATAAAAGCTATGTCAGATTGTTAGCATAGAAAGAGATAAAAGCTTTGTCAGATTGTTTGCATAGAAAGAGAACAAGAAATAAAAGCCATGTGAGATTGTTTGCATAGAAAGAGATAAAAGCCATGTCAGATTGTTTGCATAGAAAGAGATAAAAGCCATGTCAGATTGTTTGCATAGAAAGAGATAAAAGCCATGACAGATTGTTTGCATAGAAAGATAAAAGCCATGACAGATTGTTTGCATTGAAAGAGATAAAAGCCATGACAGATTGTTTGATAAAGACTATTACAGATTATTGTTTATACTTGTATGTCAACTCAAGTAATTAATGTATACTGTGCTATGTACATTTTTAAAAATGTAGGTCAAGCTTAAATTGTAATTTAGTACAATTTACATGTGAAAACTGAAATTTTTTAAAGATCTATTCATTTTTCTTTTTCAACCATTGTATATTTTATACCCTTTAAAGTACCGGTACAAGAAAATGCCAAATCACATCATTAAAAGAACTCTCTTGATATGTATGGCCAAACTTTTAAACCTTTGGGTAATCCCAAATTTTTGGCAATCTGACAGCGCTCCCCCTGTACGTAACCATCAGACCATCGAAGAGTCAATTGTATTTTAATGTTCTGTACGGCACCAGAAATGTTCTTTTAATAGGAAAATTTTGATTTGATTTGATTTTGGGATAATCAGCACAATTTAGGCCATGTCGTGCCTGCAGTCCCTCAAGGGCCACTCTCCCTCCACACAAGGGCCAAATTCCTTACAGTCAAATCATTAAAATCAAGGTCTATTCACAGTTAAAATAGTAGAGGTAGTAAAAATTTAATAATTTGGTAAAAATCTAATGTAAATAGTACATGTTTTAAATAACACTTTCTGAAGCATTCTCCCATATTTAGAGTTAATCCCAAACATTGCTTTCTATAGCATACTTATGACAACTGAAATGATTGTAAGTTATGAGAAATCTTAAAGAGTATATTTCTTATGATGATGACTTAATATCATTTTTGGATTCAATCTAGAGTAAATCACCCATTGGACGCTGTAAGCATTGCGCACAAGTCACCGTAATATTATCCATAACTAATGATTTAATTTGTGATTTCCCGACGATTCTTTTTTTTTAGTCAAATTGTACAAGGAAGCAACTTTCTTAATGTTTAGATTTCTGGTAGAAGACGACTATGCCAGGTGTTAGTCTAATTTTAAAGTCAGATAAAGCTTCAACCAAATTTTGCTTACCATATGCATGAAATTCAAATAGAATAAATGGTTTGGTTCGCAAAGATTTCTTTACTATTAATTAATTATAGTTTTGACATCTGCATTTCTATGATATGATTTTAGACCTGTTCAGATCTAAATATTAGGCTAATTAATTTAGATCTATTGCTATCGCAGCTAGAAGGAATATTTATATATTGTATACATGAAGAACTTTAGATGAAAATACAATATATATTTTATATATATATATATATATATATATATGCCGCACAGTTGGACTAGTTTTAGGGTAAAAGTTTTTTGCTCCAAGTGAGTTGCTTTTTTTTTATCGGCTTTTTCATTAAAGTAGTGACATTGGATTATTAGTTCCAGTTAATTATTTTTTGTGTCTATTGCTGTTTCTTCAATGGTGTTCTGTAAATAAATGGATAAAAATGAGAGAAAAAAAGTTCTTTGGATTCAATTGGAACAATAAATTCTTATTACATGCACATGGATGGATATTTTCAATGTCAGTTGGTGAGTTTTTCATTTTTAATTTTTATATTCAAAAAAACAATTGAAAAATAATTCTGGAGTCAAAGAGTTAAACAAGAATAAGAAATATAGACGAATCTAAATGTGCGCATATTTTGTTTTTTTACATTTTGGATTCGCATGTGTCTCAGAAAGATCATAGTACAGCTTATGTATAAAGTCATAGTACAGCTTATGTATAAAGTCATAGTACAGCTTATGTATAAAGTCATAGTACAGCTTATATATAAAGTCATATTATCTACTATTATCCAAGATATTCTTAACTATTGCATTAAGAATGGCATCAAAAGTAAAAAGTGTATGAAGACAGCACAGCCCAGAAGTAATCAATGCAGCTTTAGAGGAAATTAAAGCAAAGGGGATGACAACAAGGCAGGCGTCTGCTCAATTGGGATTTCCTACCATGACACTCTATGACAAACTTTCTGGGAGAAGGCCTCTAAATATTATCGACCAAAATTGAGGAGGAAAAACTTGCCCAATGGTTGGTAACTGTGGCAGAAAATAGGTTTGGAAAAAACGAACGAGGAGGTTTGTGAAATTGCAACAGCTATGAAAGCTTCTAGGCACCCTAGTTTATCAGACGATGTTCCTCGAACAACTAGGCAGTGGCTATACTAGTTTTTCAAGAGGCATCCAGAACTGACAACAAGATTCCCAATGTCTCTTGGCAAGGAACGGGCCATCATTGAATGATATTCTAGTTTGGTTTCGGAATTTGAATGAGAGCATTGAGAAAATCGATCCCACCATATTCAATGACCCACAAAGAACATATAAAATGCTGATGAGTCTGGGTTCACTTTTGATGCAAAAGTCAGGAACTTGGTTGCATGTAATGGCGCTATGCATGTCTATAATTTCACTGCCAACAATAAAATAATAATAATAATAATTTTATTTATAAAGTGCTATTAACAAACAAAATGTAGGCTCAAGGCGCTGTAATAACATTACAAACACAAACACAACAGCTAAAATGACAGTTAATCTAAAAAAGTTTTAAACAGATAGGTCTTAATGTTCTTCTTAAAGGTGGTGTAGCATGTTGTCTGTCTGAGATCAATGGGGAGTGAGTTCCAAACCTTTGGTCCGTGAACTGAAAAAGCCCGCAGACCGTAGCTTTTGAGGGAGAAACGTGGCACTACTAAAAGCGTTGAGTCCATTGAGCGCTTGGCTCTCTGGGGGACATATGGAGTAATCAGTTCACTAAGGTACAAGGGCATCTCATTGTTATATATACACTGATGACAAAGTGTGGCGACCATGTAATCGATTTTCGCTTTCATGGGAAGCCAATGGAGCGTGCGCAAGAGCGTAGTAGCAGAATCTTGTCTTGTTTTTCTAAGTACTATTCGTGTGGCGTTGTTCTGTATACATTGCAGCTTGGCTATTTTGTCATCAGGTATACCTGCTAGCACGGCGTTACAGTAGTCAAGGCAGGAGAGTATGAATGCCACAGCTAGCGTTTTTGTTGACTCCGTTGTTAAATATGGTCGGATCTGGTCTAATCTGCGCAGTTGCAGATTAAGACCTTTGCAGAGCTGACTTATGTGTGGGTCGAAAGATAGTGTTGATTCGAAGAACACTCCAAGATTCCGCACTACATGGACAAAAGGAACATGGCAGTTCGTGATAAAGAGAGAATCTGTGCTTTCAACTTTTGAGACATTGTTCCTAGTGCCAATCTTAATTATTTGTCTTGTCTTCGTTCACCTTGAGTTTATTTTCAACCATCCAATGCTCAACCTTGCAACAGGACCACTGATTTTCTCTGCCGGATGCGACACCTCTGATAGGTACTGATGAATCGTATAACTGTGAGTCATCGGCAAAGAAATGGTATATGATGCCGGTTGGCCGTATGACACCGCTGAGTGGATATGTATACATAGTGAACAGTACTGGGCCTAGAACTGATCCTTGGGGTACTCGTACTTCAAAAGTAAGCTTGTTGATTCTGTCCCACTAACAACGACACTTTGGGTGCGTTCCATCAGGTAGGATCCAAGCCACTTTAGGACGACTCCTGCTAAACCAAAAGAGAATCTGGCCATCATAATTTCATGGTCTAGCGTATCAAAGACTGCGGACAAGTCCAGCATGGAAAGAATTGATATGTGGCCTTTGTCAGAATTGTGAAGTAAGTCGTTTAGTATCCTGACCACTGCTGTCTCTGTGCTACAGCACTTCCTATATGCAGATTGAAATTCTTCCAAGAGACAGTACTGTTCAAGATGAGAAAGAATTTGCGCTAACAGGATGCGCTCCAGAAGCTTTGACAGGAAGGGAAGATTTGATACCGGGCGATAGTTTTTTTTAGACATTCCGGGTCAAGATTGGATTTCTTTAATAAGGGCCTGACAAGTGCATGCTTAAATTGCTGTGGTACAATGCCTGAAGTCAGTGAAGAGTTCACAATGTTAGTAATTGTGGGTACAAGCTCATCCAAACATTCAAGGAGCAAGGAGGTTGGAATGGGATCAAGGTCACATGACTTATTTGGCATCTTTAAAATAGTACTTTTGACATAATCTTCAGATACACGCTGAAACTCGCAAAAAGGAGAATTTTGAAAAATTTGAGAGTGGTCAAGCTGTGATGAGAGGGATGGCATGTCCTTTCTGATTAGCTCAATCTTGCCAATGAAGAATCTATTGAAGGAATCGGGGAGTTCAGATACTGGGATAGATGACGGCAAACGTTCGTTATCAGCTCCCCCTAACATTTCAGCGGTGATCCTGAATAGCTCCTTTGATGAGTCAGAAGTTTGATTTTTTGTTGAATATGACTAGCTTTTGCATCTCTAATCATACGGTTAACCTTGTTTTTTTCTAGTATGTATATTTGTCGATGTATCGTCAGACCTGTCTTTTGAAATGTACGTTCGGCACGTCAACGAATAAGTTTGGCAGTCTTTATGTCTTCCGTCATCCAGGGTGCAGATGGCCTGAGAGTGTACGAGTGACAAGAGGTGCATGGCTGTCCAGCAACTTTTTCAAGCAAGAATTGTAATTGCTGAGAACATCTGTGTTGCTCTGTTGCAACAGCAAAGAGGTCATCCATTTTGAAGGAGGCAATATCTATGGCTTTAAGTTTACGGGAAGTCACGTTTTTCTTTGGCTTTTTTGCTTTTGATAGGCGCATTTCAAAGTGTACAAGAAAATGATCAAGCCGCGGTCTGAGACATTGAGTTTGGCTATAAGCTCACTTGCATTTGTAACAATCCAGTCAAGAGTATGGCCTTTGACGTGTGTCGGAACATTTATCAGTTTAAAACACAAGTCACTGTGCTAGCATGTACTAATACTGCTTTAATGCAGCAGGGCAGTACACTCCCCCTCTTTTAATCTTCCCCTACAAATGTATCCCTAGAATGAACCTACTCCAGGACTTCCCTGATGCCATCTAACAAGTCTCAAGTAATGGCTGGATCACAGCAGCTATTTTTTTGACCTGGCTGAAAGATATTTTTATTCCAATTACCAAAAATTTGCCCAAACCCATTCTTTTGCTTGTAGACAGTCACACTAGGCACATCCCTATTAGAAACAAGCTTTTTGTACTGCAAACCAAAGCATACTGTACTGCCTCTTGTCTCATGCAAGCCACTTAATCCAACCTTTGAACCAGGCTTTTTTCACAGCTATGAAATCAGCCTGGGCCGATGCTATTAAAGAATACAGGGACATCAGTGGAGAAGGAATCAAATTAGAATAGTTTGCTGATGTTCTGAAGCCAGTTTGGAAGAAAGTAGCCACACATGAGATAGCCGCCAGCAGCTCCAGGGCCAAGGGAATTTATCAGCTGAATGCAGAAAAGATAATTAAATCAAGCAAACTTTTTCCCAAGCAAGGAGTATCAGTCATCTCCAGCAGCTGAAACAACTCAATTTACACATGATGTTACCCAAAAAAACCTAGTACTCACCAAGAAATCACATTTCATCCACTTGAGGAAATTAACACTTCAAACTTAAGTTCTGTATTTTATCAACCGAGTCACCTACCCCACTCAAATCATTCATATCAGTGGCCTTACCAGAGACATTTATGTCCACAGTACCATTGCAATCAACCACACCAGTGACTCTACCCCAGTCATTCACATCCACAGCACCACTCGAATTATCCATATCAGTAGCTCGACTCATCCACAGGAAAACCTTGAATTATTGACAACAGTAGCTCTACTCAAGTCATCCACATGCACAGCACCACCCCAGTCCAATTCATCATACTCAATCCAACCATCTACTTTGGGCTCAATATTAAAGGTTGCATTGGAAATTTGACCCCTTTTCAATTGAAATATCCAACAGATAATAGGTCGTGTATTTTATTTACGATGAAACCAAAAAAAATGATCTTACAATGTTTTTTTCCAGAATCACCAATCCCCGAAACCCAGATATCACTAGATGATGACATCAAATTTTTAAAAAGTCGCTATCTAACCCTCTCCCTGATTCAAGCCTTTCAATTAAACCAACAGAAACAATGGCAACAGTCAAGGGCTTTGTCACCCAGGATATTAAAAATTCCGGAAAGGGAAAGAAATTGAATTCCAGGACAATGCCAACAATTCCAAGCATGATAAGTGGCGAGGAGTTTTGGAACGTACTAAAAAGAAAAATTGAGGAAAAGAATCAAGAAAATAAGAATAAACTAGTCAAAGAAATGGACAAAGAAGAGAAAAAGAGAAAGGCAGAAGAAGTGAAAGAACAGAGAAGAGTACTAAAAGAGCAGGAAAGGACAAACAAGATGAGCTAGCGCTGAACAAAAATACTTTGTCAACAAATGAAAAAAGTTGCAGTCCAGGAAATCACAAGACAGTGACAATGATGAGGAGATGGAAGCAGAATTAGAACCAGCAGATGTGGAAGAGGAACTGGCTAACTGCAACTTTAACATAGTAGAAAAGAACGATAGATTCTCCGTGTGTAACCAGAAAGATGGGGATTGTTTAAAGGTCCAATGCAGCATTTGTGATAGCTGGTGGCAAAGGAGCTGTGGGCATGCCTTGATAGGCTTAGAGGATGAAGAAATTGGAAAAGTAGATTTTGTCTGCAGCTCCTGCTGCCCCGCTCTCTATACAATTGCACTGAATTGTTAGAGGTTCTTAATTTTGTTGTAATATTAGAGTTATATATCAAAGAAATGGAATCATCATTTTGTATAAATGTTAAAAAAACAAAGCTGCCATAACTGTAAATGTCTGTTGTAGCCTAATATATATATATATTACCTTTGCCCTATTTTTTTCTTCTATAATTGTAAATAATAATCTAATTTATAACTGCATTGTTTAATTTTCTACGCTAATTTGTAAATTACAATTCAAGTTAAACGTATCTTTATCTGCCATAACAATTTTAAAATAATCATTTATAATCATCTTGTTTCAGTAGTTATTTTCTGTTTTAGTGTTTGGAATTTTTTGGTATATAAATGCGCTGACATATGTAGACCAATTGAAGACTGTTGTCAGAACATTATAAATCTTTTTTGATTCTTTCTTCTTGTTGTGGTCTTTACAGTAATAATATATATCGTTATTTACTAATCATCTAATATCTGAAGATATAAATAGTATACCAATAAGTTCATTTATAGATGAAACAGCCTAGACTAAGCACACAGCGCACTGGTAGTAGCCGAAAAACATAAAATGAGAAGGGCTATGGGATTGGGCTGTGGAAATGAGAATTTTATAGGGACAGTTAAAATAGGTGTAGCTTCAATTAATGCTATTCAAAAAAAGATATTAATATAGTTTTTTCTACATAGAGCCAATATTTTTCATGCTTTATGCACAAAATGTTCTTGGCGTATGCAATCGTTAACAGCACAATTTCTGCGTGCGCAAAGCTTAACTGACAATAGCACAGGTTGAGTTGAATTCTAATTAAATGTAACTAATCTATTTTTATTGGCTAATGGCTGATGAGTACTTTCATTTTTTTTCCCTAGGAAGTTTCCCATTAGGAAGTTAAAAATTAAAAACTGAAAAATGTGTCAACTTGAGCGCAATCGGTGATTTACTCTAGTCCTGAGACATGAGCATGCTTGAGGTAGCAACAAGTTTTAATAAAACAACAGAATCTCTAATATTGTGATGATATGAGAATTTTTTTCTGCGGCAACAAAAATGGTTGCTCTCTTGTGACTATACTGACCAACAACAAAAAATGGATTTCTAAAAAAAAACAACCATTGACAACAAGAAATAGATTCATATATAAAATAATTTATACTAACAAATACTTTTTTAAAAAAATTATTTAAAGTATATAAAAAAATATGTATGGAGATCTTTAGGGCATCTCTTGAGTCCACTCATCTCTAATGGGTACCTGACATTGGGGAAAAGTAAAGGCGGTTGGTTGCTATGCTGGCCACATGGCACCCTAGTTAACCGTGGGCCACAGAGACAGATGACCTTTACATCATCAGCTCTATAGACCGCATGGTGTGAATGGGAATTTTACTTAATTACTATGTATGAAGATCTACTGGAGGTATACTGGCTGTGCCAAGGAAGATCTACTGATGTATGCAAGGGTTACAAGAAAGGCTTTGCAACTGAGATCACTGATTGAGATCACCAACTGAGATCACTGATAGAGATCACCAACTGAGATCACTGATAGAGATCACCAACTGAGATCACTGATAGAGATCACCAACTGAGATCACTGATAGAGATCACCAACTGAGATCACTGATAGAGATCACCAACTGAGATCACTGATAGAGATCACCAACTGAGATCACTGATAGAGATCACCAACTGAGATCACTGATAGAGATCACCAACTGAGATCACTGATAGAGATCACCAACTGAGATCACTGATAGAGATCACTGATAGAGATCACCAACTGAGATCACTGATAGAGATCACCAACTGAGATCACTGATAGAGATCACCAACTGAGATCACTGATAGAGATCACCAACTGAGATCACTGATAGAGATCACCAACTGAGATCACTGATAGAGATCACCAACTGAGATCACTGATAGAGATCACCAACTGAGATCACTGATAGAGATCACCAACTGAGATCACCAACTGAGATCACCAACTGAGATCACTGATAGAGATCACCAACTGAGATCACTGATAGAGATCACCAACTGAGATCACTGATAGAGATCACCAACTGAGATCACTGATAGAGATCACCAACTGAGATCACTGATAGAGATCACTGATAGAGATCACCAACTGAGATCACTGATAGAGATCACCAACTGAGATCACTGATAGAGATCACCAACTGAGATCACTGATAGAGATCACCAACTGAGATCACTGATAGAGATCACCAACTGAGATCACTGATAGAGATCACCAACTGAGATCACTGATAGAGATCACCAACTGAGATCACTGATAGAGATCACTGATAGAGATCACCAACTGAGATCACTGATAGAGATCACCAACTGAGATCACTGATAGAGATCACCAACTGAGATCACTGATAGAGATCACCAACTGAGATCACTGATAGAGATCACCAACTGAGATCACTGATAGAGATCACCAACTGAGATCACTGATAGAGATCACCAACTGAGATCACTGATAGAGATCACCAACTGAGATCACCAACTGAGATCACTGATAGAGATCACCAACTGAGATCACTGATAGAGATCACCAACTGAGATCACTGATAGAGATCACCAACTGAGATCACTGATAGAGATCACCAACTGAGATCACCAACTGAGATCACCAACTGAGATCACTGATAGAGATCACCAACTGAGATCACTGATAGAGATCACCAACTGAGATCACTGATAGAGATCACCAACTGAGATCACTGATAGAGATCACCAACTGAGATCACTGATAGAGATCACCAACTGAGATCACTGATAGAGATCACTGATAGAGATCACCAACTGAGATCACTGATAGAGATCACCAACTGAGATCACTGATAGAGATCACTGATAGAGATCACCAACTGAGATCACTGATAGAGATCACCAACTGAGATCACTGATAGAGATCACCAACTGAGATCACTGATAGAGATCACCAACTGAGATCACTGATAGAGATCACCAACTGAGATCACTGATAGAGATCACCAACTGAGATCACTGATAGAGATCACCAACTGAGATCACTGATAGAGATCACCAACTGAGATCACTGATAGAGATCACCAACTGAGATCACTGATAGAGATCACCAACTGAGATCACTGATAGAGATCACTGATAGAGATCACCAACTGAGATCACTGATAGAGATCACCAACTGAGATCACTGATAGAGATCACCAACTGAGATCACTGATAGAGATCACCAACTGAGATCACTGATAGAGATCACCAACTGAGATCACTGATAGAGATCACCAACTGAGATCACTGATAGAGATCACCAACTGAGATCACCAACTGAGATCACCAACTGAGATCACTGATAGAGATCACCAACTGAGATCACTGATAGAGATCACCAACTGAGATCACTGATAGAGATCACCAACTGAGATCACTGATAGAGATCACCAACTGAGATCACTGATAGAGATCACCAACTGAGATCACTGATAGAGATCACTGATAGAGATCACCAACTGAGATCACTGATAGAGATCACCAACTGAGATCACTGATAGAGATCACCAACTGAGATCACTGATAGAGATCACCAACTGAGATCACTGATAGAGATCACCAACTGAGATCACTGATAGAGATCACCAACTGAGATCACTGATAGAGATCACCAACTGAGATCACTGATAGAGATCACCAACTGAGATCACCAACTGAGATCACTGATAGAGATCACCAACTGAGATCACTGATAGAGATCACCAACTGAGATCACTGATAGAGATCACCAACTGAGATCACTGATAGAGATCACCAACTGAGATCACTGATAGAGATCACTAATTGAGATCACCAACTGAGATCACTGATAGAGATCCCCAGTTGCGAGAGAGAAAAAAAAAGGCACAAGTAGTCACTTCGGAGGGCTATAAAAGAGCAGTCCTAGATTCTAAAACACCATAAGCTGAAAATATTGCATCCTCTGATGCTTTTAAGATCTACAAGCTGTGACTGTCCTTGTGACTATAGCATTGGTCTATTTAGCCACATCAGACGTTGCATGGGGAAAAGATTTGTTTCTCAAGATGAAATGTCATAGAATATTTGCAAGGGGAAATAGTTTCTCAAGCTAAAAATGTCACAAAAATATTAATATTTTAATTAAATAAATGTAAACTAAAATTGTAAATAAATAAATATAAAAATCATTTGAGTTGGTAGTAAGAGGAGGTAACATTCATTGTCCCTGATGATAAACTCTGTTTCACAAAGCATCAAAATAATTCAAAGAAATGTATGTGTGTGTGCATGTTATTCCTGGAAACAGTGAGTATTTCAAAACTGTAAATAAAATCTCTAGATATTTTTCATAAAAAATACCTGTGTACATTTTAAAAGCAAACATGTTTCATTGTAGATGGTATTTCTACTGACTCACAGTGCGGTGTGTTTGGCATGTTGGTAAGCAAGAGAACATCCTTAACTTAGTGATTAATTCTATCAATAATACAGAACAATTTGGTCAACATATTTACCTGCACTGAGAAATAATGCATTACATAGGTCAGTCTCTGGACAATAACAAAAATCCAAAGCGTATCAACGCTGAGCTTCACTGACACAGTCCCGTAACTCCTTCCCTGCAGTTTCTGTCTTGATAGCTAGTGTCAATAAACACTGAATTATGAACACGCTCCCCCAAGTTACTGGATAGAGCCAGGGTATATCACTGGATACCAGGGAAGCGCTGGCAAACGGAGTAATCAATCCTGGTATCTCAATAAGAACATTCATCCAAGCCATGGCAGTACTACGAATGTCTGTAGGATAAAGTTCAGGGGTAAAGGCGTTCAGTATGGAATAGATTGGAACCATACTAAAGTAGCATGCTATAATAAGGACAGCCTTAAATGCATGATGAGGAATGATGCTGAATACAAGTAGGGAGCCTGCAGTCAGGGAAGAAAAAAATCTCAGTGTACGTATCCTACCCAGCATGTGACTTTCGATGAGTATCATGGCTAGAAACAGACCTGGGATTTCCCCAATAAATACAGAGAACATGTTTAGATATGGGTCAACGCCGAGTTTGTCCATGTACTCTGGCAGGTAGACAGTCACACCCCAGTAACCAGAGGCCTGAAGAAACCAAATCAGAGAAAATGCTAAAGTGTGCCGCCTGAGTTTCTCGGTGAACAAATGGAAGAGAACAAATCTTGGCTTCACGGAGGGAGGACTTATTATTTTATCTGCAAAACAAATAGTCAATGTACATGACATAAAATTATAATATGTAGATTGTATTCATAGTCTATGTAAAGCAAATCACATCTTAGAAATTCAAAACAATATTGCATGACAAAATTACAATGTGTTCATTTTTACATCGAGCTAGTCAAGAAGATGTCATTTTAAATTCTGATTTTTTTAAGGAAACCCTGGAAATGACCATTTTCAATTTTTTTGTTAAGTCTTCGTAAATCCATGTTCAAGGAGCAAGTATCAGGCATGACTAAGCTTATGATACATTATTATTATAGCTTTTATATAGCGCTACTTTCATGATTATAGCATGCTCAGAGCGCTTTTGGTCCAATCTCATTTGTGGACCAGTGGGGGGGGGGGGGTATCTAGGAGTTGTTTTTTTTCCGTGCTGCCTTTAGGCGCTCAGTAAACCCGACTCTGCCCGAGTCGTGTGTCGAACCTCCAGCCCCCTTCTAGGTAGCCAAGACAAGTTCAGTTCAAGCATGGGAACTATGAAACAATATTATGACTGTTTACTTCTATGACCAGACAAGGCTTAAGTTTATGGTGCATGGCAACTATTAAAGCTAAATGTTACGCCCAGTTTGGTTGTTTTTATTCTTTTCAAGTTGTTAAAAGAAAAATAATAATAAAAGCTAGTTTTAAATCATTGAAAAAATCATACTACAGAAATATAATTCATACGAAAAGATTATGAATAATATACTTTTAAATACTAATCGCATTACTGCTTGTTTGTTTCACATTGGTATTTCAAGCAGCTCTTCAGAAATGAAGATTAGTATGTCCTATTCAAAACATTCAAAACGCAGGACGGCAGCTGGGAAGGTTCAAAATCAGGAACTTCATGATAACAGCCAGACACGCATACCTCAGGACCAGGCAGCCATCAAATAAACCTCATGTATAAAGCTATTATCTTTTTAGACGCTACACTATATAGCAGTGCCTTCTATCTGAGTAATTAAAAAATATTTTTTTACAACCTCCTGAACATGTGATTTAAACTAATATAAAACATTTTTCACATGATGGTTTCTACCCTTGAAATTTTCCAGGCTGATAGTGTCAATAGTTAAACCAATCAAATATTATTTTTACGAATTGTAATAATTTTGTGTGTTATAATTATATTATACATTATTTTAAAGCATCAAAATGAAGCTCTATACAAGCATATCCTAAAGTTTGTATTTATTTTTTTTTGTGTTTTTGTATAAAGATAAACTGATTTGAAAGTTTAATTACTTTAATGTCAAGGTCATACTATTATATCATCATATCATTAAATTTAGCTAAAGAAAAACATTTTTTTTTCAAGAAAAACTTAAATATTTACCCAGATCTGGCAAAAAACATTTGTTAATTCTGGCGATTGCAAGCAAAACTTTTTCTGCTTCCCTTCTCTTGCCAACTGCTAGTAGAAATCGTGGACTTTCAAAAAATGCAAATGGTTGGAACATAAGAAGTAAAATCGCTGGGGCAGCACATGCACAGACAAACCATCGCCAACCAAACCGAGGCTGAATCAACCAATTCAATCCACTTGCTGTAACAGCTCCCAGAGCACCACACAATGTCACTATCACCAGTATGGCTCCACGACGATGTTTAGGAAGGCATTCTGAAACAATATATTTCTATTTATTTACCTTTCTCAGACACAAAGATTGTAAACTGATAGCATTTTCCCAAACTTTTAACTCAAGGTCAACTGCTAAAACAGTACTAACATCAAGAAGTGATGCTGGCCCATGATGATCTGACCCATGAAACCATGCAAAATTAGATTATTGAATCTTGATAGTGATTAATTAATAATTACTTAATTTGAATAGATTATGTTAGTTTATTCAACATTCTAAAAATTTATTAACTGCTTAGGAAAGCTTGACTTGGAACCGAAATTGGCTCCAACACACCAAACACACAACCATGAATGGCTCCAACACACCAGTTGAAACCAATTAGTCCATCAGTTGACTAAGACAAAATGTACATTATTGTAAAATTATTTTATTTTGACTCATTAAATTTAAGCTCTTTGTAAAATCCTCAATTAAACTTTGTTAATTTTCGTAAAATTTTTTTTGTATGGGGTAAGATAGGGCCGGCCTAAGGCATAGGCAAAATAGACATCCGCCTAGGCCCTTTGATTGGTGGGGGCCTCGCACAGAACTCAAAACTATTTTTTTGAGAAAAGAAATAGTGTAACTTGTACCCACCGTTTTTTGTTGAAGTTTACTAGCCTGACATTTTTAAATAAATTATGTAATTTTATTTGTTTGCTGTTTGTTTTTTTATTTCATTTGGGGCTACCAAATTTACTTTGCCTAGGGCCTTCAGTTATCTAAGGCCAGCCCTGGGTAAGAACATTATGTTTATCTAACTGGTTTATAATGTTACCAATTATGTGTTCCAGTATTTTACATCTGATTATCCTGAGTGATACTGGTCTGTAGTTTCCTAGATCAGATTTATCTCCTTTTTTTAAATAGAGGAGTGACATTAGCTTCTTTCAAGCTCATGGGTACTTTTATTAAAGATTTTAAAAAAATTACAAAGAGTAGTTTCCCATCAAGACCATGTGACCTATATAGAGTAGGTACTGTGTTTTGACATCCCCCGCTTAATAAACATTGTCAAAACACAGACAGGAACTCTTGTAGCCAAAACTCTTTTGTGTTGGAAGCTAAGCTAAGCTAAGTCTATATTAAAGCTAGAGACTAGTTAAAGGAAGCCTAGTGGTAGAGTATTAAAACACAGCTGCTGTACAAGTACAAGTCGTTGGTCCCTGCATATGGATCTTGTGTCTTGAAAAGAAATTATTTCAAAATGGCTTGTAGTGTGTATAAAATAAATTTCTATGTCTCTGAGTTTTATTTCTAAATGTTCACCTTCATTAAAAAGAATAAAAGATTCTTAGCAGAGCATTGAATGAGTCTATGGTTAATTTTAAACACTTTTTCATGTCACTGTGTAGCACTATTTTGGTGAGACATTTCTTTCTACATATAGCGCAGGCTAAGGTGACTTTCGCTATGGTGGTAGAGGAGCCAGACATTTTTCGTTTGGCACGCTTTTCTTCCATAACTGAGGCTCCAGTTTTTTCTCTTTCCATAGCTTTCTTGGTCACAACTTCTCTCCACATAGCGCGGTCTAAGGCTAAGTCTTCCCAGTAGTCAACATAGTAACATGACATAATATACATTACAATATTAACTTCCTTGCCAAGGGAAGATAACTTGAAATCTTAACATATACCAGTTATGGATGTGTTGTGATAATTGGAAATATATTAATATTTATATCTAGTGTTCTCAAAGAATGTAATGTCTATCGGAGGTAATGCTACTATTCACCTTGCTGGTGTGACCGATGACTTATTAGTGTGTTATAAGGCCAGCAAAATGATCACTGGTCTATACTCCCCCAGTCAAACGTCAGTCAGAGCTGGGGGACTGAGAAATGTCTTCAAATCGTAAGACAAATTTCACTTGTCTGAACTCAAACCCAAGTCTCTTGGCTACGTCAGCAACTTGATTCCTCACTCTATTGTGTTCAATGTTAACAAGAGACTAGCCAATCACTTCAAAACCTTATCAACAAAAGTGTCTTAAAAAAAAAAAAGTAAATACCTAACAATAAAACAAATCCCACGGATTCAAAAGCTCCTGTACCGATAGCAACCATGCATCGTGATGCTATAAATAAGAGAAATGAAGGGGCAAAAGCTGAGACCACTCCAAACAGAGCAATGAAGATAATACCAAAGAGAAAGGGCAATCGTCGGCCATGTGTGTCACTTATAACTCCTGCTATGTAACCACCAATGATGCCAGTTAATCCAGTGCTGAAATAGAATGAAGTTAATCAATCAATGAAGAAATTATTTTGTAACAGATTCCAATATAGACTTGTAATCATTGTAGTTATATTCTGATGTACACCTTAGCAGAAAAAATTTTTCTTTATCTGCAGTATAGTTCATGAATTTTTTTTGGGGGGGGGGGGTGTTTTATATTATTTAATTACAATCACTTTTGTTTCACTCTAGTGTAATGCAGTGTCCAGAGTGTTAGAATATTGTGTACAGATATATTATAATCTAAATTTAGAGCATTCATTAGCAAGTAACAATTAAACATAATTTCAACAGTGATAGCAACACAAATAAGATTTAAAAAAATGAAGACCTAAAGGTGTACAGGTCACCAAAGTTTGTAACACACTGACCAACTTTCTTGACGTTCACAAAACAAAGATCAGGTACACAATCCTCATTCTGAAATCCTGAACTAAAAGCCAGGCAACAAATGCTTGTAAAATGTAAAGTGTTTTACATGTTTTCGATGTTCCTTTAGAATTGAAAATAATCTACCTTCTAATCCAAACCTCCCGCAGGGCAACAGGGGATGGCAGCAGGCAGAGCTTGAACCCGAGACCATTGAGACAACCAAACGACAGTCCAGCAAGCATTCTGCATGACCAGACATCCATCCATATTTTGTGACTACCATGCTCTTTATGGTCTATGAACTAGCCAAAAAGCAGACGAGTCTGGCAACCCCAAACTCTAAGCAAATAACTAGACCTATACATTTCAAATGTGTAATTGTTTTAAAATGTAGCCCCAGATGAAGATCTAAAAACAAAAATGTATACACATACATATTATTCGTTGACAATCAGAATATTATTAAAATATGAAAATTGCTTTGTGTTTTTATCAAACATTTCATTCAATAATTACCAGAATGGGAGCCAAGGAAAATCCATATCACCAAGTTGCCATTCTTTTTTCACAGCTGTCGTCAGGAAAATAAAAAGCATCATCTCTGAGCACACTGCAAAATATCCACCACCGACAAGGGCCAACATTCTCCAATGAAACTGACCTAATTTTATGCCAGATAAAACGTCATCAATATGAAATATTTGTGTTTCACGCTGATCTTGATTTGCAGTTTTTAAAAGCAATGCAACAGAGCTGTCTCGATTAGATAAGTCGTCATTTAGAGCTTCAGTAGCACCTTCGGAGCTCTCCTTTGGAGAATAAAGGGAAGCCACACAAGAATCAGCTGCACTTTCCATTGCTGCGTCTGCCAGTACCGGCAACACAAGGAAATAATATCTGAATCTGAAATCATATTTTTTTTAAAATTACAAATGAATAAAAATCAGACTAACTTGCATGACACGCTAATTAGAGTTATTTCAAATCATTATAATACAGAAAGTTAGAATATAATATGGCTAACTTGTGTAGAAAAGGGTAAAGGTTAACTTGTGTAGAAAAGGGTAAAGGTATCTTTTTCAGATCTTGGGCTCTATGGGGCAGAGGATTTAAGTTCTTTTGTTTCTACAGCAGAGCAAGGGCGTCACATAGCCAGCACAACAATCAACCTCATTTACTTCACCAACGTGAGTCAAGTGCCAATAAGAGTTGGGTGGACTTTGAGGCAACCCAAAGTTTAAAAATCTCAGCCAATTTTCCACCACACCCATACATGTCTAGCTTATATGACACAAATCAAGTTGTTCTATGTAGTATTAAAAGTAGTTATAATGCAATGGTAATATAAATTGTAATGTAATTTACATGAGTAAATGAAACATAAGGTTAACATTATTATACAACAGAAGATAGAAAGAATGAGCTATTTTTTTTATTTTTTTAAAACTTTAATAAACATATATAAAATATAGATTCATCTGAAAAACAATAAGATCCAAACCTTTTTAATTGGGCTAGCAGGTGGTCAGTTTAACACACATTCTAAGTCCTGATGACACTGGGAGAGTTAGAAAATAAAAAAAAGTGAAAATTAGATCTCTTTGATTAATTTTTATCCCAATTTTAATTAAACAGCAAAAGTATAAGTTATTCCTGTTATCAATCTCCACGCTAATCCTAGCTAGCAAACTAAAATTGGTTGTTTTAAAAGTCCAAAATTTGTGAAAGCCAATAGAAAAAATAAAGGAGAAAAATAGGAAGGAGGGAAACTGAAGGTTGGTGTTTGAAAGTCAAAGGTCATGTCACAGATGTTGACAGTTCTGCTGAGATGGGCATTAAAATGTAGCTATGAGAAACTCAGACATGTTCAGTCACACTGTCCTCAGATTACATTAGCTGAATATAAGTGATTTATTATAACAGAGACGAAGATGGAATAGCTTAATTTTTTTAACATATTTACTAAATATAATCATTTTATAATCTACATGATACAATTTAAATTTTAAGTATTATTTTTACTATTCCCAAATTTTTCAATTCTCTGTGAGAAAAACACATGAGGTGGTAATCTCATAAATTTGGATCAAGTTAAATGC
Source organism: Biomphalaria pfeifferi (assembly GCA_030265305.1). Classification (NCBI taxonomy): domain Eukaryota; kingdom Metazoa; phylum Mollusca; class Gastropoda; family Planorbidae; genus Biomphalaria; species Biomphalaria pfeifferi. Next base: position 782,476 of record JASAOG010000075.1, read on the forward strand.
CTGGGAATAACTCTGTTTTGGAATCTCAAAAATTGTGATATTTTGTATTAATCATTACAATAAATCAATTAAATGGATTATTTTGGGCACATATTTTGAGTACTCTTCATTACAAATTAGTTTTTAAAACAAGCTCATGACATTAAACAATTCCTAATTAAAATTATGCTCAACATAAATCTAGCAGACTTTTTACAAAATTTTTAGAGGGGCAATTAATAGGTTCTTCAAGAACTGTATCAGAGCTGAACAGCTTAATATTTATCATCATCAAACTCCATTTGATAGAGGGCCTGAGATGCTCAAATCTCTTATAATAGCCCAGTATAGAAACTCTGGTGTTGTAATGCATATAAGTAACCAAACAGGTCAGTTCACAGTTCTGTCAAGACTGAAGTCAGCAAGTCAGGGCAGTTGTAAGAAATTTCAGAGACACAGTTTCCTATTCCTCCCTGCAGCAAAGAACAGTGAGTCAAAGTTTGGAGAGAACTTTCTGAAATTTGAACCAACTGTACAGTACCACAGTGGCCAGGCATGCACTAGATTTTTGTTATAATAATAAAACTAACAGCTTGTTCAGGCTTGGGCAGTATCCAATGCTCCATCAAGGAGAGGTGCAATCAGGATGCTCAATGTGTTCCCAGACTTCTGGCTTTACAAGATTTGTCCCAGCTTGATTTATTTTTTTATCAATATGATGATTCCATGATAACTTTTTATTTATTATTACACCTTGATATTTTATAGTCTATGTGACTGGTTTACCAAGAATAAAGTAAGTAGTTTTTATTTGTTTAAGTATTTTGTTACTCTTAATCGCTGATATTTTTCTGGGTGGAAAGACACTACAATTTGATTCCAATTTCGGTAATTCTTCCAATTCTTTTTGTAAAATTTCTGTATCTTGTGTTGTTTTTATTGTTTTATATATTATGCAATTGTCTGCAAATAGTCTGACTTTTGTTCCTGAACTAATGCAATTTGGTAACTCATTTATGTAAATTAAAAATAGTAGAGGATCTAAGACTGTTCCTTGAGGTACACCTGAGTTTACTGTTATTGGTGTTAATTTAGACTAGAGACATTTATTATTACTGTTTTTTCTCCCCCTATCAGAAAATCCTGAATCCAATGATTCAATGCCAATGGACCATCAATGCCAAAATATTTAAATTTTTAAGCAAACTATGGTGGTGAATTTGGCCAAAAGCCTTAGAAAAATCTAATAAGATAGCATCTATTTGCTCACTATTATCTTGAAACCTTTAAACAAATCATCAGTTAGTCTACTGACATTAGTTTTGTGCTTCACATGATCTATATTTCCTAAAGCCATGTTGGAATGTTGTAAGGACATTATGTTTGTCTTTAGAAGTGGTTTATGATGTTGCTACATATTATCAGTATAATATGTGTTCTATATCTAGATCTAGGGTTTAGTTCCATGTGATCTTCAGTGATGTGGTGCTGGTTAGTGATAAATCTTTTCTAGAAATCATTTTTATTCTTATCATGATCTAATCTATATTATGATTAGCTACTCTAGTCGAGTCTCTAGGCTTAAAGTCATTTGATCATATTGATTCATATCATTATCATTTATTCATTATCTAGATGTATATGAGTATATACTAGAGTAGTTTATTTAATCCCGACATTACATGAATTCAAACACATGTTGTTTTTGTGGTCATTACATCTTTATTCTGATATTTAATATGAAACTAGAGTGCTGTATAATGTGCTTGTCCATTTTCCAATGATTCTAATCCAATTTCCTTCCATTTAGCTATCTTTTTATGTAAGAAAAAAGAATTTCAAACTCGTAAGTCGGGTTGTTGTTTTTTTTTCCTATGTTACAAGGGTGACTTTACCTCTTCCTAGGGTTAAGACTATATTTTTTGATTGACTAAGTCTATGCTAATGAGCCTGGCAATATTTATCTGTTTTTGAGCTGATGTATTTGATTCATAAGCCAAGTTGTTTGATTCCATACAAAAAAAATTAATGGGGTATTTGAATTAAATTACAATTTTCTTACCAAAATTTATTTCAAACAGCCAGTTTTGGACATCGATGTTAATGATCTTATATTATATTTGTTTGTTTGTTTGTTGTTGTTTTTTTATAGAGAATAAATGGGCAAATGTTTGGAGTGAGCTTGGTACACTGAATGAAGTTAAATGCCTAGATCTAGTCGACCTACTAGATAGATATAGATTTATAGAGAGAGAATATAGAGGATTCAGTTAGGCAAGAATGGCTATATACTATCCTAACCTGTACTATAGTACAAAAGATCATCTGTATTAGAAGCTTATTAAAATTAATAAACAAAAAACACAAACATTCAACACACATCTAATCATCAAACATAAAATAAGTCTAAAAGTCAGTAGAAACTATCCCAGTGACCTAATTTTGGTAGAATAAGTGTGTTCAAATTTTTATTTGTTGTGTTCGTAGGTATGTATAATTTGAAAACATCTAAATGATTTCATGTGAGGGGCTTTGCCTGGGGATCTTAAAATTTAGTTAGTGTTAATATAGAATTAAAATATGAGTTTATTGATGCCTAAATATATAGACTGTCTGAAATAAATTCTAAAATTATGGTGTCGGGAATCAAATAATCTGGGTCAAATTTGTCTGAATTAAATGAAAACACATGGCCTCTTTGACCTTAAATATAATAACAAATATCGGTTAGGGGTACAAATATAAGTAGTCATCTTTATTCTCCTTAAACTAAAGAAGATTTTGAGGTAATAGTTTAGATACCTTAGCCGACCACCATGTTGTTTTTTAAGCATATTTATCTCCCTTACCTATATTGAACTTTCAATAACTTTTTTTTAAGAGAGTTTTTGTTCTTATGCTGTCAACTTATGATTTTTTAAGTGTATATACTGAAACGAAGGTCTAAATAAAATGTTAATAAAAAATTGATGAACTTGTTGTTTCTTCTTTTTTTCTACTTATGAAATTATTAATTAAAAAATATATGTTAACAATTAGATCTATAATGAATATATTAACTCACCAAGCAAAGCGAAATAATGATAAAATAAAAAACAAATATGCATGAATTAAATGAAATGAAACTTGCCTGTATAAATACATGTTATGTTTAATTATTATTTTTTTTTGAACAAAATTATGCATTATGACTTAGTGATCTTTTTAGAGCAATGACAATAAATGATATAGATCTAGTACGGGAACTTATTACTATAAGAAATAATACTTTTATGTTTATCTATTGATGATTAAGACTACAGTTAGATCTATACATTTCTAACGAATTTTGAGCGCTCTCTATTTTCGTAAAATCACACCACGAAGAGAAAGAATTTTATAAAGCTGACACAGATCTAGTGTCCCTTTCTCTTTCGCCATGAGGTCTTCTGAGTGGAGTCTACTCTCTACCAGAGATTGTTTGGCGTGTGTTTTATGATCAGACAGGACTAATGTTTGTGATTATAATTCTTACCACTACCTCTAGCTCCACCTCTCTTGGAGGGAGGATAGGTCGAGTGTAACTAGATCAAGAAAGTCTTTGTTAAATGTAACATAGCACCTGTTAAACTATCATGTTTCACAATCTGAAATTTACTTTGGGTAGAGTGGGGAACAAAACTAATGTATAAAGAAACAGATAAGAAGCATATACACTACTATGTAGATAATTTATGCATCTTTACTTTTGGAGTTCATTAAAAAAAAACAACTCCTCACCTATTACACTAAATTTGTTGAAGATGTGTAGTTGTGGGAGGGGGGTGTAGCGACTCCACCTACCAACCCTTCTCTTCATATGGATTCACTAGCGCCCATGTATTACATTCCGTTATGGAGTCCAAAGCAAGTTTTTCTCTTTCGCCGTACCGCACAGGTGGCGATTTTCTCCGTTTATTCTTACGTACCTTTAAACCCTCGCTGCGCTGGCTGTCACACGCGATTTTGTTTTTACGGCAGAACTAGGTGTGATGTAATCACCTTCCCCTGTTCAGAGCTTCGTTGGCGCCGTGGTCATATTAGGATCGCTGGTATGCTCATAAAGGGAGAAGTTTAAGGTACAGTGTTTTACTTGGTCAAAATTTATCCTTCTTCGCTTTCTTTGTCGGTTCGTTTCACCGACATGCAGTTAAACTGAGGTCTACATCGGATGAGACTAAGACTGAAACGTGACGCAACATAAACGATGTCACGATCAAAACTCTCTTGATTGTATCCTATAATGTTGGCCAGCTTCTACAGATAGTTATGTACGACAAAAATTCCCGTGGTTGGATCATATCGTGTCGGCCGGCAGTCTATAAGTAGTTAAACAAATACACTCTGATTGTCATAGAGTCTAGTCCCTCCCCTATTTGGTCCACAGAAGTAGTGACATATTATTTGATCTTGAAACTCTTTCATCTCATTAAAGAGATTTGATAAAGTCTTTGATTTTCATTGTCCCATCCCTATTTGGAGCCATCACAAGGTTACTAACTGTGATGCCATTGTAACATTTCCAGAATCTGTTATAAAAGGAGTTCCCTTCCACTCTTCAGTCCTATCATTACTTTCTCTACCTTGTTGTAGATATTGCTTATTCTTATATTGTGCATTGTTTTTCATTCAATATGATTATAAGTTACCATACATAATAAGAGAAGGATAAAGAACTTGTACTTATAGCTACCCTATTTTTTTTAACAGCAGCATATGGAGCTGATGAAAAAAGATACAGCATGGGCCACAACTGCAGAAATGCTTGCAGCTGCTACACTACTGCAAAGAGACATCTATACATTCTCACCAAACCACAACAAAACAAAATACTCATGGCTATTATTAAAACCTTTATTTCATGATGCAAACACATACATACTATCTCACACAGACAACCATATATGCTGCAACATAACACTATTGCATACAAATACAAATGGTAATCACTTTGATGTGGTTGTACCACAAGAGGCCACATGTAACTGTTTTTTGCCAAATCCACTGCTTGGAGTATGATGCTTTAGTCTAAATTTTTAAGTGTTGATTAATATTTCATCTTACAATATATTCGGATTAGATCTATTTGGCTATTTGATTTTTTTCTTGCATGCTTTTTAATATCTTAAATAACATTTAATGTCTATTATTTTTATGTATTTAAATGCCTATTTATTTACTGTCAATTTTTAAATTGCCAATAAAGATATTTAGTTAAGTATAGAGGTTTGTATATTTAATGGGGTATATGTTTTTAACTTAAAATTTATTAATTAAATTATTTTTTCTTGCCTTTGTATTTTATTACATAAAAAATACATACAAATATACCCATTTTTTAAAAGATACTACATTTTTCTTTTGCATGTCATTAATTTCATCATTAAATAACAATATCCATTATTTTCATGTATTTAAAGTCAGGGTACCGGTATCTATTTATTTAATTACTTTTATTTTGCCAATAAAAGATATTTTGTTAGGTTTAGAGTTATTTTTTTATTTTTCTATTAATTTTTTTGTCTGTTGTTATTACTTTAACTACATGATTTTCATTTTGATTTTTAGTTATTTTTCAATGTACAAAAATTGTTTGCATTTTAAATGAATTTTAATATTAGATCTAATAGTTGCTAGAAAGAAAGACAAAACAGCAACAGAAAAAGTTGGCAAGTAATTCAAGGGAGTTAGTCTAGTACTAAGCCTTAAAACCAAAAATGGTGTATTTCCAATGACAATATATGGTAAAACGAAATAACACTTAAAAATATATATTTTAAAAACTATTTATCTCTGAGGAAATCAAATTACATATTTGTAATCTGCATTTTTTTCTGCATATTCTTAAAATATAAGAGAAACCTGATTTAGCGTTTCTAGTCTCTTAAACTAATACCGATTTTGATACTTCATTTTTTTTTTCTATGTCGAACCATTGTCAAATAATGTGCTGTCAAAGTCCAATTTCAACAATACCCGTAACTGTGGCATAGCTGATAGAATGAAAGAACTTATCTTAAGAAGCTTTTCGCACATCAAACTATTATAAACTACTATAAGCTATGACTATGAGTAACTGTGTGTTACTCTGTAATCACATTATGATTAATTTACATTTTTATTTTAATCTGTTGTTTGAACTAGGTCATGCATGGGCGACATGGGTGACGACTTGACGTGGGTCAGATTTTTCTCCTTTTTAAATATTTTTATACTATAATAACCAGATGTATACAATATAGGAGTATGGATTTTAGATTACATCTAGACTCTTATAATCTAGATCTAGACTCTCTAGGTATAGATATAGGAATAGATCTAAGTTAAGAAGATTACACAGATTGTGACAGATCTTACCTTGTTTTAGATTTTTATAAAGTGTAAACATACGACCTTATTTTCCATCCTACTTTTTAGATTACTCTACGGTGTCTCGTCAGAAAACCTCAGCTCTACAAAAGATGGGAGATCCTTTTCTTCTGATGTAGGCTGGAACCACACTTATCTTTAAAAATATTACAAAAATAATAAAAACTAAAAAATAAGGCCCTCTAGTAAAAGTCTGTTTTTTGCCTTAGAACCTCTTTCAATGGCAGGCCCGTCCAAAATAATGTTGTGGGCTAATCTAATCTGACTGCGACTATGTATCAATTACTTAACATTAGCCACAGAACATTACAAGTTGAATATAGTTGATAACAACATTCAGTTCTATACAATGATACTTTATTAACCACTGGGAAATCCGTCCAGTCTTCCTAAAACGTTTCTATATCTAATTACTATTCAACTGCTATTCAAAACACAACCTACTCCTAACATAACGCCATGTTGGTCCCTTGTTCGCCTAAGTCTACTACGTCATTAGTCTGTCTTACTACGTCATTACTTTTACCGTCGCTAAAACTATACACAATATATTTAACTAACAAAACTAACCTACTCTCTAAACTAGTCCATTACATTTCCCCCCCCCCTTTCTAAAAAAAATTGTTTAACAATTTTTTACAAAAAGTACAGTCAAATGTCTTTACAATAGCAAGGAGAATTTTGTTTGAAAAAACAAATACAATATGGGGATGGACAACACAACAAATAGATTATCTTGACATCTCAGGTAGGTTCACTGGTATCTCACAAAGTTCGTTCACAGACATTTCACTGCGGTAAGTTCAATGACAATTCACCAAAATAAATCCTTTGACATCCAACAAGGTTTATCTCAGTAACACACTATTACTGAACAAATAGTAATGTCACTATAAAACACAACTTTAAAAAGTCTCTGACACAATAAGATTACTGCTGAGTGAGGTATCTGACGTGATACACAGTTCAATACTAAGACTTCTGTTAAATGTGGTACGTGATGTGACACATAGTTCCAAGTGTGACCTTTCTGCACATAGTGTAACAGTCCATGAGTACGAAACATCACGTTGTAGTGACCACAAGTTACGCTGTACAAGGTTCAAGCTACGTTGTACAAGATAAGGTCCATCACATCACAATATCGTTGTTTACGATGCCGAGTACCATCTCACTGTCCATCTTCAAGATCACCAAGAAGCATCACAACTTCATGACATTTTCCTATTATGGATACAAACAGTAAACATCCACGAACAACGTATTACAACGTTTAAACAGTGATACTTGAGGCATCCCTAAATGTCCAACCCATCAATAGATTCAAGCTTATTTCTGCCTTTGCTTACCATTTCCTCGGGAATATAAAATTTACAAATGGTCGATGTGATGATACACACAAAGAACAAAAAATACTTCTTCTCATACTTACTTTCCAATAAGCTTTCAATATATATTATCTCCCTTTAAAATTATAACTCTTTAAATTATTTCCCTTTCTCATCAATACAGTCTCTAGCTGTCATGCTATAGCATACAAATAAATATCATAACATATACAACTTATTTACAACCTAAAAGAACTCAACATGTTCATGCACTATACAATTAAGCCAATGCAGGTATATCTCTCTATATATACTTATAAGTAAACCATCATTAATTTAGTTTCTCCAACTATATTCTGCTTCTCCATTTCTTCTCTGGTAAGTTCTGTATGACCTACAATTGTCCCTTGTACCCTGGTACTCATCAGAGTTACATCTTCTCTGAGGTTTCCCTCTATGATACTGTCTATCATAGGCATTGCTATCAAAATTTCTGTCATACTCATAATGGTCAGATCTCCCATCTGAATAGTCACAAATTCTGCATTGCCTGGCAATATGAATGAATAAAATGTAAAAACGAATTTATTTTCTAATACAACTCTTAATTTTCACTTTTTATTCTTATCTCTACCCTGACTGGGCCCTGCGCGATCCGTTTCGCAATTGTTAGGGCCGGCCCTGCGAGTATCACTACTCTCCACCCTCTTAGCTTAAGTCTAATTATTTACACTGACTATTTGTCTTCTTTTCAGTTACATTCTTACTTGAAATATTTAAATTTGATAGGCTGTATGATATTTTTTGGCCTGGGCACTATCTTATTATTGCATCCTGCAAATCGTAATGCTCACATAATATTTTAGCCGTACACACTTTGCACTTTTAATAAAAGAAGTTGATTTTATCGCAAAGACCTTCCTTCAGGCCAGTACCATGAAAAAGAGGCAGAGGCAGACAATAAAAGCGATTGGACTACCCCAAAGAGTGGGCAGGTCTACTACAGGAAGAGACTTACTTATAATTAGGGCAAAAGAGAGGAATGGAGGAATAAGACGGTCAATAGATTATGTAAGGTGCCCAACGGTTCAGCAGAGTAAGAGATATGTGAAGGTAATTAGCTATGTAATTTAAAAGGTTTAATTACGATAAATTTTGTGCATTTTTTTGCAATGTGAAATTATATTTCTGTTCACTTGTAGAACGAGTTTTTTTTTATTATTTAGATCTAAATAAACAAATGAATATTCACACTTAACCAACTTTAGTAAAATCACTAAATTTATAAAGTCTTCTGGGCAGAAGACTCAAAAGTAAAGTAGCAACCATGCATAAAACACTGAACCATAATCTTCAAATACAAAAACAAAATTTAATAAAATACTCTGAAAGACACAAAGATAAAGGCACATTCCTCGTCCCATATGCTAGGACAAATTTGTACAAATACTCCTTCTTCCCTAGTGCTATTAGAGCATGGAATGGGCTGCCTGAGCTAGCCAGGAAAACCAGTGACTTGGCAGAATTTAAGTCATTAGTTAATATGCATGACTAAATGCATGACGCGTAGGATGTAATCATCTTCTTTTTTTGAAGTAACGTCTGTATTATATAAGATAAGATAAGAAGATAAGATAAGATCTAGTTAGAAAAAAGATCTTTGACATGGTTTAGAATCGAAAATTTATCGCGCCTTGCATGCGCACATCGGTGCATTAATTATTAATTCTTAAGGCACGCTCCTCGATCCATATGCTAGGACAAATTTGTACAAATGCTCCTTCTTCACAAGTGCTATTAAAGCATTGAATGGGTTGCCTGAGCTAGCCAGGAAAACCAGTGTCTTAACCGAATCAGAAACCCCCATTAGTAACGAACCATGCTAGGAATTACTACCATAGAGCACGTGAGAGGAAGCGGGCAGTGAGTTTTAAGGTCGCCTTGTCCCCGTAGAAGGACAGCATCTGTGTCGGACAAGTAATAGTTATCTCTCTATCCAATCCCTGTCCCCGTACAAGAACAGCCTCTGTGTCGGACATGTACCAGTTATCTCTCTATCAAATTCTTGTCCCAATCATCCTTCGTACAGAACTCTGCATAAAGAATGTGTTCTATTGTCTCGTCGTCCTCCATGCAGTGGCGGCACCGTGTCGTAGTTTTTACTCCACCGTCCTAAGTAAGCACCAATTGGACAGTGTCCGATTCGGAACTGGGCTAGGACCGCCTGTTCAGCACGATTAAGTTGCCACCACGCATCGTTTTTGTCTGGTCTACTCATTGCGCTGTGGAGCTCACGGCCCTTGTCCGAAGAATCCCAATCATCGTACCAAAGCGTCAACAAACGTTTGTCGGCCAGGATCGTACACTTTGGTATGTGCACGGTTCATCATGCTCGAGCGCCGTCGAGTCAGCGGTTTTTGCGAGGTGGTCAGCCAAGTCGTGGCTAACCACTCCATTATGGGCGGGCGCCCATTGTTAAGTAATGCTCACATCATAGAAGACGCCCCCGACCGTTAGGACGTCCCATACCCTTCTGACACTTTCTTCTAGCCCCTCTAAGGCCTCTAGTGCGGACTTCGAGTCCGTGAACAATACTATGTCGTTGGCTGGCGCAGCCCGCTACGTACTTTCATTTCCACCCATTCCAGTGCCTGGAACATTGCTTCCAATTCAGCCTCGAGGCTGCTTTTCCACTGGCAGGGTCCCATGAGTTCGTTTCTTTCGGGGGTGCCAGAGAGTCGAACTACCGCCCCATACCCAGCTTTCACAGTTTCTCGAGCGTCTGCGTAAATGGTGGTCACGGCTGGATATGATGCGATAGTCTCTCTGGCTGCTTGAAGTAGCCGTATGGAATGATTCTGCTTTGTTACCAAGTAGGCATTTCTGTATCGTCGGCATGCCGAGAGCCTCCATCGGGAAAAAAAAACAGACGGGAAAAGAGCAGCCCGCTCCACCGGCAGATTCGCCTCTCTGACCAGCCCACGCGCCACATGCATGAAGCCGGTTTTTTTAGACGTCTCCTACCTTCCCAGTTTTCGATTAGACTTCTGAGTGGGCATCCCTCCTCCAGCCGCATATAGACCTATCTCTCGTGAGCTAGTAAGTGTCTTAACCAGAATTGGTTAACATGCATGATTAAATGCATGACGCGTATGACATAGGCCTAATCATCTTCCTTTATTTTTTAAGTATCGTCTGTATGTGTTCTGTTGTCACAGATTAATAATAAATTACTGTAGATGTCTTATTATCATTATTATTTAATAACGTCTACAGTTATTTATTATTAATCTGTGGCAACAGAACAGTATATATTATGTAAGATAAGAATCATGCTGCGGCATTTTGTAGCCCATTGACTACTGTCTCCTTGCACAAGTAAAGTACTCAACTACTTAGCAATAAATTACAATGGCAATAAACCTTGTTTTTCACCGTAAATTTGTCTATAAATGGCAACAGGTACTATTATCGATTTGGTTGTGTCCCCTTGGTTGTTGTAACTATGGCTGAATAAATTTTTGTTAACTGTGACAGTTTGTTTGGCTTAAATTATAAAACTAGATCTAGATCAGATTATTACATAAGTTTTTTATCATCATGATTTCATAACAGATATCTAGATCTAGAGGCTAGTCTAGTCAACATAATTTTCGGCATGCTACTGCTACAATCATGAGAAGAGTCATGGCAGCTGCGGCATCTGCTAGCTATAAACTGAAAGGTACGATTCACTAGACTCTACTCTAAAACTCTATAATTATAATTAATATATAGATTGGAGCTATCTAGATCTCTATATTATATACTAGTTGATACTCATGCTGTGCTATGGTTGAAATAGTTGGTATGTTTATTTTGCTTGGAACGCTTTTCATCCTTAAATAAAATAAAATTATTAAAAATAAAAATAGCCTGCATTACAACACACACCTGAGCCCCAACACAATTTTCTGGTTCTCACATGTATGACCCCCTTTATTGTCTTTCATCTTTCAATTGAATGACCCCTAATTCCTTAATATAGAGTATAGAACCATCAGTGGTAGCCTTTTTTTCTGCCTGTAACGCCCCCTCCACACTGCACACTATTTTTAAATGAAACGCCTCTCCCCCAACAGCACACTTGTTTGTGTTTGTATTCTCCAGCAGAATGGCTGCTCCTACTCATACACAAACACAAATTAAATGGAGTTGTTAGATTTATAACAAACAAATATTTACATTTGACTAGAGTAACACCTTTGGTAAAATCACTTCAGGACAGAAGACTAAAAAGTAAAGCAGCAATAGTACATGAAATACTAAACCATAAGTTACAAATAAAATACAAAAACACAACCTAATAAAATGCTCAGAAATGCGCAAAGATAAAAACACATATGTCATATGTATTTCATATTCCATATATGCTAGAACCAATTCCTACAAGTGCACCTTCTTCACCAAAGTCTTTAGACCATTAAGTCTCTAATCAACATGCAGGATTAGATTAACACATGCATTTGTGTAGTACATTATTATTTTCTTTCTTGAAGGAATGTCTGTAATTGATGAGGTGTTATGGGTGGTGTGATGGTTTGTTAAACTAAATTTTTCAGATCTTTCTGGTAAGCAGCTGCCCTTAGCAGAATATTAAGAGAGAGGCTGGTCCATTCTTTCATGTTGTTCAACCATTTTTTTTTTTATTACTTTTTCTTTGTGCTTTTGTAGGATGCTATTTGACAGTGAGTCATGTCTTACAGTATGACTGAACCAGCTCAGCTTTCTGCTCTTCGCAGTATTGAGGAGTTTCAGCCAGATTGTTGACTTGTGAAAGTACAAACCCATTTATTTTTATTTTCCTGACATTTCATTGTATTGTTACAATTCTCTCTCTCCTAATCAGGCCTTCTGTAAACAACTGCTCAACACACAATACATCAACACAAGAACAAGAGCTCCAAATAATCTGGTATTTTAATAATGAGCAAATAAAACAGCCAATATGACACAATAGGCAACACAATAAACTACTACTAATGTTACACTGTACATCACAGTACTAAACACTACGGTCTCTTCCTGGACTCGTATGTTTCACTTGAGGACTGCACCAGGACCAACTTCATGGCCGACCAACAATCCCGGTCTCCTCACTGTCCTGTGGTGAACTGCACTGCCTTACACTCTGTCTCTGGTCCACAAAGGCTTCTGATCACATGACCATAACAGAGGTCATATTCACGTGTAAAGTTCATACAAGTACTGTCCGTTGTCCATCGATATAGCACACCAAACTGTATTACTGGCCTGTGTCACATAAGTGAGCTTATCATACACAGTTAACCCAAATGGGTTACAACAGTATAATATTATATCATTATATCACTAAATTATATTTTCAACAGGCCAAATTAGGACAGAGGGTTTGGACAAATCACCATCATTAAGTCCTAGCCCACCTAGAGCCAGGCGCTATGGGACCAATGGTCGAAGTGGGAATCAGTCAGACTCTGATTCTGGAATAACTGCTGCCATGCATGACTTAAACCTAGGACAACGATCCAGAACACCGCCAAAGCAATTTGAAACTAGGTAATAGTTTATATCGAAATGTTTTTTTCTAAATATTGCACCTTTTTTTTTTTGGTTTATGTTATTCTGTAAGATGGTGATTCTAAATTGGGGAGGAGGGGGGAGATTGTAGTGCAGATTTTATATAATTTCTGCTTTGATAGATGATATATATATATGATATGATATATATATATATATATGCAATATATATATTGTTGTTACTCTTTGATGTGCATTGTCATCTATTTTCCGCAGAAGTTGTGTACTGTTAGGAACTAGACTAGAGATGAAAGTTGACATAAAACGAAACAATAGAGTTCTGCTTAAATTGAGCAGCTTGAGAAGGAATCATGCCAAAGACACTGCTATGCTCTGTGTTAGGTTCTGACCTATCCTCATTGAGTTATCTCCCTTAAAGCTGTTTGTATTACATACAATGTCATCTAGTATATATATTGTAACATGGTTAATCCCATGGCAAAATATGAAGGTAACAGCTGGGGTTGCCTATCCACAGGAAATACACTGCGTTTCTCATTAATCTTCGGACTCTAAGACAAGCCTTATTATTATAAGTAAATTCATAACATCACTGTCATTTACATCATGTTTTAAATATATTTGATAGTGCAACAAGTTACATATTGTCTTCTGAAAGCATGCGTTTTCTTTTTAAAACGAATTATATACATATTTTTTACACATATTTATAAACCTAAGCAAATGAGTTAATTTTTTTTTTCTTTAAAATTTTGTCTTTTTCTATAATTATTTATCTTATTGACAAAATTAATTTTTAAAAAATGTTTTTAACATTAAAGAAGAACATTTGGCTCAAATGGCAACTGCATGATACTGAGAAATTTACGTGACGTGGCTAATATGTTGAAAGAGGAACAAGCGAAAAATGTTGTCATTGTGGCGGGAGCTGGAATTTCAACTCCTAGCGGCATTCCTGACTTCAGGTGTGTGGTATATGTTCTTTCACTGTCATATCTCTATGGGCTGAGTTCAAGTCTAGAAGATTTCAGGTTTTAAAATTGAAATGCAAAGTCTCCCACTATATGGTATATGACCTAAATCTAAAGTAAATTAGAAAAAATATCTCACCTTTTTTTTTCTATATTTAAAATTTTTACAAAGCTTATATCAATTCTGTCTGTCTGCTTGGTAAATAGTTTGTACACATTATTTCTCCCACACCCAATCTTAGATCAAGTAGAAATTTTGCACAATTATTTTTATTACCTGACAAAAAATTAACCAGTTAGTTAATTAACTATTTTTAATTAATTATTTTGTTTAGTATCGAACAAGGGAAAGACAGATGTAGTGGTATAAGTTGAATTAGTCTCCTTGAGGAGGCTTGAGTTGTTGTTTTTTTATGCAAATAGAAAGTGATCACTGTAACTTTCACCCAGATACCCCTTTCTTCCCCCCCCCCCCCTCCCTTTTCTCAACTGGTCCAGACAAGTGATAGGATCATATTGCATTGAGAAAGCTAAAAGCATAAAATTGCGCTAAACAAAAACAATGGATAGAAATATCCGCAGATTTATTAATGTAAGTCTAGATCTATTACAAATTTAATGACATGACTGATCCAAACTAATTGACACAATTACACTTAATATAAGCTTTGTTGTTTGTTTTTTTAAAGTTTTTTTTTTAATGTTTTTCTTGTTTTCTTATTCTCTGAAGCTAAATAAAAAAATAAGAACAAAAACAAAAAAAACTTAGTCATGCGACTGTCACAATACATTAGAAGCCAGGACAGTTCCCACTGTAATAATCCACCACAAAATTATGTGCATTCAATAAACTTCTTAGAGCTCGTGTTCTTACATCCTTGACATAAGTTACACAATTTCTCCTCATTTCTATAATTAAGTACTGCGTCACACATCTTTTGACAGAACTCCTGGTACGGGGCTATACGACAACCTACAGCGCTATAACGTACCATATCCAGAAGCCATCTTTGACATTGATTTCTTTCATCATAATCCTCATCCATTTTTTGCCTTGGCTAAAGAGCTGTATCCATCAGGGAAGTATCGACCAAACTACATCCATTACTTTGCCAGACTGCTGAATGACAGGGGTATGCTGCTGAGAATGTACACACAAAACATTGACGGGTTAGAAAGATGTAAGTATTTTCATTCTTTTTTTGTATCATTGTGTAAACCAGTTCTAGAGTAAAAAAAAAAGTTCCTCTTTTAGTCCTTACGATCTATAGGGCAGATGATGTAAAGGTCATCTGTTTCTGTGGCCCACGGTTAACGAGGGTGTCATATGGCCAGCACAACGACCCATTGCCTTTACTTTTCCCTAACTAATGTCAAGTATCCATTACAGCTGGGAGGACTCAGAGGTGCCCAAAAATCCCAAAATTAAAAATCCTAGTCTTCATCAGGATTCGAACCCAGGACCTTTGGTACAGAAGCCAGGCGCTTTACCACTTAGCCATCGCGCCTCCAAACCAGTTGTAAAGATATATTTCATAAATGTTTAAAGTGAAGTCCTGAGACATAAAACAACAGCATTAGAGGATTATAATTTTACAGAATTGCGTGACGGAATCCAATGGAATATTAAGATGCCCTCCAAGTAGGATACAATTCATTACCTGCTCTTTGAAGAAAATGTTAAATCATTTGAAAGATTCGAATCTTTTTATTGGACAGCATCACAATTGTGAATAACTAGCTTTGTATGTTATTGACTTATTGACTAGCTTACAATCTATCAATATGATGCTATATTGAGTACCTTGCATTATATCCACATCATGTAGTATCAGCTAACTTGCAAATATGTACATCAAGTTATGTTGACTAACTGGCAATGCATTGAAATCAAGTTTGATAAAATATGTCACATTTTTTTCCACATCATTCTGGAACGGCATGATTGGGAATTAGTTATTTGTTTCATCGAAAGGAAATGTTTTGACTTAGAGACAATGACGCGACATGTGAAAACAAGACGAGGATTTTGTTATTAATAAACTTCTTGTTTTACATGCGCTATCAGCGCCGACTATCTTATATTGTTGGCCTTTTGCCTGTGTTATTTGATTCGTTTTTTGAATGTTAACTCTATTGGACTTATTTGCATAATACACAGTGTGGAAGCACATAACATACTAAATCAACTAACTTGCAATGCATAATCATCCAACCATATCAACTTGTACTGTATCATCATTATATCAACCAACTTACACTGTATTTTATCATCATATCATATTGACTGACTTGGCTTGCTTGTAATGTATCATATCAGACATACATTCTCTGTATGCTTATAATATCACTAAACTTGTACTTTGTTTCCCCAGTGGCTGGAGTTCCTCCAGATAAACTAGTGGAGGCTCATGGAACATTCTCTGCTGCAACGTGTGTGGTGTGCCATGAGAAATACAGAGGATCTGAAATTAAAGTAACACTCTTTTTTTTTTTTCTTAAATGTTACCTATTTGCTACAAGCATTTATTTTTTATCATTTCAACAAGACTCCTGAAAATATTTTAGTTGCTGAGTCATGATGGGAGTTTTTTTGTTGTTTTTTTTTAGTTTGTTTTTAAATTTTGGAATAAAAGTAAGTCTACCCATTATCATAAAACTTGTCAACAGATACAACTCACATTGATTCTCACATAGGGCTTTTAAATAAAGCAATTAATTTAGTCAATTCTCGATTGAGAACTGTTTAACAATTTTATCTACTTTCATGCTTATTTTTCCCTTTAGGATTCCATCTTTGATGACAAACTTCCAAAGTGCAAAAAGAGAGGTTGTTACGTGAGTAATTTATTTTTCATAATTGACTATTTTTGGCTTTTGGAAATTTAGTTTAATTTGGTTGTGCAGTTTCTGAAATTACTCTTGTCCTAGAGTAATGTGGAAACATAACTATCTTAATTACAATCTGTCAGACTTTGGCTATTTCTAAGCATAAAGTATTGTTTCCTTTAGGGAATCATCAAACCAGATATTGTTTTCTTTGGTGAAGAGCTACCGAAAAGATTCTACTTTTACTTGAAGGACATGTTACAGACAGACATGGTGCTCATTCTTGGCACATCTTTAGAGGTAAAAAAAAACAAAAAAAAAAAAAAAAAAAAAAAAACAGCTTTGTTGTTGGTCGATTCTTTACACTCTTAAGTTTGCATTGGAATTTGAGCACAAGTTTGCAGGAAAAAAATTTCCATAAAGTTAATTCATTTATTTGTATAGGGGCTCATTTTTTTTTTCATCTTTCAAAGGAATGACCTACATTGTATACTAAAACAGACCACCGTCATCACACACTTTTTGTCCTTTGAATTCTAGTAGCCCTTCTTTGGTTTGCTCCTCCCTTAATACAGTTTAGAAGGGGACACCACTTCCTACAATTTATTTCCCAGCCTAGGCCATCATGTGTAACCACTTTGTCTACTCTTATGGAACAGACTGACTGAAAGGAAACCCCTTTTAAACAATTAGGAACACACACATTCATTCTTATTCTATTCTGTTCTTTGCGTTATCTAATTGAGCAGAACGAGAGGAAACCTCCCTTCCGTCAAAAGCCTTCTAACGCATAATGGGTATTTCTTTGTTTTGTCAGTTGTAGATGTGGACTTGAGATCCATCCTTACTTATTGCTTATACACACACTTCTTTGCCTTGTCTGTTTTAGCTCATAAAGAAAAAGCACCATTGTCTTGCATTCACCAACAGTTGTAGATGTGGACTTGAGAACCCTCCTTACTTATTGCTTATACACACACTTCTTTGCCTTGTCTGTTTTAGCTCATAAAGAAAAAGCACCATTGTTTTGCATTCACCAACTTTATACAAAAATACATACAAACTCTGTCCATTCTTTGGCTCTTGGGTTTCATTTACTCTGTTTCTTTCCATGGAATATTCTAGAAAGAAAAGTTCTTCTACAAAAGCTCCCCCCCCCCCCAACTCACACACACAGACCAT
This sequence comes from Biomphalaria pfeifferi, assembly GCA_030265305.1. Taxonomy (NCBI): domain Eukaryota; kingdom Metazoa; phylum Mollusca; class Gastropoda; family Planorbidae; genus Biomphalaria; species Biomphalaria pfeifferi. The sequence continues at coordinate 800,711 of JASAOG010000075.1, forward strand.
GACATTTCTTCACCATTTCTTCATCAGTTTTAGATTTAGGCTCCAGCACATAACCACTTTTTTTTACCCTCTCAAACTTCTTTGTTCCATCAGTTGTAACCATAAAGATAAAAAATATGTCTTATCTGCCCCCCCCCCCCTTTTCCACTTTATACAAAACACAAAAGTCTTATTTTGAAGCTCGTTGATTTAGGGGTATACATAAGTTCCTTGAACTCAGGTTCCCCTACCTCAACAGTATAAACCAATGCAAAGAGTAATGGCAATTAAAACTATGCCTTACTGAACATCGAATGCATGTCGTTCAACTGAACAACAAGTTGTTCAACATGAACAATATTAATAATAATGATGAGTTAACTTATATCAGTTAAATAACAAGAATGTAAATGCAACGATTCAATGAATAAATAATGTAACATGATATGACTGATGCATGCGGGTTTGGTAACAAGTAGTATACATGGTCAAATACAACAGGCAACTTATTCAAATTATTCGAAATAACATAGCACACCTAAATCTCAGTGTCACAATCCAATCAGGGCCTGTGAAGCCCACAACCTAAAACCATGGAGGCAAGAACCAAACCATAAACCCAGGCTTGACTCTAATAGAGTCCCAAACCTGCATCCCTTAACAATAAAAAATAAGCATTCCTTGAGATTTCCATTCACAAGATCATAGGACCAACAAATTTAGAGCTACACTACGAAGCATAGAGTAAAATAAACTAACTTACCCAATACTGGGGAAGAAAACACCAAAGAAAACAACTCCAACCAAAGATCTGCCATTAGTACAACCACAACAGAAGCAAGGAAGCAAATGACATCAACAAAAACATGTCCTTAGAAACTAAAGTAAATTATTGTGCACAAAAGAAGACATCCCACAAGAAGCAACTCTAGATGCGCATGACAATGCACATCATAATTCTTTATGAAGCTGCATATTTATATTTGTCAAAAGCTGAGACATGCAAATACTCAGAACCTTTTTACATTAAATTTTTACATCACATACACTAGCATCTCATGGAAATGAAATTAATTGGCTCAAAATTGAATGTAATGATTTCTCAATCATTTTTTTGGGAAGCGTGGTCGAGAGGCTATGTATGCTTGAACTTGGCTTGGCTACCTATGAAGGGGGCTCAAGGTTCGACACCCAACTCGAGCAGAGTTGTGTTTACTGAGCGCCCAATGGCAGCACGGAAAACCTTCTCCCAGATACCCCCTCCCGCCACTGGTCTACAAATCTGAGCATGCAGTAAGCATGAAAGTAGTGCTATATAAAAGCTTTAATTATTATTATTATTATTTTGGCTTATTTCATTTTTAAAATTGAGATCATTGCATTATTTGCTTTTAAATTGCTATTTTCTAAGTATTTAGAGGAGATCATTTTCATTTAAACTGTAATGGTATTCTTGTCCATTCCCCTGACACAACTGAATACCACTGACTTCTACAAGAACATTGCTCAAAAAAAAAAAAGGGCCTAAAATCCTTTTAATCTCTTAACTCTTATATTGTTTCATTCCCAGGTTCAGCCTTTTGCTGGTATCATAGACACAGTGAGGTGGACAGTGCCCAGAGTCTTATTTAACAGGAATGCTGTTGGACCGTTTAAGCATGGCAAGAGAGCCAAAGATTTTGTAGCTGAAGGTAGAGCCACATTTTAATTTAGATGACTTACTTAATAGCAATATAGTAGGGCAGCATTGTTACATTGGTGTCAGAGCCTGATCATCACTACAAAGTAAGAAAAATATACATTCAAAACAATATTTGAAGATAAAGAAAAAAAAAACTATCACTTAGTATTTGAAAACATTTACCCAACACCAGCCAATCTTCACAAAGTTAAGATAAGTCACATTTTAACAGCCAATCTTCACAAAGTTAAGATAAGTCACATTTTAACAGCCAATTATCTCAAAGCTAGATAAGTCACATTTTAACAGCCAATCTTCACAAAGTTAGATAAATCACACTTTAATAGGAGCAGGTCATTGATGTTCTAAAAACTTTTTTTTCTGATTCAAAGCATCTCCCCTCACTGTAGGTCATTGAATTTCATATAATATTTTATTTTCATTTTTAGAAAATAGTTTGAATGGGGGAGAGGTAGTAACAGGTTAGGTAAACTTTCATCTCTCCATTTTGTAATTCTACAATATATACCGATATGCAAACATTGAAAACCAAGTGTACCTAAACATAAACTACCAACTTCAAGTAGACCAACATATCTCATTACCATTGATCAAAAACACGCAGTATCCAGCATTTATCACCCACCATAGGAGTCTATGACATCAACATAACTGCTAATGTATTAAAGTAGTGTGTGTTACTATGACAACTCTGCATATCTTTGTGCTGTAGGTGATTTGTTGGAAAGTCTACAAAGTTTCGTCACTATGGCTGGTATGAAAGAAGATATGGTGGACTTGATCACCCAGTCAGAGGGAACATTTAGATTAGTAAGTTGCTAGACATCTTTTACTTTGATTTCTTTTAACTGAGATAAGTTTCTTTCATTAGCCCTAATGTAACTTGATGTGTTTTCTTTAGTGTAAGTCTTATGAAAGACATGTAAAACAATTTGCAAAGCAACCAATTTGGTTCTCATTTTAACATTTTTTTTCTTTGTAAACTTTAAAAGACCTCATTCATTGATCATCATCATCAAACCCCATTTCAGTGAGGGCTTGAGAGGCTCAAATTATTCATTGATAGAAGGGTCATGGTCGCTGATAACCTTCCAAACTAAGGGGATCTTATGTTTGAATCATCCACAGACTGAGATTTCAAGATTTTTAGGGTGTTCCTAAGTTCACCTAACTTTAATGAGTACCTGCCATTAGTTGGGAAAAGTCAAAGCAGATTGCTGTTCTTGTCACATGACACCCTCACTTTCATCCTCAAAAACAGATCTTTACAGCATCTGCCCCACGGATCGCTAAGTCTGAAAGGGTTATCTTTTATTTGTTTGAATTCAGTGATAGTGATGTAAAATAAATGCTTATTTTTGTTTTTCAGGCTGCTCCTCCTCCTCCTGTCGAGACCCCTTTGAATGGTGCTGTAAGCAAGGCAGCAGGCTCCACACAAACAAACTCAGTACTGGCCGCCATGTGGCGTCAAAATGCAAGAGCTGATTTGTATTCAGACTCAGACTCCAGTGAGTCCTCAAACTCCTTAGATTCAGACTCTGATTCATCATCCAGTTCAGAAAAGCTTGCTGACATTTCACAGAAAGCCAAGAATGGGCCCATTCAGCAAATCAGAAGTGAGAACTCGCTGGACAAGGGTGGAGCCACCTCTGCCAAAAAGCCCCCAGTTGTAGGAGCTAAGCCTCCTACAGGTAAAAATAGAAATAATTCCGCTAACAATAATTCAGGTCAAAGTAGAAACTTTTCCACTCTTCTTTCTCGGAGAAAAGAAAACGGTCAGCCACCAACTCCTGTACTGTCGAGGAAACCAGACAGTAGCCAGTGCGACACAACACCCCTCCGTGCCCCGGTGAGAAAAAAGCAGCTGGAAGCAACTTTAAATATTGACAGGAAGCCCCCTCCAGGATCCCATCCAACCAAGCCTAGATCCCATTCTGTTAACCAAGCCATACCTGAAAAAGCCCATGCCAAAAAAGTTGGAGGTTTTCGTTCTGTTATTGACCGAGTGCGCTCATCAAAACCCCCGGCTAAATTAACCTACCAGCATCTGCCGTCTCCAAAACCAGCTTACGATGCACGCATCCTTTCATACAGTGCCAGTATATCAAGTAGTTCTGATGATGATGACGATGATTATCATGATGAAATTGACGATGACTCAACATCTGATGATTCGAGATAAATTTTTGCTGCTGCCAAAACCTTTTGTTCTGTGTTAATTTTTTTTTTTTTAGATTTAAAAAACTTTTGTATGCATTTAGTTCTAATTATTTCACATTTGTTGTGTTAAGATTGTGTAATTTTGTTGTTTTTTTTTAATGACTGTCTAATTTATGTAATTAACAGATGTGCCATTTGTTGACATTATTGAACTGTTGAGCTATTGTGTCTGTGCGATAATTTTACATTTTAAAGTCAAATTGTGCCATGTAAAATATTCATGAACTACTCATATATTTAATGTGATATATCACTATTTAAAAATCATTTTTTACTTTTATACATAGAGATAAATATCAGCTGTATTATGTACAAAAATAAATTTTCAGCTTTTAAAAGTTTGATCCCGTGGTCATGTCAAAAAGGAGACAAACTACCCTGATTCTTTACAGTGTAACGTGATTATCGAAATGAAGGTCTTTGAAGAGTTTCTTGATTAAGCTCATGGCATCATATTAAAGGCTATCAATGGCCATCATTACAATCATGCAAGCTTAAATCAAACTTATACAATTCACAGTTTACGATATATCATTACATTTTGTTTTTATGTGTATATCTTCTTTTCGGCTCTACAAAAAAAAAAACACCTTCAAGAAAAAGAAATAAAATTAAATTCATTTCTAAAAGTCATTTCCTCACCTAGTACTTAAATATCATTTCAAGCTAGTTTTTATAGCATTCAAAATGAACTACTCCTTAAGCCATTCTTTCTAGTGAAGTAATCATTTTGTCAAGTCCATTGGATGAATTTGGACTTCTGCTAGACTCTCCATTGTTTAAAATTTAGCAATATCTTATGAAGCTTCTGCCAGGCTCATGTTATCTAACCTCTGCATTAGATAAATTTGAACTTATGTAAGACTCTCATGTTTTCAAACCTCTCCATTAGATAAATTTGGACTTACGTAAGACTTATGTTATCAAACCTCTCCATTGGATAAATTTGGACTTGTGTAAGACTTATGTTATCAAACCTTGCATTGTTTAAATTTAGAACCTCTGCTAGACTCTCATGTTATTAAAGCTCTACATTGTTTAAACTTATTACATTGTGATGAGGAATCTGCTAAATTCTCATGTTGTTAGACCTTTACCCAGACCAACTCTCCATGATGATCTGCTAAACTCTTGTGTTGTAAGCCTTGACAAAGAAAAAGTATTCATATAATGCTGTGGTAAAATGACTCTCAATATTGTGATTTATAATGTATACAGGAGTTCACATCGTGAGCTGTTTTATTTAGTATTCAAATGACTCTTTTTTTTTTATGACATAAACATGAAATATATTCAAGTATTTTTATATTTTATTGATGAACAAGTCTGACAAATTTTTTATATATATTTGTAGTGATATTTTAGTGTTGTACTATTGTTTTTAAAAACACGTCTCTTCTCACTGGCTTTACTACAAGTCTCTTTAGAAAATTAATTAAAAAAATGTTCCCAACCACATTCTTTAGAAAACTAAAAATGTTCCCATCCACATTCTTTAGAAAACAAAAAATGTTCCCAACCACATTCTTGTTCAATCACCTAACATTGCTCTGTATTTTATTGATTAATTGATTATTTTTCTTACAAATGCAGTATATATATATTTTATCTTTTTACTATTGCTGTAGTGATTCCTATTTTATTTTACTATTGCAGTATGCTGGATTTTATTTTTGAAATTACTTTTGCAATAAAGAAATACTGGTATACAATTGTAGCCATTCTGTTGTAATAATTGACCACATAAGTATTAAGGATAGATTCAGTTCTATCTAAAGATATAAACACATTTTGTTTCAACTGGTTCTTATCTCCAGTTTGTACAGCTACCAGCTCAAACAAAATATTTAATCCCTGTAGGTGTGTTGTAATAGAATCTTTGTCTTTAAATATATTTTTTACAATCCCCCCCCCATTTGGTCTTGTTAGTGTTATGATTCTCCTCCCATTCTCATGGTAAATTTGTATGAACTAATTATTGTGATTTCTAATCTTGACATCTCTGTTATAAGAAGTATTAACAATGTTGTTAACTATCACATTCGAGTTAAATATACATTATATTGATAGATTTATATTTACTATTGATCTTTTTTTTTACCACATACACATCTACAGTTCGTGTATAACCTCTAGGACATGGGCTCTCAACCTGTGGGTCGCGACCACCTTGGGGGTCGATTGAGGATTTGCCAGGGGTCGCCAGAGACCATCGAAAAAATGAATATTTTTGTCTATTCTTTAATTGCTGTGTGTCTGAGCGGAGGGGGAGTACTCGCGGCAGAGTGTGGGATTGAAAAGAGGGGTCACCGAGCTTAAAAGGTTGAGAACCGCTGTTCTAGGACATACACTTTGACTATCATATCAATGACATACCCACACATATTGGTCTGTTACATTTGAGTTATACATGTTTTCTGATGGTATATCACATCTATGTCAAGCACATCTACAGTTAATCATCCCAATGACACTTTTACAGAGGATCTGGAAGTGCAATGGCTGCTGTTTGTAACACATCTGTTGTTGGTCTATTCCTTCATTGACACATCTGTTGTTAGTAAATCACCTGAGAGACACATCTGCTGTTGGTCTTACAACTACAATATTCTATCCCCTAAGGGAAACACTCTTGTTCTATTGGTCTTTCACCTTTACAGTACAGACTGTCATCTCCAGTTGAATTCAGACTGTATAGGGTCCCATATCAAACTATCCATGATTGTATAGTGTACCATATCAACTATAATCAACATTTACCTTTCAATGTAGAATGAACAAGAATATCTTAATTATTTTGCAATATTTAAATACTTTGTTTCTACATGCACTGGTGTGTTGCAGGAAGTACCACTTGAAATGCAGTCAATGAAAACACTATTGTGTCTGTATTTGTACATGGCAGCTGTTGACATCAAACTAATGCTGCTGGTAAATCAAAACATTTGTTCCCCCCTGAAATCAACTGAGTTCAACATTTTAAACATTGTATTTTACTTCTGATCTTAATATTTGTGATGACATTTTTGTAGAATTTAAACATTGTAAATTTTTTTTCAAACTTGTTTTTAATGTAGTCTCTGAGCTCTATATGTGGAGAGGTAGAGATCATAGGTTTTTCATTGGACTTCTAAGGAGAAAATTATCTCAACAGCCATGAGTCTTCCCAGGAAACTGTAAAAAGTGTTTGACATATATTGGAGACAGGCTGGTTGGTTGTGTAACTCACACAACACCCCTTATGGACTGTAAGAATTGGGGGAGATTTTTATCAGCTTTCACTTACAAAACCCAGGACAATTTTGTCTTTATGTATAGATTTAATTGAATGGATTTAATTGTTCTGTAACAAAATTAGTTTAGGTATTACTTCTCTAGAACTTAAAGATGGTTTAAATGAACTGCACTTAATAAGAATATAATCATTGTAAGCATATTTCTTGCAAATTATACTCAGGTCAGTAGCTCAATTGAAAGCGTTGTGTGAATATCTGGATTGCCTCTCTCTCCGTATATAGCTCAGTGTATGTTTTATATATAGTCTTTAAATATGTTGGGTGCTTGAATTGTTAAATGGCTGTGCTAGATTGGAACTTAACTATTGACTCTATGTTGGATGCCAATATTTCAAAGTTAAACTTGATACAAGTGACTGAAAACAGTTAAATACTCTCAAGGAGGCCAGGAAAATTTTTTTTTCCAACCTGTCAAATGGTCCCGTCATTTCTCAAAATGTTAAAAAATGTGGAAATTGTGTAGGTCTAACTAATACTTTGAAATGAGTTATTAACTTGGTTGACATTCATTACTTGAATGAGTTGTAAGAATGAGGCTAGAAAATCTTAGGACCATCAAACCTGACGCTCCGCTGAACTTCAAAACAAGACTAACAATTCAACTAAAGTATGCTGTAACAAAACCTATAGCCCTGAGTGATCATGGAACTAAGACTAGACTGCACTGTTTGATAGAGTCAGGATTATTGTGTTTTGAATTTGATACATTACAGACTTTGTTCTCCCCATTACAAAACATATTTTTAAAATTTCTTTTAGCATATTTTGTATAATGAATTGTATTTTCCTTTTACGGGGATATTTTCACTTTGCATTTGTTTATCTGTCTCAATGTTTGAAATGACACTTAATTTATTCTTAATTTCTTAGTGCAAATATTTTAAAAGTAGCCACACATGGGGGAAAAAAAAAAAGAACATATTATTAAACATTATTTTCAGTTTGTTTTTTTCTGTTGAGTTTATTTGTTTGTATTCATTACATTAGGAAAACAAATCAATCATTCAACATTAATACAATCTAAAAATCAAATTTAACAATAATCTATGACAAAATCTGGCTAATAAGAATATAAAAACTTGATAATGCAGTCAAATCAATTTTGAACAGGTAAAGTGAATTCATAGACATAAATAAATATAGACTGGAAAAAGGAAGTAACTTCATGTAACTTGAAAACTTGTATATCTATTGTATTCGGATTTCCGAATTATGAAAAGTTGCATGATCTTCATTCTTAGAGATTAAACAAAACTACACTGCCTCCTTATTAACAATATATATAGGTGTGTATCAAAGTTAAAAAAGCACTTGATGGTTTCCATGGATACCCGTTATCTGTGTATGGAAGCCGTAAATTACATTGTTTAATTTTAATGTAACAAGTTTATTTACATTTGTAAACTTATTATACAAAGTTTTTGTTTTAGATCTAGATTTGGTATTTATGGACTTTTAAGGATGGCTGCCTGGTCGTGCGGTTTGCGCGCTGGACTGTCGTTCAGATTTATCGGTGGTCCAGGGTTCAAACCCTGCCCGCTCCCATCCCTGTCGTCCTGCGGGAGGTTTGGACTAGGAAGTAATTATCTTCAACTCTGAAGGAGCATCCGAAACATGTAAAACATTTTACTAAACAAGGATAGCTGCATACATTCGTCATGAGTTTCATGTACCTAGTTGAAGTTCTTAATATAAATTATAAATATTGTTACTAGACTAGTCTAGATCTAGAGCCTAGACTCAATACTATAGTTTATTTTATAGGCCTACTAGTCTAGACTAGTGACTACACTCAGTAGAGTCAGAGTACTATTGTTAATTGTTACGATCTATAACTAGTTAACAATAGTAAGTATATTTAAATTTAAAATTATATTTTGACCACATTTCGATCTACTCTAGACTCTATATAGACCTAGAGTAGTAGAGTATAGAACTGTATATGCCTAAGACTAAGTCATAACATCAATAAGTCAGATTTTGAAATACAATGACTAGTAAACTATACTCTCACGTTCGTTGTCCAATAAGTCGATTTAGACAAGACAAAAATCAAGAGATAACTTTTTTTTTTAGGTTAGTCGCTATACTGACCATCTTCTTGATCTAGATTATTGTTAATGTGATCTAGATAAGTAAAATTTGTTGTTTTTTTCTTACTATTAATAACTGCTACTGTTTGGCTTTGGTGTTTAATTTGAAGATACATTTTCTACACTTTTTCTGCTTTATTTTTTTAACATTTTCTACATCTATATTGTTTTTCCTTATGTTTGAAAAGCTTCTTTAATCTTTTATGAAACCAGCATTTATTTATTTTGTTTGATGAGCAGATAGATCTATATATTTAGTTATAGTCCTGTCCTATACTATATGATTTTCTATAATGTTTTAAATATACATTGTAATGAAATTTCTTTTTCTGATAAGATTATGTTTGTTGAAAGTTTAATGCAGATTCATTTATTTTTTCATGTTGCTTTTGTTCCAGAGTGGCCTATGATATTTCGGTAAATATTTCTTTTGGGGTTTTATATTGGTTTTATTATCTGGCTGTATTTTAACAATATCATGGTCTGATAGTCCAAGGATAATATCATAATATACAAGTGATCTAATTTAACAGGTCTTTTATTTATGAAGATATCTAATTAGATCTAGATTGACATCGTACGAACCGGTGTCAATATAGTCATGCATGTTAATCACTGTCATTTTATCTTTGTTATCATGGCACATTGATTGTTAACACATTTTTCAACATATAGGTGCAATTATATTCTTTATGCTCATATTCAAAATAAATATAATGTAAAATAAAATAAAAGATAATTTTTATTCAAGAACATGGTGATATGGCATATATGGTATCTGGAAATTTAGGCACCGGATATTTGGGCACTGGATATTTGGGCACCCGGATAATTAGGCACCAGGAAATTTAGGCACCGGATAATTAGGCACTTTTTGACAAGGCGGAAAATTAGGCACCGGAAAATTAGGCACTCTTTAATTAGCGACCTTAATTTTGAAAGTAGTTTTAAAATTTTAACGTATATTTTATCCTTAGACTACGGGCTATCGGTGACGTTTTAAAAAAATAGCAACTATAACGATTCTTACTGAATTTTCATGATGTAAAAGAAAAGCTGACAAAACGAGGAAAAAAATGACAATCGTGAGAATGTGTGGAAAAAATGACTCCGGATTAATAGTCATTATAAAATATAGATTCAGGAAAGGGGAGGTAGAGTTGACTCTCCTCTCATTGCTTCACCTCCTTAGCCCTTCCCCCTCTATGCACTTCCACTAAAAGGAGAGGATTTGTCTCGGGTAGATGTTGAACTAGGTCGTGAAAATGACGTAATGAGTCTCAAGGCTACACACTGGAGTACAGGTACCATTGTACAAACTGCTAAAATGGAAGTTTGGAGAAGATTGTCTTCTTATAGTGGGAATGGGAATGAGCAGGAGGGATTTGCGCGCGTTACTTATAGGAATTAAATATGTTGATAATCTAAAGTAGTATTCATATTTTATAATAGCATTAATATCTATTATCCACACTCCTTCTTTTATATTGTTAATGGGTAACCCCTTTAGGAAGATCTATTGTGTGAGTGTATAGGTGTGTTACGTCCTTCAAATGTGTTAATTAACTTTTATTGAATATATATGTAAATTTATGTAATAATATTTATATAAATTGCAATGGAAATCGCAAAACGGCAAGAAATTACGATCAAATATGTTTTGAAAATTAAAATTTTTTTTTTTTTTGAAAAGACAGATGAGTTAAAAATTAAAAAATTTTTTTTTTTTTGGAATATTGGTCTCTTATAGATACTTATTCTGCTTATAGAAGATTGTTGATGTTCCAATTTAACCCCGTCTTCTCTATCATAAACCAAATATATTTACTACAATTTTCGAGAAGGCATGATTCCCTCATTCCTTTTGTGTTCAGTACCATATACAATTTTTTTTCCTTCAGAATGAAAAAAAAAAAAAAACAATGACAAAAAAGGTTTCATACACACATTATAAAACACACACACACATATAAAAAAACAACAACAACAACAAAAACTCGTTTTCCTAACTTTCCAACACTGCCCAATGAAATTTAACTATCTTTATTTTTTTTCATATATATATATATATATATATATTATTATTATGATGGTTTTAACAGAAATATGTCTACCAAAGTTTTTGGAAGGCCTCTAAAATATAATCCCCAGACTTCCATTTGAACACCTTTGTGTTTCCAAACCCTTTAGTCCAGTGTGTAGCCTTCAGATTCACTACGTAACTTTTACGACCAAGTTTACATGTACTGTACCTGCGAGAAATCCTCTCATTTAAGTGAGAGTGTGCGCCCGCCCATCCCATTTTAAAAGTACGACCCCTCCCTTTCCCACAAGTAGAGGGCCATTGCCATTATATTTATCGCCAACACTCACCGACATAATAAAAATATTTTATAATACTTTTTAATCCTAAGTATTTACATTAGTAACTAAATATTTCACAAATTGCATAATCATCAATTTAAAAAACTCACCAGTCAACCTTAGTGATTGGTGATGGACAGAAACAATGAGCAGATCATCTCTACCTCCCCTCCCCTGAATGCTGTGATGTCTATATTATATAATGACTCAGGAGTCAATTTTTCCACACATTCTCATGATTGTCATTTCCCATTTTGTCAGCCTTTCTTTAGTTAGAATCATTATAGTTGTTATTTATTATAATGTCACCGATAGCCCATAGCCTAAGGATAAAATATACGTTAACATTTTAAAAATTATTTTCAAAATAAAGATTGCTTATTAAAGAGTGCCTAATTTTCCGGTGCCTAATTTTCCGCCTTGTCAAAAAGTGCATAATTATCCAGTGCCTAAATTTCCGGGTGCCTAATTATCCGGTGCCTAAATATCCGTAAATACGCTGTGCCTAAATATCCTGTGACTAAATTTCCTAAATTCGGCATAAATAGGCCTATACTGTTTTGTTTTAATTATTGGCAGATTTCCAAAAAATATTGACACTAGGCTGAAGTGGATAAAGGCAATGGAAAGGGGAGAAGGAGGGAACCCTGATGCACATGATGTTGTTCACAGTACACATTTTACTGCTGAGGATTTTGATGAAAGTAGACAATTGAAGCCAATGGCCGTTCCAACTATATTTGACATGGTAACCATTATGTCTTATGAAGTAGTGAATTTTAAAATATTTAAACATTAGATATTGATATGTTATTTTTATTTATATTTTTATTTTAATATAAGGCTGTAGAAGTACACATATTATGGTGAAAAATATATATTTATTTTTTAGCATGAAAATGTCAAGCCTCAGACATGTAATAACAATGGGCAAAGTTATACTGCAACCTGTTCTGACCATGATGTGGTAGCTCTAACAGAGGTACAATTTCTAATATAAAATGTGACATTTTGACTGATAATGCTTGTTATTATAGGTCAGATTGTATATTGTATTTTATGATTTTGGGATTAATATTAATTGAAATAACTAGTGGTATTGTAATAAAAATTTACATAAGACTTATAACTATTCTGTATTATTTTTTAAGTTGTTTAAAATGGTTACATATTTCAGCATCATAACTATTCCAATACCAGCCCAAGAAATTTCAAACATAAACTTGATTGTGCTGAAGATAATGTTTTAACTCTGAGTAAACAATTGAAAAAATCTAAGCGACTGAATACATATTATAAAGCCAGAGTCAAAACGTTGAAAAAGGAATTGAAAAAAAAAAATTTACTATCAAAGGAACTTAAAAAAAGAATTGAAATATATAAAGGTAAATATTTGCCTTTTATTTATGTTGTTTTTATATTGTATTTATTTTATTTTGTTTTTTAAAATATAAACATAATCAAATTAACTAGAAATTTATATTAGATACATTTATATACAAAGAAAAAATTTCACTTTAGTTTATCTACTTTATAGAATTTAGTTTCTATTACATTATTCTATACCATTTCAGAACTTCCACTGCACTTGTTATCCAAACCAGAAGAAAGCATACAGTACAGTGATGAACAAATTTCCTTTGCCTTAACGCTGCACTATTATGGTCCTAAGGCTTATGAGTACCTGGCAACAAAATTTCATCTTCCCTCAACCAGAACATTACGGAGGTAAATATGTTGGGCATGTAATGAATTGTATATCAGTAACCCATAATTTTAGCCAAAATATATTGATCTATAATGTATGAATATCATTCTGCATTTACATCCATCCACAATAAGATATAATACATTGTATAATTTTACAATTATTTTTAATTTAAAACAGTGCTAAATTTTGATGTCTATTTTGTAATGGATGCATGTGTAAATCAGATGTTGCTGAAGTATTTCTAAAGATGATTATTTAGACTAAGTGCGTGCATGCCTTGTTGAGTGTATTACGACTGCAAGTTCAGGACATGAACATCACGTTACAAGATTGAACAGGTACTAAACAGGAACACAGACTCAATGACCAAGTTGACTCAAGGTGAACTTCCAACAAACATTTATTACAGAATCGGCCAGAGTCTAGTCTGTCACTATAAAACGATGTTATCCCCATCCCCACAAGAGTCTAGCGGTAACTGATTTCTATAAGTCAATCTTAATCTCTAACCCCAAGTCTATGTCATCATTCTAAAATATCCGTTCACTGTCAGTACATTAAAGTGCGCCACCCAACTAACTAACAATACATATATATATATATATATACATATATGTTCTTTTCCTATTTCCTCAGGAGATTATCAAAGGTTGATGGCTCTCCCGGAATCAACAGATGCATGATTCAAGCATTGAAACAGTTGGTTCAAGACAAGCCAGAACTAGAGACCAATGTGGCTTGCATGATAGATGCAATGGCCATTAGGAAACAAATGTGTTAGGATGCACATAAGAAAACAATGACAGGATTTGTCAATCTTGGTCAGCAAAATGATACAGAGGAAATGGAAGCAACAGAAGCCCTTGTTGTTCTAATAGTTGGTTTGAAGGACAATTGGAAAGCACCCGTAGCCTATTATTTTACTAATAGCATTAGTGCAATAACACAAAAACAAATATTGTTAGACATATTTTCTGTACTGCACAATGTTGGAATGAAAGTTTGGAGCTTGACTATGGATGGACATCCTGTAAATTTCTCAACATGTGAGCTTTTGGGGTGTAAACTGAAAAATTTTGATTTCCTTGAGACAACTTTTACTGATCCATCTTCTGGAAATAAAATTAACATATTTTTTGATCCATGCCATATGATAAAGTTAATAAGAAATCTATTAGCCATGTCAGATAACATTATTTCTAATGAAGGAGTCATCAGTTGGAGACACATTGTCAATTTAAACACTCTACAAGACAATTGTGGTCTAACTATTGCCAACAAACTGACTTCAAGGCATACACTGTTCAAAAATCAAAAAATGAAAGTAGCATTAGCTGTACAAGTGATAAGTGCTTCTGTAGCTGATGCCTTGCAATATTTACATGAATCTGGCCAAACTGTGGATGAACAAGACTTTTCTGAAGTGTTGCCAACCGTTAAATTTATAAGAGTAGGACCAATAATAATAATAATTTCATTATGATTTAAGTTTTCTATTAACTTAGTCTTCTTAGTGTACAAATACTAAATGTATAACTATAGTTGATATAATTTGAAAAAATTATATTTGATGTTGTTTAATTATTTAATGTTGTTTTTAGAACACTAGAGTGGTATTCATGATATCATGAAATAGCATTCATGATTTTTAAGTTTCAATTATAACTAACTTATAAATATAAGGTAAAAATCTATGTGTTAATATAACTATTTATTTTTATTTTTCTTATTTAGACCATGGACTCACTGTTTGATATATTGAGCTCCAGAAACATTCATAACAAAGGTTTCAAATCAGCTATAAATGTCTTTAACTGGCCAGATAAGCTCCATTTTCTAGAAGCTACAAAAACATATTTAATGTGCTTAAAAACTTCTGATGGTCGCTTTCTTTACCAAACCAAAAAGTAAATATTTATTGGAAACATAATATAAAATTTATTTAACATATTTTTTTTATTATCACTTATTAATTTGAAATTTTTACTTTTTCTGTCTTTTAAAATTCTATCATTTTTTTTTCTTCAGACACACTGCAATAACTGGTTTTTTGATAAATAGTGAAAGTATAATTTGCCTAGTGCCACAAATTCTGATGGTTCAGCAATTTTTACTTTTACAAAATTTCCCAAGACCATCTGGAACTATTATTCAATGCAATAAGAAGAGCTGGTAAGTTAAATGAAAATACAAATTGAAACTTTCTTTTCTCTAAATTTTCATTGTTGCCACATATGGTAGTTTTAATTTGGATTTCATATATTGCAATTATATCGTATATATTATGTATGTTGTCTGGAATTATACAAAAAAAAACATTTTATGTTTGTAGGTGGCTGGAACAATAACCCAAACGTTAGGCAATTTGAATCTACATTCAAGAAACTCCTGGTTCGATGTGGTGTTCAACCTGGAAAGACAGGCAATGTTTCTTTATTGGACAGTTTAGAACTTACAACTCCACTGTTGGCAAATTCATCAGACATTGTTATGGAGGAATATGTGTTTACTAATGACCAATCATTTCTATCTGAACATGATTATTGTTCTCATTTGAATGTAAATCATAAACACACAATAGAGCAAATTGTTTGTTATATAGCCGGATGGATTGTTAGAAATGCCATGCCTGTAATTGATTGCTCACTATGTAGAGA
Source organism: Biomphalaria pfeifferi (assembly GCA_030265305.1). Lineage (NCBI taxonomy): Eukaryota > Metazoa > Mollusca > Gastropoda > Planorbidae > Biomphalaria > Biomphalaria pfeifferi. The sequence continues at coordinate 816,733 of JASAOG010000075.1, forward strand.
ATCATAAGTGTGTGTTGACAACCCTAAAGATTTTTGTTTAAATTATCATTTGTTAAATTTGAAAAATAGAGGTGGGCTAATCATTAATTCAAATGATACTGTAACATTACTACTATCTGCTGAGAGAGCTATTAGGCATCTCATGAGAATAAACACTGTCAAAATGTGCAAATATGAGCAAGTTCTCTATTCAGTTAAAAAAGAATTAGGCCAGCATATATTAGAAAGTCAATCAGGGATTGAAAACCACTATTTCAACTTAATATCGTTGCTTGTGAACATCTTTTTCAATACGAGACTTCATCATATTGCAAAAATGTTCAATATAAATGCCACTGTTTTGAGACAAGAATTATCCAAGGTTATCTTATTTAAAGGGCAATATTTATTTTTTTAACTCTGCTAAAAATTAATTAATAATAAATAATTGTTTTTGTATTCATTACATACTATTGACATTGTGATATGTATTAACATATATTTCATTAATTCAAGATGTTTGTTCAGTTTATACTGAAGAAATGCTTCTTACATTATATGGCTTTTTTTTTTTTTTACTATAGTGCAAAATAGCTTGAGAACCCTTTAAGTTATATAATAACAGTATATCTTCATTTTTAATAGAGATGCTACCATACCAACGAAAGTAACACAGTACAATTATTTCTCCTTTAGAATGATTATTACAGTACAAGTATGCCTTGGAAAAAGCTAGATAATGAAGGAGAAAGAATTTTAAGTGCATTAAATAATAGGATGATGACCTTTTATTTAATTTACTAATAAAGATATTTTTTAATGCAATTGGTTTTAATTGTAAATATTTGGGTTATATTTTTTTTTGTGGCTTTATGAAAAGGGGTTATTTATTTTTTTAAATGTTCATATTAAATTTGTACAAGTGCTACTTCTTCCATATTACCATTAGACAATGGAATGGGTTGCCTAAATAATTTTAATTTTTTAATAGCCTATTCTTCATTACGGGAGAATATTTCAATATATAGACTAAAGCTTTATGAATAGTTGATAATGTTAATTTATGCTCACAAAAGGCATGGAATTGACAGAGAGAGTGTGTGTGAGTTAATACAATGGTGGTCACGTTTGTTGAATTGTATAAATAATAGTTAAATTACTTTTATGTACCAGTAGTAAGAATGCTATGTAATGTTAAAATGTAGTTTGTTATTACAAATGGTTGTGTCATATAAAAAAAATGAATTTACTTTGTAATATTAGAGATGATTTTAGGTCTTTCTGAGTAGCAAATAAGTTGCACTATTTCTTCCAGTATATATTATCATTTATTGAATGACATTGAAGAGCTTCCAAATAAATATGTCTTAATAAAATTCTTTATTTTTTATTTCATAATACTAGTAATAATAATAATAATATTAATTGTCATTGAGGAAATGCATTTAAATACACTATTTTAGAAAAAAGATTTATATATGAAGGTTCCATAAAGAAACGCTGTTACATTATATTCTAAAAAATGCATTTGATAAATTGTTCTGCACTAAACAATTGTTAAGATATAACTTGAAAAACTGCAAATCAATAAAATGCAAAATATGAAACAATATTGTGAGAGACATACTGCAATGTAGGCCTATATTCTTAGATAAGAAAGTTTCATTGCACGATGGCCGTGCTGCTAATAGTGCCTGGACAGAGGATGTAAAGGATTTTACAATGTAAAAAGGTGCTTTTCTGATGACAATATAAGTTGTTCTCAGCTATATCTATCAAATTTTAAGTATAAATTAATTAATTTTTTTTTGACAAAGAAATCTCTATTTAGCTGTATTTAGGAGACTCTTGCATTACTGGTCATTTCATTACTGATCGTTGCGTTCACAGCAGTTTTTCATCTATGATACTTCTCTTGTCGGTTACAGATTCTGCTTTCTCATCCAGAGTAATAGATTGTGTGTTAGTCACCTTCTTATTATAGTCTTGTTCATTGTAAGTAGCCTATACTATCCCCTATTTAAAGTACATGGCTTTTTTATGAAACGAAAAGTGCAAGTTCATCAACAAGATTCAGTCCTTCACTTTGAATTAGTGAAATTAGGGATTTCTTCAGCAGAATGGCCAAATAAGCTAAAATTAAAACAGTTTTAGAACAAAAAAATGAACATTATGATTAATTGACATTACACTCACGCTGGAGGTTAAAAAAAAAAAAAAACACTAGTGAAAATATGGTTATACTTATATAGGTTATGGCTGAAATAGATATGTATATTAACTTTTATACTGCTCATAAATGCTGTATAACAAAGTACACAAAATTGCAAGTCACAAATTTTCGTTTCATAAAACTCTTTAATTGGCCAGTCTATATTTATTTATGTCTATGAGTGAATTTTTGTATTTTGTTCCATAGGATCATCATCATTGAAGTCATAGTCAGAAGCATTACTTTACTCTTGGTCTAATTTAAAACAAACTTTGTTTTTTTTTTCACTGTTATAATGTGCAGTCTCTGGTTGATATAACATACTGATCACCAAAAAATAAATAAGGATTTTAACATTACTTAGCAAGGGCAGGGTCTGACAAGTTGTGTATGAAGATAAAAGTAAACACAATTGAACATTTAAAAAAACAAATGTTCAGCTTCTTAAAATTATTTTTTTTTTATCATTGGAATCTGCTTTATACATTGTTGGTATATTTGTTAGCATCCTTCGGCATTGTTGATCTTAAGACTATCCTCGGACCATCACTCGACCTAATTACTTTCACCATTAGGCTCCATGTCAAAGTCACCCTTTATCCTTGTCACAGCTACTCTAAAAATTCATAACTTCCCTTGATGTTTTGCTACTTCTTGGACTTTGCAGATACTACAATAGTATGCTAAAGCTATAGATCTGATCTACATTTCTTTTTGCTTGTGAAAAAAAAAAAAAAAGAACAAACTATTAAGCAGACAAGCCTCTAGGGCTCTAATGAAAGCACATAAATATAACTCAGTAAATACAAATAAATACCAAGATGCAGTTAACTTACTGATGGAATAAACAGGAGGAAAGAAGAGTTTAGAACCAGTGAAACATCTCCCTGGAAAGAGGCAAAAGAGAATGTTGATCATGTCCTTTAATTAAAGCTGCAATCTTTACCAAGAGTCCTAGTCAAGACATGGCTCCAGCAGAACCCTTTCAAAGAGAAACCTTATCTGGAAAGTACTGAACAGTACATCACAAATGTAGGACTGGTTGATTCCGAAATTGATCATAAGAAAGTAGAATACATTTGCATCAGTTTGAAATGGTAGTGGTATATTAAATTGATTCAGAAAAAAATGCAGATTATTGACTTTTGTAAATCTAGTCATTGTGGGGGGAAAAATAAATCCTAACATTTATTTTGTTAGCACAGTGCTGGACAATCAATCAAATGAGATAGTCTCATACATTTGCTCTCCTTTTAAAACAACTATTACTTTTATCTGTTTGCAGTTCTACATGATGCCATGAACTAATACTAGGTGAGGAAGAAGTCTTGAATGGTTAAATCTTGTAGAAAGAAAAACAATCAGGCAACACACTGCTAGTGATCAATCATAGACATCTACATGCTAACAATGCTTAAGACCCACTCTAACACTAGTATTGTAAATATTATTAACAGTGAAACAACATACATATTCCATAATATGTAGATTTCCAAATATGCCTTCCCTGACAAAATCTTGATTTGTTGTCACTTGTAATAGACTCTTATATGACATGTGTTAGAATACAAGTACAAGATTTCCAGATCTAGCAATGGCTTCTTTTTACTTTGATCAACCAAGATTGCATTGGAATGCTTAAGATCTTTACCAAGATTCCAACAGCAGGTGAGCTTTTGTTGCAGATAACAAACAAAAGATAGGTTGGCTGGGAATGTGGCTATGCCAACAAGGCCGGGGGGTTTATAAGACTCAATATTCATGAAGAAGGAGATACACAATTATTGTGCGCTATGGTCGAATCTCTTTCTTGGACCAGTGTGAGGATACACAATTACTGTACGTTATGGTCGAATCTCTTTCTTGGACCAGTGGGAGTACACACAATTATTGTACGCTATGGTCCAATCTCTTTCTTAGAACAGTGGGAGGATACACAATTATTGTACGCTATGGTCGAATCTCTTTCTTGGACCAGTGGGAGGATACACAATTATTGTGCGCTATGGTCGAATCTCTTTCTTGGACCAGTGGGAGGAGGGGTACCTGGGAGAAGGTTTCAGTGCTGTCTTAAGGCACTCAGAAAACATAACTCTTCTCGAGTCCGGATTCGAACTCAAGCCCCAATGATAGGCAGCCAAGTGGACTTTGACACTCATCCACACATCAAGTTTTGTCCGGGTCACGTGATAAAGATTTAAGATGCGGTGGTTCTGCCTTTAAAAAGTAAAATCCAAAATGTGAACACAAGATTTGAAGAAAATATTTTCAGTGGACTACTACGGTGAAGTCGAATAGGAAACTTGAATGCCCTACTATGTAGTCCAGTAAATGCAGCTGAAATAATGGCTAATATAGGTCCACTAAACCTTAGGAGGGAAAGGTCAGTACTGGCTAAAAGGCTGGATGGATACCTCCCAGCTAGAAAACTAGTGGATAGTTGGAGATGCAGAAGACGTATCCAGATGCAGTCTTTTAAGCATCATCCCACTGACTATCTGATAAAGCTGGCCTTTCCACCAACCGACAAAACATTCAACGCTTTCATCCCCTTCCCCCTTGGTGTTGCCCAACGACCCCAGACATACGCTTGAAACTAGTAGACCCTAATGCCACTAAGCTAAGTCGTTCATCTAACGATCTTCAAATCCTAACTCTGGAGACCATTAACTCTTTCTCTCCGTAACTATTTACCACATTCTGGTGGAATCAACGTTGGTATCGTCAGTTAGGAGAGAAAGAGTTAATACCTTCAAGCCCAGTGCTATTTTTGCATACACTGATAGGTTGGCATCAATAGATTCTGGAAGAGCAGGCTATGGAGCCTACATCGACTTTCCTGGCTCTTAGTCAAAATATTTGGACCATGTGGTAGTGTTTGCAGTTTTGATGCGGAGACCATGGCAGTCTGTGAACCCTTAAAAGTCATCTCAACTCGGCGAGGGACATTTGAGGGCAACACAGATTGTTGTGGTCACTGACTCAAAATCTGTACTACAGGCTTTGCAAAGCCCCGGACCATGGCCCCCCAATTTCAACACTGTCATCATGGCTTCACATAACATTAAAGAACGTTTTGGCACCCCTGTAATAATGCAGTGGGTACCGAGTCACATAGGTGTGACTGGCAACACAATTGCAGACTCTTTGGCCCACCAGGGAGGGCAAATTCCACCCACTGAACAGGCTGTAAGCTTTCATCAAGCCCTGGCTATAATTTAAAAAAAAAACAGAAATGGAAAAGTGTTTTGAGTGCTGGGACAAGTCCCAAAAAGCCAGTGGAGTTTGGGAGCACATGAGGCGCCCTGACCGCACTTCCCGGTGGTGGAGGCTGTCCAGGCCTGAGCCAGCTATTATAGCACAGTACAGGACAGGCCATTGTCCTGTTGGCTCATATTTCTCACGGCTATGACCAAATTTTGATTCACGGTGCCCCCACTGCGGGGGAGAAGAAGAAACCGTGCCTCATATTCTGTTGACTGCCCCAGACTTGCTGATCTCCGTCTCGACAGGTCTGGGAAACCCAAAATTTTCGACCTGTATGGCGACATTTATGTACTATGCAAGACAGCAGGGTTTCTGTCCAGGGCTTTTGCAAGAGAGGATTTGAGCCTCTCAAGCCTTTACCCAAATGGAGTTTGATGATGATGATGATTATGTAGGAAACTACCAGAACATCTAGAATAATGTGAATCATCAACTTCAGATAGTAGTGTTTACAATGGTCTGAGAATTGTAATCCCAACCTTAGGTACACATGTTAAAGCTGTGATAGTGTTTAGAGTGACTAGTAGTGTATTGTGTCTGTGTATGGACTAACTAGTTGACCTTTAGTGTTATCATTTGGTTGAGTGAAATGCTAATAAAGTGTTTTATGTACACTGTGTAGATGTGGGTCAGAGAACAGTAGAAACAGCATGTACTGATTGAGACGGGATGTTAAGATTAATTAAGTTAATGGTTGATAGTCATTAAGTCTTTTGTGTGTGTGTGTGCTAGATTTCTAATACAAAAACTGATACCCAAGTCTCACTTAAGAATAGTGAAGTGCAAGCAGATACCCAATTTCACTTAAGAATACTCAGAATAGTGAAGTGCAAGCAGATACCAAATCTCACTTAAGAATACTCAGAATAGTGAAGTGCAAGCAGATACCCAAGTCTCACTTAAGAATAGTGAAGTGCAAGCAGATACCCAAAATCTCACTTAAGAATACTCAGAATAGTGAAGTGCAAGCAGATACCCAAAATCTCACTTAAGAATACTCAGAATAGTGAAGTGCAAGCAGATACCCAAGTCTCACTTAAGAATAGTGAAGTGCAAGCAGATACCCAAGTCTCACTTAAGAATAGTGAAGTGCAAGCAGAGAGCTTGAGAAGTCATGTTTTGCACTAGGCATTAATGCAATGAAGTGACAATTTAAGGGTGGGGGAGATTGTAGCTGTGTGCTTGCACCAGTGTTCAAAATACTTTCTCAAACTTCACTTAATTAAGGATGAACACCAAGTGACTGGAACTGTCCCTCTCCTATTTAGTAGCATTCAATAAAGTTTAATACCATAGCTTGTTAAAAATATTAAAATATGTTGGCCTTAGTGGTCCATTACACTAATGGACTCAGGATTTCTTGATGGTGAATGAAACAACTGCAATAATAAATAGCTCAAAATTTTAAAGCTATAATAGTATAATGATACATATTTGGATTTTGTCATGTTAACATGAGCTTTAATTCATTTTTTGTCAAAGAAAACATTTTTTTAAAACCCTATATCTTATGGACAAAAAGTGTGTAGTAATGAATATTACTTGACTTTAATTTTTCTATTTATATCCATATTTAATATTCTGTGACTATACTACAGGACATTAAGAAGGTATCTGTGTTTCCTGTTTTGATTTCCTCAGGAGATGACCCGAAATGATGCTTCTCCAGGAATCTAACAAAGACATGATGGAAACATTATAAAAAGCTAGTGACAGTCCACAGATGTATTCTTACATGGCTTGAATGGTAATAGCTGTCAAGAAAGCAAAGTATGTACGATGTAAAAATAAAGTGAAATTCCCCTTTCAGACCTTGCAATCTATTGGGCAGATGATGTAGAGGTTACCTGTTTATTTGGACATAGATACAGACAAGAGCTACCATGATAAGAACATATGCAGAGACAGATGCAAGAGCTACCATGATAAGAACATATGCAGAGACAGATGCAAGTGCTACCATGATAAGAACATATGCAGAGACAGATGCAAGAGCTACCATGATAAGAACATATGCAGAGACAGATGCAAGTGCTACCATGATAAGAACATATGCAGAGACAGAGGCAAGTGCTCGCATGATAAGAACGTATGTAGAGATACAAGGGCCACCATGATGAGAACATATGTAGAGACAGAGGCAAGTGCTACCACAATGGCGTAACTACCAATGTGCGGGTGGTGCGGGCCGCACAGGGCATCAAACTATGGATAAACTTTCTCAGTAAAAACAACACATTGTATATACATGAAAAAAAAAACAAAAAAAACCTACTGTATTTGAAATGTTAACTACAAATTTAATTATTTTGCTAATTTATTTATCTCCTATGTTCTTTCTTAAAGTTCAAATAAGCTGTAGACTAGATTGTATCAAATTTACTAGATTTATTAAAATCTCTTAGAGCGAAGCACTTTTGCATACCCATTTTATCTGGGGCACAAGTACATTTTGTTACTTCATTGCTCGGTACGCTGCTTTCCTCTAGAACTAGATATTAAACCTCTAGACTCTAGAATAATTGTCGTTGTTTATTTTCATTCTTGTTAGTTTCTTGTAAGTTTTAATAACCATTCAGCAATGACAGTGTTATGTACTAGTTTAGAGAGTATGTTAGTTTTGTGAGACAAATATATTGTGTACTATTTTTAGCGACGGTAAACGTAGTGACGTAGTAAGACAGACGAATGACGTAGTAGACTAGACGAACAAGACAGCACCATGGCGATAGTATAGAGGTAGTTTGTTTTGGATGTTAGTTAGAAATAGCGACATTTAGGAAGACTAGAAGGACTTCCCAGTGATAAATAAAGGTGTCATATTATAACAGTGAAAGTTGTTATCAAGTATATTTTAAACTTATAAATGTCCTGTGGCTAATGTGGAGTAATAATTGAGATAGAGTCAGAAGTCAGATAATATTAGTATTATTAGCCCACAACAACAGTGATATCAATATTTTTTTGTGCAAAGTATCTTTTTTTACATCACCAATTAGTTAATTTTGATACTGTAATGTAAACAAAATTATGGTCGTTGCTTAAGACTGAAATGTCCTGTTGGCGCGCATAGTGCTAGCTCAGACGGAGAGATTATCATCTCTGGTTGAAATGGTTGTGAACAGAAAAAGGATGACAGGCGAAAAAGGTGAAGATTCTGTACTAACACAACTGGCACCTTTAGGACGAGCCCAACATGCGCTGCTGAAATCATGTGCAACGTGCCTCCTCTCGGCCTGAGGAGAGAGAGGGCGGTACTAATAGCCCTGGAGCGCTATAAAAGGAGCGATCCAGGGCTTCCCACCCATTTGCTAGTCAGTCGGTGGAGAGAAAAGAACAGGATCCAACGGAAATCATTCAAGCACATTGCGTCAAATTTGAGTGTGCAAGCTGGACTCTCCACCGACCGGGTACCAATCCGAAGGATAAGTACCTGCCCTCCATGGAGAAGCCTGCCCAGCCCTCCAATAAACTTCACACTAGCGGGACTGGAGGGGGGCACTTGAGTTTTGAGCAGATCATTTGATGTTACTTTATAGTGTGAACTAAGTTGACTCTTTGTTTTGTTTGTTTGTTTGTTGGGGGGAGGGGGGGGGCTCAGAATAACCTTCAGAGTGTACCATTGTACTGGAGGTGCATGTTTCTTTACAGAGCTAAGTAGATTTATTTATTAATGTTAGTCTTATAAGTTGCTTATAAGTAAAGTAGATATTTAGTCCTGGTATTTTTATAAGTTGCTTTTGACTCAAATTGATTTTTATCAACTTGTGGTGCAGAGTATTTTGTTTCTATGACACATTGATTTACCTTATGATCATTTAATCTTTCATATTGTTGTATGTAGATGGATTCTTTTTTTTTTTTTAATTTTCTTTTTTTTTGTAATTAAAATCCTTTGTAGTTTGTTTACATGGGACTGGGTGATGTGCATCATTTGTCTTCATAATTAAATTATATACCTAGGGGTTAAGATTTGTGGCATTGGAAATATAATTAGGGACCATAAAGTAACAGATCTTAAGACCCACTATTAGGTCACACCAGCACAACTAGTCATTGGAAAGTCTATGCAGAAATCTTTTACAGTCAAGTGAGGACAAAACTAAACCTATGGTTGTGAAGAAACACTTTGGTTCAGAGGATCAGTATTACAAGAGGAAAGGATTCAAGAATCATCATTCACTAAACAGAGAGGCAATCAGAGTGCAACTTGATAATAAGTGAAAACCAAGGACTGTAGTTTCCAAACATTCTTAGCCACGAGATTATAACGAATGGAAATCAGGTCTGCAGAATAAAAACATCCGAGTGTTTACTGAGAAAGCCAATAGATATGACAACACTTACAACTTTCTAGACTCCTAGGAACTACCAGACAACAAAGTCCAAATAATTACATGATCCCCAGCTATGTTAGATATAAAGCCACAGCTGTGACATGACTGGATTTGTGATTGACTAAATGTATTTGACTTGATTGAAATGTTTCATTGTTTGCTCTGATAAATAGCATTTGTCTATTTCAAGAAGAGAGATGTGACACAGTATGATTTGTGCACACTAGCTGTACAGTGCTACACCATGTGTGTAAGTGTTATGTAATCAAATAGAGTTCCATATGTCTTCCCTTACAATCACTTGCCTTGTCACAGTTACATTACACCCTCCTTCAGCTATGAAGTATCATTCATGTTGAAGAGATTTGTCAGCTTCAGTTCTGAAGTACCGGTATCATTCATGTTGAAGAGATTTGTCAGCTTTAGTTCTGAAGTACCAGTATCATTCATGTTGAAGAGATTTGTCAGCTTCAGTTCTGAAGTATCATTCATGTTGAAGAGATTTGTCAGCTTCAGTTCTGAAGTATCATTCATGTTATGCCAGCTTCAGTTCTGAAGTATCATTCATATTATGCCAGCTTCAATTCTGAAGTACCAGTATCATTCATGTTGAAGAGATTTGTCAGCTTCAGTACTGAAGTATCATTCATGTTGAAGAGATTTGTCAGCTTCAATTCTGAAGTACCAGTATCATTCATGCTGAAGAGATTTGTCAGCTTCAATTCTGAAGTACCAGTATCATTCATGTTGAAGAGATTTGTCAGCTTCAGTACTGAAGTATCATTCATGTTGAAGAGATTTTGTCAGCTTCAATTCTGAAGTACCAGTATCATTCATGCTGAAGAGATTTGTCAGCTTCAATTCTGAAGTACCAGTATCATTTATGTTGAAGAGATTTGTCAGCTTCAGTTCTGAAGTATCATTCATGTTATGCCAGCTTCAGTTCTGAAGTATCATTCATGTTATGCCAGCTTCAATTCTGAAGTACCAGTATCATTCATTTTGAGGAGATTTGTTAGCTTTAGTTCTGAAGTATCATTCATGCTGAAGAGATTTGTCAGCTTCAATTCTGAAGTACCAGTATCATTCATGCTGAAGAGATTTGTCAGCTTAAGTTCTGAAGTATCATTCATGTTGAAGAGATTTCTCAGCTTCAATTCTGAAGTACTGGTATCATTCATGTTGAAGAGTTTGTCAGCTTCAGTTCTGAAGTATTATTCATGTTGAAGAGATTTGTCAGCTTCAATTCTGAAGTACCAGTATCATTCATGATGAAGAGATTTGTCAGCTTCAGTTCTGAAGTATCATTCATGTTGAAGAGATTTGTCAGCTTCAGTTCTGAAGTATCATTCATGTTATGCCAGCTTCAATTCTGAAGTACCAGTATCATTCATTTTGAGGAGATTTGTTAGCTTTAGTTCTGAAGTATCATTCATGCTGAAGAGATTTGTCAGCTTCAGTTCTGAAGTATCATTCAAGTCAAAGAATTGTGTTAACTCAATTCTGATCATTCATGTCAAAGAGATGTTAACATAATTCTGAAGAGATTAAAGAGATATGTTTCATCTAGTCAACTAAGCTTATAGTCTGATCAATGTGAGCAATTGAAGAAGATATTGTATTTGTCCGTGCAGTGGCCTCTATTGTAGTAAGTGATCAATGTAGAGGCTTTCACTTTTAAACTTTATTATCAAGTGGACTTCATTGATGAAAACCAAACCTGGTCCGTTCTTGTTAAAAGTTCACACCATTTAACAGAGATAGAATTAGCTTTATTCTTTTTTCAGTCACATTTTGTAGTTTTCACAATTTGCTTTTACTACATTGGCTGAAATTTTCTGAAAAGAATATTTTAAAAAATTAAGGGAGCTCATTTATATAAAAACAACAACAAAAGAGCAAAGAATGCCCATATTAAGTTGTATTAAGAAGATAAAATAATAAAAATTTTAATTACTACCTCTTCTAATTATAATCATAATAAAGATTATTATTAGTTTAACTCTTTCTCTCCTAACTGACGATACCAGCGTTGATTCCACCAGAATGTGGTAAATAATTACGGAGAGAAAGAGTTGATAAGTAAAGTGCAACTTTCAGACCTTGCGATCTACAGGGCAGATGATTATAGGTCATCTGTTTCTATGGCAGACAACTAGGGTGTTGTGGCTAGTACAACTACCAACAGCCTTTACTATCCCTGTCCTAAAATTCAAAAGATTCAAGCCAGAGACTCCCTCGATTCGCAGGTCAAGAAATTTACCACTTAACAACCATGCAGTTTAATTGGTCCTAAAATATTTTACGTTTATTTAAATGGCTGATTCATCTATCCTCTCATCAAAAGTCCCATTGTCATCTCATAATGAAAACAGTTCAGTTCTTGTTTGGAGTGCAACCTATTCATGGCTACTTTAAAACTAATCATCAATTAAGTTGTAGGAGAAATCTCATTTAATGCAATGACTTCAAATCAAGAAATCATCACTGAATTAAGGGAGAGCAATTTGGTCTCACCAATAAAAACAAACTTCTAAGAAGGTTGATTTCAAAGTTTGTACACTAGGCAGTTGAAATTCTGATAAATAATTTAGAGGATTTGCACATGAATATTTTTAATCCATTGCAGATTTTGAATAACAGAGTTTGTACTTGTGTAGCTGCAACAACAATTGTTTCAACACATCTCCCAATAGTCTGTTGTTATTGATTTAACTCTTTCTCTCCGTAATTATTTTCCACATTCCAACAGAATTATTAATTTGCTCATTTGATTTCACTACGGAAATGCATGCTTTTTTAAAATATAAAGCAAAGTAAAGTTTATAAAATGAAATACTAATTAAACTGAACGAAGTCAAATCAACGGTGTTATCGTCAACTAGGAGAGAAAGAGTTAAAACAATAAGCCAGATAACAAATACAAAAGTACTATCTGATACAAGTCTCACCTAATGTGGTATTCTCCAAAGCCCAAAGTTTTCTCACCACTGTATCTTTGATCAGAAAAGATGAGAACACTGAAGGATCTAGAGGAAAAAAAAAAGATTGTGACTTATAAACTGTGACTGTAGACACAGTTTGTATTAACACAAAAAAAAAAAAAAACAGCCTCTTATGACGAAGTGTTGAGCTGTATGATCTAGGAAGTCAGTAAGATAACAGTAAAACATGCCTGTGTTAAATAATCACCTTGTGTACCAATGTAGCTATTAAGGGCAGACAACAAGCTGTAAGCAGGAATGCTCATGTTGAGATGAGGATAACTAGAATTACTTCCCTTGTCACTGAAACAACAAAGAGGTAAGAGATAAAAGTGTATTACAAAAAAAAACAACATAGATGTCACGGATGAATGTCTGTAAATATGTATAATCTATTTTTACAGATATATGTCAATTGGAATGTATGCGCAGATGACCGGAAGTGTGTTCGTTTTTAGACAAGAAGAGATCAGCGTGTGATATGTGCCGTACAGTATGATAAAGTTTCTGTGTTTCTAGTTGTTCAGTGTTTGATGTAATTACAGCTGAACCCAGGAACACCTAGACTTGGAGAGAAACTATGGTAGTTTCTAGAGAGCTATTGAAATAGAAAGCTGTAACAATAGACTTACAATTAAAACTAATAGGAGAGAATATATTGTACTCAACTAGATATAAATTTTTTTTTACCTATCTGTATCTATCTTGATTTGGATAAACCTATTTTACATGTTCTTATTTTCTCCCTTATAAAGGGAGATTTGTTTTAAAACAGTAATTTCCGTCAGGCCAATTCCAGTTTTTATTGTTTATTGTATTAACACTCCTAAAAGTTACAGACAGTCATGAGCAATGTAATTCACTGACACAAGTCAAATAAATAAATTTTCAAACTGCTCTTAGCCAGAGAGATTGGTAAAGCATAGCACATTCAAACACTGCAGCAGGATTGAACAATATCCAACTAGCACGAATGAATTAAAATATATGCCTAGAGTATATTTGTAACTGTAGACAGAGCATCATGCAGTGGCTATAAAGACACACTTTCAAAATAACTTTATTATTATTCAGCTAAAAAAAAACATTTAAAAAATGCCTTCATGTGTGTGACTTAAAAGTCTTAAAAAAAAAAAGGGGAGGGGGGGGGGGGAAGAGATTTTTTTCCTGCTGTATTTAGACCTTTTAATAGGTTGACTTAAACACACCTAATGTTTGTAAAAAAATGTTTTACATGTTTCAGATGTTCCATCAGAGTTAAAGATAATCTACTTCCTATTCCAAACCTCCTGCAGGACGACACGACAAGATGGCAGCAGGCAGGGTATGAGCCAGGACCATCAAGAATTCTGAACAACAGTCCAGCGCACATACTGCTGGACCAAGAAAGCCATCCATAATTGTGTTATGTTCACCACTCCAGGCATTATTAATGGTTCACTAGGTTGTAACTAAAAGCTAATGGAAAGCAAATTATCCCCAAGTTCTAAATCAAAAGAGTCCAACTTACACAGTGTTACATACCACAATGCCTAGGAGAGCTCCATTTTGACTTAACAAAGGGCCACCACTGGTCCCAGCATGCACAGCACATGTAGTCTAGAGAACAGAAGAATAAAACAATTACGTTGTAGGTTAAAGTTCAAGAGTAAGTGAAACTAATTTTAAAAAAACTGTCATCCACTGAACATAAAGGTTAATACTCTGCAAATCTATTTATCCTATATGTATATATTTTCTACAACTGTAAAATTTACTTATTCACCTGAACCATGCATAAGTGCCCATGGATATCTATAAGTTTGGATATGACTCCTGAAGTCACGGAAGGCAGTAGCTGAAGGTCAGAACTAAACAAAGCATGTCCAGACACAACCACTCTCTCCCCTGATAAAAGATACACAAGGCAGAATCTTTTCATATCCCTGAAGTCATCAATCTACAGTTCATAAAAAGAACAATTTCAACAACATCAACAACCAGCACACTTTTATTTAATATTAGATGGGCACTAACACTACCCCCTTTTCCCATTCATCTTTGCCTGACATCTCCGCCCCCTTCTGATTTCCTGTGCTTTTACACCAGCAAAGCTCATTTCTTTTCTGCCTCGATAGAGAACAACACCAGACAGATAAGTTAACTTGAGCCTATTTTGTGTTAATTGTTTGTCTTTTTTTGTTTTGTAGCTGATGAAGGGCTCGTGGCCCAAATGTCCTTTGTTTAACTTGGTCCAGCAGGGTTACATATATGCATGGTTTTCGTATTTTCTATACAGTCGTTTACCCCTGCAGCAGTAAATCTTTGTTTCTTTTGGTGATAGTAATTATGTCAGACTGACCTAATTTTGGCGGTCGGATAGGTGGAACTCCAACATCAACAATGCTTGATGTTGCCTCAGGGCACAAAAGAACTGCAATATCAAAAGGCCCGTGAGGATGGTCTTTACAACTATAAAGAACTTGGGCTTTATATTCTGTTGAGTCTTGAATAGTTTTTACAGAAACTGAAATTTAAAAATCAAATAAAATACTGAATATTTAAAGACAAAAGTAAAATATTTTTAATTTAAATTATGTGAGTCAGTTAATATCCTATTTAAATGTAGTACCACTGTGTTCAGTTACATAGTTCAATGCAAATATACAAACAATGGTTTGCATTAATCATTATTTTATATCTACCAATAATTGCTAAACTTTTTTTTTGTTCTTAAAATTTATCTCTACACTTTTTCTACAATTACTATTGGTGCTTCATTTTTATATAAAGAAAAATATTATACATAATGTCTATCAATTTATGAATAATAAAAGAAAAAAAAATACAAAGTTAATTGATAACAAACTGACAGATTTAAGAAGAATATTTAATTTCTCTCAACTGGAAGCTGATGTTGTTTTTTATTTTTAGATCTTTTCTTACATTAATATTATTCTATTCACTTCATTTCAACATTGCCACTCCAGTATATCCCATAAGGAGCTAAACTATCTGGCACAAGGGCAAAACGTATGTCTCATATTGAATCAATGTGCTGCCAGTGTTTCTATGAAGAGCAAAGTATAAACTGTACTACCTATGTGATGTTGTGAGTCTTTGATCACATGGGAGCAGGTCAGAATGATTCCAAGAGCTTTGTTCACAATGACACCAGATCCCCATGTAGCGCCAACTCTGACTAAAACTGTACAGGCTGCAACAGGCAGTAGACTATCTACAAGATAGAGATTTAGGAAGATAGTTCAGGAAAATAGGATAATAGCACGCAAGCAAAATAATAGCAAGAACTTTATTTCAATAAGGAACTTTTAAAAACAAAATCACAATTATTAATTAGCAATGTTTCCAGGCCTTAGAGTGGAACCCTCAAGGGAAGACTATAAAGAACGTGGTGACACAGTATACTAGATGAAGCAGAGAGGACAGGAAAAAGCCATAAAAAAACTAGCAAGAGACTGTGGAGAGAGGTGTGTTTTTGCCGAGGCCCTAGATTCCACAAGGAACGCAAAGGAAAAATGATGAATGTTTCCAAAACTTATTTAAAATAAGGTCATTTACTGTTACAAAATAACTACTACTTGGTTATGTAACCTCAACAACCACATTATGTCACATTTTTACTAGAATCCACCAGTAGTGTGTCAGTGATGAAAGTGTTAGGCCTATTTCTTGCAATAAAAAACACTTAAAAGTTATCTATCGCACATTAAAAACATGAGTGTTAGGCCCATTTCTTGCAATATGGAACACTTAGTTTAAGTCATCTATCATACACTATAAACATACTACTTTAAGCTTGTAAAAATGAATTATTTTAATTGATAAAGAGAATAAAATACATTATGTTGATAGCAAATACATTAGTAGATTGTATCAGTAGGATCAAATCCATTTTATTTATTGCTCTATTAAGTTACTAAAAAAAAGTAATAATTAATTGATTATGTTACAGGTTATTCCCAATTCAGATGTAAGTTAGAGTCATCCTCTACTGCACTTTCATTCTAGTAAAAAGTCAAAACAGACAAGACAAAAATTATGTTTTAGAAGTCCAGCGAAGCTTCTAGTCAGGATCATGACCAGTTTTTATGTAAATAGGACAGAAATAAGGCAGAGAAGAATATTATGATGAAAGCAGTACATTTTTTTCTGGAAAAGTCTTTAAAAAAACTATAAAGGAAAGACAAAGGGAGATATTGAGGTTCATTGTCGCAAATCAGATTAGTTGATACTGACAGTCGAGCTACTGTATCAATGTATTGAATTAATAATTTGTTTATATCTGTGATTTTTCACTATTTATTTGATCGTTTGGATTTATGTTCTTTTTCTGGGATTGAATTTCAAAAGGATTAAACTTCAATCAACTTAATAATGATATTGGTGTTTGCATTACCTACTGAGACAGAATAAAAAAAGCCCCTTAGCCTAGTGTTCTATTGTTGCCTACCTAGTGTGCTCTAACCCTCTCCTATTATTTTATCTTCCTAATTTTGGACAACGCTTGACTTCAATTGACTTGACCAATTTTTCATTCATTGAAAAAAAAAATTATAATTTATTTTCTAACACTTTACATAAGCAAAAAATATTATTTAGACAAATGTTACAAAATGACACAATAATTTCAAGGCCATCATTTCAGATACAATCATTTTAAAGACTTTCAATTTACCTGAGTATTTCAGGAGTGTACTTGAACTAATTTTCTCATCTAAGGCCTTGACATTAACTAACTTCTGCAACTTCGTTTTCAGTTTGGATGTCTGCATTACTAAGTTCGAGAGGATGCTCTTTAAGCTACAAGCTAATGAAAAACCAACCCACTCTTTGTTCTTCCAACATAAAGATGCTACCACCATACCTGTTAAATATCTAAAAAAAAATATTAGAATTATATTCCTGTTAAATATCTATAAATATTAGAAATATACTCCTGTTAAATATCTAAAAATATTAGAAATATACTCCTGTTAAATATCTATAGATATTAAAAATTATATTAATGTTAAATATTTTTTAAAAAATATAAAGAATTATATTCCTGTTTTAAATATTTACAAAATTTGATTTATATTCCTGTTAAATATTTCACCAAAATGCTAGAAATATTTTCTTTCTAATATCTCAACTAAATATTAGAATTGTATTATTGTTACATATTTTGACACTATAATTACATTCCCAAAAAATATGAAAACAAAATATCAGAATATGTTCCATTCATTCTTTGAATCTTTTTTTTTTTTACAAACAATCAATAAACTCCCTGAGCATGCCTAGTAGACTTCACATATTTCTCTACTTAACAGTTTAAAAAGATTTGATAACTAGTACAACAACTCAGTTTATCTTCATTCCTAAACAGATGTAAAACGAAATTACCATTGCATCTGGATGGACTCAGCTTTGCCTATTCCATTGGAACTCAAACCCATGAGTTTAGAGGCTGAGTAGCCAAGCCCTCCAAAAGTTAGGCTATGACACAGTTAACCACTATGCTTAAACTTTTACAACTTTTATTTAAAGAGAGCCCTTAATGACAAATATACCAACCTTGATCCATCTTGTTTCATTATGAACAGAGGCCCACCTTCAGAACCTGGGATGCACCGAGCATCAGTGACAATCCAACAACCTTGGACAATACTGATGATGCCTCGACTGTAACTATTAAAAAACACAGAAGGATTCTGACTACCAAATGGTGTGGCGACTATCTCTGCAGCATCTCCTATAGAACACAATGGCTGATTAACTTTTTTTTCTTCCAGATCTTTAAAGCAAGTTAGTAAATGTGTATCCACCAATGTGATAGGCTCCATTTTAAATATTAAAAAGTAGCTCAGTAAATGGTATGTAATTTTATTTTCTTCTATATTCTCTTTAGCTACTTTTTTATTTTCAACAGTGGCTCCTTCTGTTTCTCCTGCAATATCAGACTCAAAAGTCCAAGACTCTGCTGGCATCACTTTACACATAACAGAGTGAAACGCAGCATTCCTATAAGCTGCTAAACACTGGCAAGAATATATTCTAGGAAATGAGCTAGACACACTATCTGATGATAGAAAAGGCTCAGGCTCAAACACTTTCTCCTTTGCGCATCTTTTGTTAGATGAGGCTTTGTTCCACCTGCTGTCAAGCATGATTTCAAATTTAACGCTGTCCAAAAACTCTTTACCAATAAATTCTCCTTTATAAATTCTGGAAGCCAGAGCTTTATTTGAGAAACACAAGCTAGCCAGCAAAGAGCCTTGACCAAGAATGACCCCTTCCTGTGGGATCAACACAACACCACAGCCGGATTGTTCATCTTTCACACCAGGGCATGTCCATCTGATCACACATCCCATAAGCTGAATAATTTCTTCTGATGCCATTATGAGCTATCCCTGTTCAGAAAAAAAAAAAATAGAAATGTTGAAAAAATAATGTATATAGTATATTTAAAACTGTATTCCTTAATGGTAGGTCTTTTTGTTGATGTTTGTTCGTTTCTAGATCAAATTATTTTAATGAAAATAAAGTACTAACATTACCCTTAATAAATGTTTTGTTATCTATGTAGGCCAGTGTTCACCAGATTGATATGAAATGTATTGAATAACTAATCTAGAACTTTGACCCCTCTCAGAGTCTGAAAACAGTTAATTATTATATTGAGCCAATCATTTATAACCAAGAACCACATAATGAAGCAATAAGTTATATACAAACAAGTCCAAACAACTTTGACCACCAAAAACATTTAACATTAGCAACATAAGTTTAGTTGTTTTTTTTTTAAAGCTTTAAATTAGTTGGAATCCTAAAAATACTTCTCACAATAACTTTTTCATTTTGAGACATGTAAATGATTATGTAAAAGTTGTATAAAACACTATGCTATACACATATGTTAGATGATGTAAACAAATATGTCAACAATTAATGTTAATTAATTATTAATCTATGTAGCCCACACAACAACCAGCAACTTTTCCATCGGCTAAAACACCATAGAGCTGTCTAGACTTAGTGGCGTCCTAGAAGTCCAAATTTTAAAATCAAAGCTATCAACATAATGAAAACCATTGAGTACGGAAGCTTAAAACACTCAGCCACATAACTCATACATGCCTATAATTTTCCAGCTTGGTTGCCAAACTCTACAATAGTAAAAAAAATATATTTCCACATATTAAATTTTACCCCATGATAACTCATCTAATTGGATCAATTGGAAACAAAGATTTAGCACCACAGTAAGGGCTTTTAACTCCTGAACTTGAGATTAAATCTTTCCTATGGTAATATATTTTCTTTTCATTATTGTTCAGAAAGCTTTTTACATATATGGCCTACAATTTCTACATTTGAGGCTTTCCAGCTAAGAATCCCTTGAACCATCTACTTAGCAACTCATTTGAATCCTATAAAACTGAGGAGATGAAACACAAATATCTTGAGGCTTTGCTGGCTGTCAAGTGTCTAATACAAACTAAACTGCTTTAATCTACTTATTTAAAGATATAAGTGAATGCTGAAACCATAACCATATGGTACCTAGCATCTGTACCAATCTATGTAGTAAAAAAAAAAGTCAAGTTCCCCTTTCAGACCTTGTGGTCTATAGGGCAGATGATGTAAAGGTCATCTGATTCTGTGGCCTACGGTTAATGAGGGTGTCAAGTGGCCTTTACTTTTCCCAAACTAATGTCAGGTACCCATTAGAGCTGGGTGGACTCAGAGGCGCCCAAGGATCCCAAAATAAAAATCCCAGTCTTCACCAGGATTCGAACCCGGGACCCCTGGTTCAGAAGCCAAGCGCTTTACCGCTCAGCCACCGCGCCTCCACCAATCTATGTATCATATTTAAAATATCCAATAGTTATTTTCAGTTGTATTTTTTAACTGGAAAAAGGAAGTATCAGGAACTTATCTTTATCTTATATAATACAGACATTATTTCAAAATAGAAGATGATTACATCCTACACATCATGCATTAGTCATGCATATTAACCAATGACCTAAATTCTGCCAAGTCACTGGTTTTCCTGGCTACCTCAGGCAATCCATTCCATGCTCTAATAGCACTAGGGAAGAAGAAGCATTTGTACAAATTTGTCCTAGCACATATAATGAGGAATGTGTCTTTAATTTGTGTCTTTCTGAGTATTTTATTTGATTTTGTTTTTGTATTTGAAGATTATGGTTCACTGTTTTATGTATAATTGCTACTTTACTTTTAAGTCTTTTATCCTGAAGGCTTTCTAAATTTAGTGATTTTACTAAAGATGTTACTCTAGTCAAATGTGAATATTTGTTTGTTATGAATCTCACTGCTCTATTTTGTGTCTGTTCCAGTTTTTTAATGTTTTCTTGAGTTCAGGGGTCCCTAACAGAGGTTCATATTCTATTATTGGCCTAAACAAGGTTAAATAACATTTTAGTTTTATGTTCCCACTAGCAAGTCATCAGCAATATTGTCAAAATTCTTTTGTAACCAGAAATCAATGCTTAAGGCAGGAGTTTTCTTAATTTAGGTTTCATTACCAAATCCTGTGTTTTTTCACAATTCCTAAGACATTGTTACATCCCAAACAGAGGATGCATATTCTATTATGGCCTAACCAAGGTTAAATAACATTTTAATTTTATGTTACCACTAGCAAGTCATCAGCAATATTGTCAAAACTCTTTTGTAACCAGAAATCAATGCTTAAGGCAGGAGTTTTCTTAATTTAGGTTTCATTACCAAACCCTTGTGTTTTGTCACAATTCCTAAGCCATTGTTACTACCACATAGATTTCTCTACATCATCACTCACATATGACTAAACATCATAGCTTTCAGCTTTTTAGTCTATACTGTTAAACCAGTACTATTTGTTATTAGACTGGTGAACTGAAGTATGAACACAGTCACAAGTAACAAGCTTAAAGTCACAAGCAGGTCAGAGCTAGAAAGTTGTTTTTATAAAGTACTGGTAAAATAAAATTTTCTTATGAATTACAGTCGCTACTTCAAAAGAGAAGATAATTATGTCCTATGCATGCATGTTAATCAGTGACAAAAATCTACCAAGTTGTTGGTTTTCCTGGCAGATTCTGGCAACCCATCTATGCTCTAATAGCACTAGGGAAGAAAGAGCACTTGTACAACTTTTTCCTAGCATAGGGAATAAGAAGTGTGCCTTTATCTATGTGCTTTTCTAAGTATTTATTATACAATTTAGTGACTGACTGGCTAAACATAATTGGACTAATTTATTAGTCAATGAGCAAATTTAAATCATTAATTTTGACTGGAAAAACAGGACACAACCAGAGCTCTAAGAATCATAACAAAGTTATAGAAAAGCTATAAATAATAATGTGTAACAGTAGATTCAATTATTCAATGATTCTTGCACTTAAAATTGTCAAGTTTTGTACAGCACATTGTTATTATTCATTGCATTAAGGATTTAAGTTCAATAAATTATGCTGGCCCCAAAACCCTCCTATAGAAGAAAAATTATACAGAGAAGTTCCTGATCTGGAAACCACCGCACAGTTCATCTCAAATATAGGATTACTGATCTAGACCCTCCAACATGAAAAATGAGAACGATGAAGAAGAAGAAATAAATTATGCAGTTCAAAACTATGGTGAAGTTTGGCTTCTTCTCAATATCAATTATGATGTTGTTGTGCAATAACCAAATTCAGGGTCCTCTTTTTGAAGATTCTCAGTGAAGACTATGACAAAAGTGTGGGGTATGGTGGCAATGTAGGCAAAAGCTTTTATAAAACAATAAGGTACTTCTTGGCAGTGTATGGCATGCTATTCAATTCCCAAACAAGCAAAATATAAAAAATCCTTTTTAAAAAAAAGCAAAACTTATCTAAAGAAGAACTCCATTTTTAAAACTATATCTAACAATAATGTACAAGTCATTTCCCTTTTTCAATATCAAACAAAATAATTGACAAATATAGTATTTTTGTTTATTCATTTATGTTTTGTTAGATACAATAAATAATTGTTTAAAATATCAACTTGATAGGAAAATGTGTGAAGGAGAAATAGTATTAACATTATTTAAGGGGACTAAACCCAACAAATTAAGCCATATGTGTGAATACTGAAATATTAGTTTCCCTTGTTGATATTAAACAAAGTAATGAATTGCCAGTAATTATTTGTCAAATTGGTTACTTTTTTTTTATTGATATATGTCTCAACTATGTCAATGAATAATTGTGCAAAGTTTCAACCTGATCCGAGAATGGGTGTGGGAGAAATAACATGTACACACTTTTTACCAGACAGAATGATATAGTTGAGTTAAGTTTTGTAAAAAGATTCATCCCTAAATAACCAATAGTGAACAGGGTTTCACTAGCTACAGAAAAGCCAAAAACTAACAAGTAACTAAAACTTCACATATCTAGGTGCTATTATCTCAGTTGATGGTTTCTTATCTTATACAAACGTTAGTTCAAAAAAAAAGATGATTTCGTCCTAAGCGTCATGCATGTTAACCAATGAATTAAATTCTGCCAAGTCACTGGTTTTCACCCCACTAGAAAGGAAACTATATGGAGAGCTCCCTGATCTGGAAACCACTGCGCATTTCATCTCATGTATTGGTCTACTCATCTGAACACTCCAACATAACAAATGAGAAGAAGAAGAACTGGTTTTCCTGGCTGGCTCAGGCAACACATTCCATGCTCTAATAGCACTAGGAAAGAAGAAGCATTTGAACAAATTTGTCCAAGCATATGGAATGAGAAATGTGCCTTTTACTTTGTGTCTTTCTGAGTATTTTGTTAGATTTTGTTTCTGTATTTGAAGATTATGGTTCAGTGTTTTATGTATAAAGGCCTATAAATGCTACTTTACTTTTCAGTCTTCTCTCCTGAAGACTTTCTAAATTTAGTGATTTTACTAAGTCTAAGGGTGTTACTGAGTTACTCTAGTCAAATGTGAATATTCGCTAGTTATGAATGATTGAATCTCACTGCTCTATTTTGTGTCTGTTCCAGTTTCTTAATGTTTTCTTGAGTTGATGGTTTCAAACCATGTCTCAAGACTTCTTGGTGACCTAAGAGTCAAATAAACTCCAGGATAGATGAGTGTTTGAAGTTGAATACAAATCTTCTAGTCTATTGGACAGTTAATACATCACAAATCACATTGTTAGTTTTGTGAACCAGTTGCCTAGCCGCTGCACTGTAATACTCAGTGTCAGTAGGCCTACTCAGATTGTGATTCGCTCCAGTGTGCGACTTGTAAATTGCATTTCTTGATGTTTTCCCACATATATTATATTATCTTACATAGAGTCTAATACAGACGTTACTTCAAAACAAAAGATTATTTCTGTTGGAAGATCTTTTAAAAGTCCTGATGATTGCGGTGTGGCCTGTGGGTATAGATAGATCTACATCTTTCAGTGTGGGATGAAAACAACCGAACAGCAGAACGACGGTATTCTAATGGTTAAGAAAAAAAAAAAGCTTCCGCGTGCACTACGTCATCAGAATATGTGTTAGAATTGCATAAATCCACTGGCTTTGGCCTCGAATTAGACGACTATATCTGTTGTGAAATAACAACATGTTTGACTTATTTTGACTAACTACAATGAGAGGCCTTATTATTTATTTATTTCTCTTAACCAAAAAGGGATAGCGACCAACCACATCTATCTCGATGCAATCAATGTAGATTTAGATCTAGAGGGAGGGAGGGACTATAGGCCTACCCACGACAACTTGAGTTATTTTTAGAAACAGCCCGTCATTGGCAACCGCTACGCCGTCACGCGTCGTGACGTCATAGCTTTTGGGGTACTCAACACCATTTCTCGAGCTCATTCAAACTTAATAAATAATTAACTTATTAAAATAAGGTAATCGTTATATTGTAAGTAATAATAATAACAATCTTTCTGCAAAAAGGTTTCCGAATTCGATCGGCAGTTCCTTTTTATTTTGAGAAAATGCTAAGTAGGTCAAAGGTCATATTTTTGACATTGGCCGTGATATGCATTATGAAAACCCCACAGTACCTTGGAACGTTACATGACGGTGAGTGTTTTGTAAAAATTATTTCACTGATAAATTTTCTAGCCTCAAGAAGGCTCGTAGTCAAAACAATGTTAGCCCTGTCTATACTATTTTTATTCCCTTATTGTCTTCATAATTGTATAATGTTAAGGCCAATTATGAATATACAGCTTAAAAAAACGCCCGACGCTACTGCGCATAAGATTACATTACAGGGCTCGTCAATTCATGGAAAAATAAAAGAAAGGCGAGAGAGAGGCGAGGGCTTAACTAAATTTTAGTCACCATTGCCAGGATTGGGAATAATTTTATTTTGGGATCAAACAACCTCATTGCACTTGATCTGGTAATTAGAATTGTTGATTGGAATACCAGATCTAGATAGTAGCAAACTATAGAGTAGTAGATCTAATTAGCCTAGACTCCAGATCAGTCAGTCTAAATCTATATTAAAATTAAATAGTAAACTAAAATACTACATTAGAGTTAGACTACATGTAACCTAACTACATTCTCAAGTCTAGTCTATATGCACAGCCATACTATAGTTAATGCCATATAGACCTACATAGATCTATATACATACACAAGATCTTGATTATAAATTATCCAGATCTATTAAATATATACTCTAGTATCTAGATCATTAGATTGATTAGATCTACTCATAGAAAAACAAATCTACTAGTCTTGGTCTATTATAATCTATAATAATTAGACAATGAGTCACAATGTCTATTAAAGTGTCTCTAGTCTTAGGTCTAGATTGTCAAATATGTCGATATATCTAGTTTTGAAGTTCTAGAATCTAGATTTTGATATTATTTTAAAATTCTAGACTTTTAGTCTTAGTCTAAAATGTTGGAGGGAAAAACTCAGTTTGCAATGAGGTTTAGATGAATTTATATTACAAAATATATTATTAACATCTAGATCTAGTTTAGTAGTTGAAGTTATACTACTAATTATTAATAACTATTACTAATAGTGTAATAGTATTTATTATTTAATCTAGAGGTAGAGTAGATGTAGATTGGTTGGTCTCCTTCAGTTGTAGGACAACTATGGTTCATCTCATAAAAGAAAACACTTCATGCGCCTAATTTGAAGAGACACTCCCGTCCACACCCATTCTCGTTGTAGATCTCTTTGTCTTGAGTCGAGATATATATATATATATATATATATATATATATATATATATATATATGTAGATCTAGAGATCTAGGCTTGTCTAGTTCCTTATTTATTTGTAAACTATATATTCTATCCTAATCCTGCTAATCTTTGAGCTAGTGGTAAAAGATCTAGATTGATCATAGAATATCTCGACTAATAGATCAGTTAATAGGAGTTCAAGACACATTTAAATGACTTTATGTTGATGGACAATGGACCAGATTCTCAGTCCATGTTTCCAGTCCAACACTAGTTACAAAAATTTTGTATAATAAATGATACAGAAAAAAGTGTATTTATATAAGAAATTCTGGTAGAATCATGTTAGTGGAGATATATTGAAATCTTCTTTTTAAAAAAATTTGTCGATTTTATTGGAGACACCTCTCACAGAAACGGTGTACACAAATTGTGAAAGGTCCTGCTTAAAAGAGGAAACAATGTCACTTATAAATTTTAATTTTTGAAATATTGTTAATAATGTCATTTTCAGTTGCTTCTTCTTCTAGCCAGCTTTATTGCTGCTGAGCTGTGAGCTCTTTTGCAGACTGTGCCAAGGAAAAAAAAAGTCAGCTGTTTTCTTCAGTTGTTCAGCACTGCCGTACAGGGTGTTGATTATGTTGGGCTGTAGTGGAAGTAGGGTCTGCCTAAGGTGGATCAGGGAGGGGCATTCAAAGAGGATATGGTTTACGGTTTCAAAGGGGTGAGCGCAGTGTCCGCAAAGGGGTAGTTGTGTGGAGTTTATTTTGTTCAGGTGGTAATTTAATAGTGGTGTGTGTCCTGTTCTTAGTTGGTAGATTGTTCTTTGCGGGGGAGGAAGTTAATACTGTCCAGTTTGTTAGGCGTAGTCATTTCTTTGTACATGGCTCTGCCTGTGTTTCCTGATGCCCATTGGTTGAGCCACTCCTTTTTGTGATTGTTGACTAACATTTCAGTTGGTTAAAATTCAAACGTGGGTGAAAATTAATGAAAATTTAAAAGGTTTGTCCCTTTAAAAAATGACAAAAAAAAAGAATTAAATGCTTGTTGGTGCATACCCCCCCATCCCCACAAACACACACTGAGCTCTGGTCAGTACAGCATGTCAATATCTAACAATTTTAGAAATGCTCAGATAGATTATAGTTTAATTTACTTAATTTTGTAAAATATTACTTATGACATACAAAAATTACAGCTTTGTTAATATTGCAAACGCTACACTATAACTATAATAATTAAACATTACGAACATGTTACTTTCAGTAAACTTTTGTTTTAATGATTGTACAAACCACAATGTTTAAGCAATTTATTTGCTCAATTTTGAATGTATTTTAGGTTGCACAGCTTATATTTGCCAGATGGGAAGCAAACTTCATAAGTTCAAAGTTTAAAGTTAAAGAATTATTTTTCTGTGGTACCTTAAAGTTCTAAAATAAATAATACTTTTTTTTCTGCATATATTTAGGAATTTATTCATGTGTATAAGTTAATCGCTTCAATTGTTTGTGGATCACCTATGAAATGTTCTTATGGGGACCCCTCCCCCCATGTCAAGAGCATGTTTTAAATACTTGCCCAAAATTGTTTTATTTGTTATTCTTTAGGATGTACTGCAATGAGGAAGAAACGACCAAAAGATGGTCAACAAAGTTTAAACTATTGAATGTCTGTTAGCTGTTTTTAGTGAGTATTTTAGTTGTGCATGTTTACAGTTATGCTGATTTCTATACTTTTTTTTTTATGATTGTGATTACATACCTCATAAATTCTCATGGTGAAAAAAAAAACATGACATTTTTGCAAACATAATACAAAATAACTTTTTCAGTATAGCTAAGTTTATAGTTCGTCCATCGTGGTTCGATGATGACCACTTGGTCATCCAGGATGCTGAGGCCTTTGCACTTGGGTTTTGTGCCTCCTCATGAGTGAGACCTTTGTTAGCCCGGAAGGTTCGGCTGCACACTGGGCAGGTTATTCCAGCTGAAGCTAGTGTCGTTGGCCTTGCTTTTCTTCTCTGACGTTTTTCTTCTGCCAGGGTTGTTCTCTTTTCCTCAGTGAACTGTGCACCAGTTTTCACAGTGCGATGCCATGATGCTCTGTCATGTGCCTCTGTATCCCAGGTGGCTGGGTCTATGCTGAACGCTTTCAGAGAAGCTTTAAGGGTGTCCCTGAAGCATTTTCTTTGACCGCCTTCAAACTTTGCTTAGTTGGACATACAAGAGTCGTTTAGGGATGTGGTGGTCTTCCATTCTGCAGATGTGTCCTGCCCATCGCAGCTGGGACTGCGTCAGGATTGTGTGAATGCTTTGCAGACCCTCTCTTCGAAGGGCTTCAGTATCTGGTATTTTATCTTGCCATTTGACATTCAGTATTTTTCTTAGACATGTCATGTGGAAGTGGTTCAGTTTCTTTGCATGTTTTCTATACTGTCCACGTTTTTGAGGCATAGAGCAATGTAGGGAGGACGACATCTCGATAGATCCCTATAGCTGAGTACCTTACACATGTAATAATAATAATTGCAGCTTTTATATAGCGCTACTTTCATGCTTATAGCATGCTCAGAGCATTATGGTCCAATCACATTTGTGGACCATTGGGTTTGGGGGTATCTGGGAGAAGGTTTTCCGTGCTACCTTTAGGCATTCAGTAAACAAACTCTGCTCCAGTCAGGTGTCGAACCTCGAGCCCCCTTCATAGGTAGCCAAGTTCGAGCGTACTTAGCCTCTCGATCACGCTACCCACATATGAATCAGGCTTATTCTAATGTTACTTAGCTCTTATTTACAAGCTTATATTTTAAGAATCATATGATATGTCATTTTAATTTTATGAAGTGGTGCCATCTGAAACGTTAGCCTAGAGAAGGCTGAGCTCATTCTTTTGTGTATTTGTAAACAGTCTTGCAATTGATGAAGACTTAGCTAAGTCTGAGAAGAAAGTTTTAAAACAACCCAAATCATTTCTCATTTTCTAATTATAAACTTGGAATTGAGATTTGTTTTTGAAATTATTTCATTTCAGATTTATTAATTGAATATCATGGATGGTGGGGATGGAACAGGTTTTCCATTTGCTTCAGGAGAATTCAACAAGTAAGTTTTTAATTCAATAGAAAAACATTTTTTTAAATTTTGTTTTATGTAAATTAGAGCTTGTTTTTTTAAGTTTCAAATAAATCTTACGTTTGATTTTTTTTTTTTATTTACAGGGGGGCTGAATCTACAGACATAGTAAGTAAAATATCTAATATTTGTGATTTTTTTTTTTTCACATTTCTCTGACTTCTCATTAACTTTTTTTTTAAATATTTTTCTCTCATTTTCTAGTCATGGGGTGATATGTTTTTGGATGGGATACATTCAGATGATCCCAACTCATCTGACGCTGGAGTTATTGTTTCAGAGGGAACAAATATTGGCACAGCTATCCACGGAACAGCACATATGGTTCAACAGCAACCTAATGTTATTGGTGGTCAAGTGCAAGTTCAGTAAGTGGCTTTTTTTTTTCTTTCTGAAGCATTTCATTATATCTTATTATTGGCATATTTTTTCCTTACTTATGAAATATGCTTGAAACTTCTTTTTTTTTTTTATTATTATGTGGACACTTTTTTTTAGCACTATATTCAAAATAATGTTGAACAATAGTTTTTATAGCTTAACATGTAAAATGGTGGGCATTAATTTTTTTCTTAGGCCTTTTGGAGTAGAGAGTATTTGATGGAATGTTTTCCGTCTGCCTTTAATGTGCTCAGCTTACACAGCTGGATTTTAGTTTTTATGGAGTGTGTGCGCATGCTCCTGGTGTAACCTTGAGAAAAATTGGGCGGATGTTTTGGTTGTGTAGGCTGAAGAGTTTCTTATGTAACTACAAGGTGATCTTTGATAGTTTAAGCCGATAAATACTGGTGTTAAAGTTGAAGAAAGGGCAGACTAGTAAGTGACTTTAGAGACGCTTGTGTTTATTTCAAGTTCTACATTAAGAATTTAATATGCCTACGTCAGTTTATTTGAAATAGTAGTTTGGGGCTACAAGCCAATGACAGAGTATTAACACATTTCTGAATGTATGGCATTATATTATATATATATATATTGCTTTACATGGTAGACTTTTCTGAAATTGATATATGAATATCTTGGTAAATAAATGTTAAGTAATGGTTTCATGAGTTGAAAATGCTTAAGTAACCGTTAATCTAGAAACTATTTGAATTTGTATGTTCATGCATAGCTATTATAAACATATTTCAGTATTCCCACTCACTTACAAGGCTCATTGGGCAACAACACAGTACAGCATGTTAACAGTGGCACAGTTACTTATCTAACTCCCTCTGGTACAGCACATGTTAGTACTGCTAGTAGACTTCAGAATGTGTTGCCTGCTGCAGCACAAGTCACAGCATCCATTGGTCAGGCACAAAACAATGCAAAACTAGTACAGATTGCACCCTCTTTTCCGATGACCCAAGTTAGTATATAAAATAAAATATTGTACACTTTTAATAGCATATAAATACACCATTCATTTGCATTTACCTTTTTTTGCTAAGAATTTTAAAAAATGAACAAACCTTTTTTTTTTTTTTTTCTCAAAATCCATTTTCAGTTTTTGATGAGTGCTACTTATGTACTTAAAAAAGTTTAATGCATTCAGCATGGTTTTTTATTTCCTTTGATGCTATAAGCTTATTATCTTAATTTTAAACTAAAATAGATTCAGAATTTATGTTTAGAAAGTTTTCCTTTATGATGTTCAGGTCCAACAGTTAAGTAGTGTCCCAATGACTCTACTCCAACCTACTCAAACTTTGACTGGTCAAACTATTTATGGAGGTCAAGGTACAGCTGGTCTGTTTTCAGGACAAGGCTCAGTCCATATTGAAAATCCTAAAGTGGTCAATGTCAACTTTGGTCCCCATTTGATTGGCTCTGATAGTAGTGGACAGCAGGCTATAATACAGGTGAGTCATTTATGTCTTTTAATATATATATATATAATTCATATATTGTTTTTGAAGTTGTTTTTTTTGGGGGGGGGGGGGGGGGGGGTAGCATATCTTAAGTACACAGTTTTTAATCACTTTAGTTTATTATTTTAAAAATATGAGGGTTTTCTTTTAGACTGCAGAAGGCAAAAGAGTTCTCATCACTAATTCTCAATTGCAGCACATGCCTCAAGTAAGTCTTGTCTTATTATAAGGCTTCTATTAGACATTATAACCACAAATGCCTCTGCGAAGATTTGGCATAAAATTAAAAGGTTACAACATTTACCTCTATTAAGTTTTAAACTTGGAAACATAAGAATGCTATAGTTTGTGAGAAATAAAACTTATTTAGGACTAAAGTCACCTGTTTACCATGTAAATAAAAAACAACATATACTGTCAGAATTTCTGGCAAGAATCAATCATATTTTTAATGCATGTTTATATAGGACTTAATCAGGGCATTAACATTTTGAAACTAAGTAGTTTGGAAATAACCAGGTTTGGTAAGAATGGATGCAAGAATGCCAAATATATCTGTGGGAAATCATTTGACAGCTGGCACCGTCCCAAGTATTGAGGTTCACCAACATTTAACAGTTAAACCAAAATCTGGCTTGATTTAGTTGTAAAAATATAATACTAATAATTATTGGCATTGTCACCTTTCAATTACTTAGTCAAAAATGTAAACATAAAATTCTGCCAGCACAACATATGTAAAAATAAGGTTGAATTAAAAATAAAATTTGAACTACAAACAAAATTAATTAATTTACTTTACAATTTACAATCTGAAATATATAAAAAGAGTGATCTAGACATAGTTACATGGTGACTACCCAATTCAATGTAGTTTAATAACAAATTGAAAACTTTGGCCTACATTTAGGCCACTTTTTTTCTTTTTTTTTTTTTTTTGCATCTTTTTGCACGGTCCTCCCCCCTTTTATTTTCCCCTTCTAAGCACTCTCTGCTTTCCATTGGGGCTCCCATGCTTGCATGTATGAGTAATGGACAAATAATGTTCAATCTCTTGTGGTATCAAAGTGTTAATGCTTATGTTTTATGTTTGTTTGCTTTCTTGTGTACTCATTAAACAGTGCTTGCAGTATTTTGCTCCACAGTCCATCAGTCTGTCTCAGCTTCCTGTGGGCACCCATTTGATCAACCCTGGAGCAGGGAATGTTATCAGAGCAAGCATGGCTCCAGGGACCACCGGTGCTCGCCAGATACTGCTGCATAATATGCCTAGGCAAACTAGTGCACAACCGACTGGGCTGACCAAAAATGTTGTGCTTAATCCTGGGATCTCTCCTGTTATTGTGAGTTCCGTGTGACAAGAATTGATAGTCTGTTGGTATAGAGCATGTTATTGTTTCATTTAAATTGTAAAAAAAAATGTTCTTTTTATTTTAATAAGCTTATGTTTAAACTACATTTCTGTGTAATAAGATTATCTTTTTTTTCCATTGACTTGGGTTCAGTATCAAAGTGGTCAAAGTGGCCAGTTACTTCAGTCCCATCCTACACTTATCACTTCTGGAACAGGGTTACAGGTGGTCAATACAGGAGGAAATCAGGGCAATCAGGTCCAGTTAATTGCTCAACCTTCAATGAATCAATGTGGAATGGGGCAGCAGGTAATGAATGTTTGATTACTTTTGCTTAAGTGCATTGGTTAAAATTATTAGTTCACTCTTTATTGTCTGACATTTTATGATCTGATGCAGTGCCAGCATAAATTCATGTAATTGATGTATACTGTCAGAGATGCCTACAAGTGCACATCTTGCGTATGTTGTACCCTAATGGGCTTGAACATTTTTCATCGCATCATTATCTTCTCTTTCATTGCTGACTCTGCAAAGAATGGTCTAAAAGAAGAAAATCTGAATTCTTTCAAAATGGGATAAAAATATTTCCGGTGTCTGCTTACCTTGTAAAAAAAAAAAAAAATACCCATTGAGAATAATAGATGTCACCAAGAGAGCCAAGCAAATCATTGCTTTGGGTATAAATGTAAATTCACTTCAAGAATAAAATCCCATTCTTTTAAATGAATTTTCTGTTGGTGCAATTATGGAATCAGCAATAAAACACTAGAGGCGTTCTGATCATAAAATCATTGCCAAGTGACAAGAACAACATTTTCACATATTCTAGAAAATTCTATGACAAAGACTAAATATTTTGAAAAATGTACAGAATGTCATACATAACTTAACCTTGTGTCAATTTTTGGGATTGCTGCATTTCACGCTTGAATGATTTTAGTCTTTCCTGGGTATAGTTCTTAATATTTAGGAAAATACACATTTGCCCCTCAAAGTACACATTTCCAGGTCTGGGAATATCCATTTTGTCATCTCTATACTGTAGTATGTATATTTGAAAAATAGTTAGCCTTAAATTGTAATTTAGTGCAATATGTAAGGCTGAAATCAAGTGTTTTGTAGATCAATACATTTTGGGAAGCGTGGTTGAGAGGCTATGTACGCTTGTTGGCTACCTATGAAGGGGGCTCGAGGTTCTACACCCGACTCGGGCAGACTTGTGTTAACTGAGCGCCTAAGGGCAGCACGGAAAAAACTTCTCCCAGATTCACCCTCCTCCCCCTGGTCCACAAATGAGATTGGACCATAGCGCTCTAAGCATGCCATAAGCTAGAAAGTAGCACTATATGAAAGCTATAATTTATTATTATTTTGTCGTCTATTGTTTTTGATGAATATTAGGATTCCTCCATATAATGTCTATAATTTATATTTTGTTTCAGATCAGCTATATTCATATATATATATATAATGTCTATAATTTATATTTTGTTTCAGCTCAGCCAAAGTACAATAATGAATTTTATTAATAACCAGAGTGGTGGTAGTCAGATTGCTGGTCTTGTACCTGGACAGAATATTTTTGTGAATGGACAAATGTTAAACATTGGTCAGATAGGGGGCCTGACAATGTCTCAGCTACAAGTGCAACCCAATTCTCAAGGGGGTGTCACATTAGCCAATCTAAACACAAACGTGAACCGGTCAACACAGTTTCAACCCACAACTCAACATTTGGTTATTCAGTCTAATGGTCAACAGCAAATCATGCTCCAGCCAAACAATGCCTCTCCATCTCTTGTAACAGCCACAGCACAGAGGCTTAACTCAAGCATTCAGGGTGGCAAAGCTGCCAGGGCGCCCACACCCAATGCTAACTCCGCCTCTTCAACTCCAGTAGCCACGCCTACTCCGTCCACGCCGACCCCAACTCCTACACCCGATCTCCTGCCAGATTATGGAGGCCAAGGAAGTAAGATGAACAATATTCTAGAACAAGCTCTCCAGTTGTCTGATATTGACTTACAATCTTTTGAGGATGAGGATTATTTCAAACTCCTTGACAATTCTTCAACTACTTTGGTGCAGCCCGAAATCCCTACACCACCTGTCAAAACCAAACCACAGTCTACCATAACCAAATCAAAAAGTACTAAATCTAAATCAAAGACTACTCAGCCAGTGGTTTCAGTTCCTAACAGTACCATTTCATTTCAGAACACAAAAGCACCATTTCAAACTTCACATGGGCAAAAAGTTACTCTTAGCTCTGACCAACAAATTATTAGCAACGGTCAGGTTTATGTTGTATCAGCTAATGGTCAGCAACTTATTCTTCAGCAACAAGTTAAAGGCCAGGTAACTAGTGCAGATGTGTCTAATAGTATTTCTTCTATTAGCCAGAGACCTCACAGAGTCAATCATCAATCCAATCAGAGTACAGACTTGAGTAGGCAGTTCAAACAAAATCAAAATATTCCTGTTCCCTTGACAAAAGAAGAAGAAGATAAAGTGTTCACCAGTGGCAGTGTAGGAAACATTGCTACTTCAAGTAGTCCCATTTTACCAGTCTCATCATCACCACTTGTATATAGCAGGCCCTCTACACAGGCTTACTCCAACGCCAATATTTCTCCTTTGGGATTGAACCAGACACAGGTTAAAAATCAAAAGATCACGACCTTGACAGGTACATTTTTAAAACAAGAGCCATTAGTACAAACTGTGAAGCAGGAATTTGGTATTGCAAATGTGAAGCAGGAACCTGTATCAGAGATACAGGTTTCTATCTCGGAGTCTCCAACTTTTAGCCAACAAGTTTCTTCATACAATCATGTAGCTGTGACTACCTCAAATGTTATGACTGCATCATTGCCAGTCATCACCTCTTCAGTCTCATCACTAACTGCCAACTCCACATCGACAACACAGTCTCACCAGGCAACTATCATGACCTCATCTTTCAACTCACAGCAAACGTCCAGTGTTCATCCTTCATCAGTGTCCTGTGAAACTTCTACTGTTTTTACCACAGCTGTGTTCACACAGGCACTGTCTAGTCCAACATTTTCATCCGTTTCTACATGCAGCAAACCAGCTTCAGTAAGTTACATGCTACTTTTAATCTAGAATTCAGTTTTGTTAACTCCATACAAGGCTAAGTTGTTAATTTGAATAAAAAGCCACTGATTGGTGCTCCAAAGAGCATATATTTTAATATGGACATAGAAATTGAGATTCCTAGATGTAAAAGTATTCTAAATATATTTTGAAAAGTGAGTTAGTAATCCACAATTTTTGTGTTTTTACGTTTTTACCTAGTTATAAAAATAAACTAAATATATTATAACTATGAAATGTGAGCTAGTAATCCACAATTCGTGTTGATTTTTAGCTGCTCCTTATAAATTGTCAGTTTTGAAAAAAAAGGATGTTGTTTTCAGCATTAAAACAATTTACTTTGTGCTGACAATATGTTGTAAATCATTTGTTTCTGAATTGTTTAACTATCAACTGACAAGATGACTGCTAGTCCCTGGTTTAGTATAAACTGCACATTCAGGAAAGAAAATCTTTACTGCGTTGCCTGTTGATCCCAGCTTACCGTTTATTTAGTTCACACGTTCTGCTACCCTCTTGATCATTTCATGACTGGGTCAAGACCTTGTTCATCTAGTAAGAAGTGAAATTACTTTATAAATGAATGACAACCAAGACACAAGCCATGGATCTTTTGACCCTAAAACACTGCTCCAAAAGGGACCAGCTTATCCAAAAGAATCTCTGCCATTCGTAGTTTTAATTGGATCTCATTTGCTACTCCATTGTTACATGACCCATTTGGAGTCTCCTCCACTCTCTCTTTACTCACATTTCCAACTAGACTAACACCGAAGTCCCCTTTAAATTGTATCTCTAACAGGACGATAGGGATTAGATAAATATGGGTGGCATTTTAGGTACTTAACAATCATACTCATCATAATGAATAACTCAAGTCTCTCCATTTTTAACATTCTGTATCTTTAGTTTATATATTATTATGTATTAAGAAATTGAATTCATATCAATATATATATATTTATTTAAATGTACTTATATATATTCTTGAATATATGTATTTATCTAATGACCATATTAAAAATAGCCATTCTCATTAGATAGCTTTAAGGACGGCTGCCATCTTGTGTGGTATGGGCTCTGATTCCCATAGTTCTGTTGTACTGCAGGAGGGTTGGGCTATGATTCAACAATAATTCTGTAGGAACATTTGAAACATGGAAAACAAACATTAAACAAAAATGTAATCAACTCATTTTCACCTCCTATTAATAATAATAATATTATCAAATTGGATATAAGTTTCTTTTTCTGCTATACAATAACTTTCTTTTTTCTGCTATACAATAACTTTTACTTTATGATCATTCTCTAATGTGGTTTAGCAGGAAAGCTTTTTAGCAGTAGAAGTATTAAACTAATTAAGCTTAATATATTGTTCAATCATCTCCTTTTTTTATATTGTTTTAAAGGCTCTGAAAGAGAAAGATCCAAGCAGTGTCAAAGTGATGACTCCTATAAAGGTAAGGTCTATCTAATTACACAAATCTTTCTTAGAAATATATAATTCCAGCAAATGCAAATATAAGCAGAACTGCTACCACTTTGGTGAACTTTTGAACATAGGAAACCTCAATTTTATTTGTGTGTGTGTGTTACCTGATTGAAAAGTAGCTTCATTTCACTAGCCTGTAGAAATGTTTAGACTACCCTCACCATATTTATACTCAACTGTATATTGTAATATGTCTAACCTTGGTCTGTAGAGTTTGTTGATTCAGAAGATTGCTTGAGTATTTCTGTGCTTGCAGTATTTCCACAGTTGAGTTCTTATTAACAGACTTACAGAAAAAGACTTATAACACATAAAATAGAACAAGTCAACAGTCATAGATCAAATATGAATGTTTAATTCAGAATGGGAACAGTCTAGTCTCAGTCACGTTGAAGATGTTACTATTATAGTCTAGCCTCAACTCTTTATTTATCTATATCTAAGCTACGGTCTCGCTTTGAATTAATGTAGTCAAAATTGTGGATTCACCAGCAGTCCCCTAAAATGCGTCTTTACAATATACATATACACACATTCATGGTTAAGTTTTGGCTGCTCTTAGTTTTGTGCTGTCTCATGATGTTTGGATCTCAAAAACTAAAAGCACTATTCAAAACTGATTTTAATATCACTTCTATGGTATTTAACTCTTTCACTCCGTAATTATTTTCCTGGTTCCGATGGAATTATTCATTTTGTGTTTCACTATCCTGTTATGATTAAACTTTAATAGCTTTTTGTATGTAATCAGGAAATGTTATATTAGGTATATAATTATAAGAAAGTGTATGCTCTTTTTATATAACAAAAATTAAAGTTCATAAAACCAAAAATTAATTAAATTTTATGGGGTCAAATCAATGTTGGTATCGCCAGTTAGGAGAGAAAGAGTTAAAATAGGTGCAATAGTTCCTATTGGTCTTCCAAAATGGAACTATTTGAGCAGTTTCTTCCTAAACATACTCAATTTTTTAAACACATTTTAAAAGTCTTACATAGTTTTACACTTTTACTACTGTATTGTAATCAAAGTTTCAACAAGCTTTTTGTGCAACTTTATGTGTGAGTTTGACTGACCTCCGTGTGCCTCCTATGAGTTAGTAATGCAAATTCTTCTTCTATTTTGTTACTTTACTCCCCTAAGCCCAATCATGTTTGATAAAGAGAAGTAAGAACTTTCATGCAATATTTTCCTTCTAGGCAGCCTGCCTTTAAAGATGTTTGTTTTTTAAATGTGTGCATCTGATAGTTTAAAAAAAAAAAAGTTGTTTTAATTTTAAATAATTTTTTTTATTAATCCTCATTTTTCAACTGAGAGAAATTTCATACATGAAAATGAACAAAATATTAAGCTTTGAACATGAGCCCATTTTAAAAATAGTTTTGAACATTTAGGAAAGTATTACAACTCAGTGTAGTTAGTTATTCTAAATTGATACAATTGATAAGTGATGTCTATATATATATAAAGCCATTGCTGTTGTTTAAACATTAAATTTACAGTGCCTACTTGTTTTATTATCATTAATTTTAATAGTACACTATTTGTACTTTCAGATAGCTAACTCCACATTGATGTTGAGCTTAACACCAATCCAGAAAAAGAGATTGGAAGATCATTTGTCCAACATGAGCCTTAAAGAACAGAATGACTTCTTGACACATCAGCAAAATATCATCCGTCGCTCTCAGCAAGTTCAGCAAAAACAATTGGAACAGCAACAGAAATACCAGCAACAACAAAAACTTCAACAGCAAAATCAAATTCCTCAACAACTGCAACAGAACCAAATTCAGCAACAGCTTCCCCAGAGTCAAAATCAGCAACAGTTTATACAGAATCAAGTTCCTCAACAGTTTCAACAGAATCAAGGTCCTCAACAGTTCCAACAAAATCAAGTTCCACAGCAGTTTCAGCAAAATCAAGTTCCACAACAGTTTCAACAAAATCAAGTGCCACAACAGTTTCAACAAAATCAAGCTCCACAACAGTTTCAACAAAATCAAGTTTCTCAAGGATTTCAACAAAATCAAGTCACTCAGCAATTTCAACTAAATCAAGGCGCTCAGCAAAGGCAGCAAATGCAGACACAAATGTCAGCATCACAATCTCTTCAGCAGTCCCAGTCTGTTTCAGCACAAACTCCTCTTCAGGAGAACATAAGACAGTATTCTAATCATTCTAATACTGTAGACAATACTCTGTCTACATGTGCTACTGGAGTAACATCATTACCAGCTACAGTACAGGTCTGAATTATTAAGTTCTAAACAAACATTTTTTTAAATACTATTTTTTTTTAATTGTTGAACATTAAAAAAAAAAAAAATGTTGTTTACAGGAACTTATGGATAAGCCAGAAGACAATCAGTTGAGTTTCCAAGAACAGACACAAGTACGACACCCTATTCCAGTTCCACAAGCACCTCCTCAGCTGGCTCCACAGATGCAAACCTCTCTCCAGCAGACCTATGTATATCCTTCGATGGGGCGATGTTTGTAAGTCTTCACTGTTGTGAGATTCTTATTTGTTTGTAATTGACTTGTTAAAAAAAACAACAGTTACACCATATTTTTTTAACATATAAATTAAAAAGTGCAAGTGTTTTATTAAAAATTTTTCTAAAAATTTCATTATTGGTTGTGGGGTTGTTGTTTTTTTTTATGAAAATGTAGCATTGAACTTTGATTTCACTTTGTTTTTCTAATCACGAGATTGATATGTAATGATATGTAAATAAAACTGGACACTAAAAATGTTTGATGTTGGAATAAAATTACAATGATGTAGGTGTGTGAAAAATTAATAAATGTTAAGGTTAATGAAAAAGGAACTTTCGGGCACTTCGGCAGATAAGCTGATATTATGTGAAATGAAATACTGCTACGTTTGAATGGAAAGTTTGGTGATAAGTAGCTCAAGTACATACAAAAAAAACTTTGTGTTTTGTTTTCAGAGCTGAACAGCAGTTGTTGCGTGACAGGACATTAGCGCTGGGCCCTGATGTCAGTTCTCCTTTTAAAAGTCTTTCTGATGCTATGAGAAGGTTGGTACGCTACCACACTCTTCAAGATCATAAACCTGAGGAAGGCTCTAAACAGATGAGAAAATGTGAGTATTGAATTGAATTGAAATATTAAATATTCTATTTTAATAACTAGGTTCTGTTTCACTCCTGTGAAATTGCCTTTACATTAGTGTGTTTGTGGATTGATGTTGAGGAGACGTAATAGATTTGTTCTGACAGACAAATCTAACATTTTGTGTCCACATTTTATAGCAAGATAGTACTACTATGAGCACAATGTCTTAAGGTTTGATAGTCAGCTCCAGAGGTGTGAACCCATAGTCTTTCCATAACAACAGCAGTATACCCATCTTTTAATGTTGTTTTAGGCTTCAATCCCCCAACTTGTTTTGTAATTCACTTGACAATAGTGACTGAAAGACTATACTTGTATAGGTGTATACAAAACTCAAAGTGACCCTAGCTCTGTTTACTCACTTTAAGAAAGATTAGTCACTAATAATGTGGTTTAGTGGCAAGTATCCTAGTATACTAGTAATAATATGCTCCAATCAGGTTTACCTGCTCATAAGGTATTTTATCATTCAATGCAATATATTTGCTTTACAGTATACATTTATCTTAATGTTATTTTGTGTATAGTTATTAATTTTAATTGTCACCAATACACTCTTGCATTATTTATAAACAATTGTTATTTGTTTGAATTCAAATGAAGGGGATACTAAATACTCCATTGTGTGTGACTATCTGATCAAGAAAAAAAGGCGCTACATGAAAAGATTTCACAAAATGAAATTGTTTTATGATATGGTGAGTAGATGATTTGATTTGTGTGTGCTCAAAGTAGTAACACTGACAACATTTGGCTTAAACTACAGCTTTAAAATTCATACTTTACAGTGTCCAGAAAAGAGTCCAGAATACATTCAAAACTTGTTGTGTTTTAATGAACAGCTGCAAGATGTTATCAATAGTGAAAAGGAACAGGCTAAAAACTCTCCTGGTAACTAGACTTGCTTTTGATACAATGTTCTTGCCATATAGTGTTGATCTAAGGATAATTTTCATTTATTGTTTATCCATATCAAAAAAGAATAGCTTCAATCTAGGCAATGAAAATTGCTAAATAACCTTAAAGGGGGAAAAGCTTAAAATGACTTGACTTCCATATGAATATTAAAAAAATTATATAACTGGTGTGTTTAACATATTTTCGTGCATATAAAAAAAACCTGCAGGTTATACAAGTTTTAACAAACGAATGGCAGCTGTGCTGGTTTAAAAAATTTTACTCAAACATAGCATAACTGAAACTATGGGACTTTATACCTCCTCTAGTTAGATGTGTGGTTGTGAAATGTTCATTGGAAAGTTATATGAACATCTCATTCTAAACCTCAGGAAAACAAATAGTACTGATGATAGTATTTTATGTACCTGTGGTTTACAGCGAGTCACGCTTAGCACATGCGGGGTATATAAGGGTGCTTGTATGGTTTTGTTTTTTTTGTAATAATAACACAATGATAGTGTAATATTAATTTTTTTTTTTTTTTTTTCAACTTTCAGAGAGTTTTGAACCTTTGCAGCCTGGTCTCTGTTCACAGTCTTTCAAAACTGAACCACCTGACTCTGACAAATTATCAGAGTTGGACCATGTGCCCAGTGTGGATTTGAAATTGAATGTTGGTAAAAGAGATTTGAACAAGTTTGATGTGAAACTAGACCGTCCAGAGTTAGATATCAAATCTGAGAAATCAGAGTCTCCCTATGAGTCACCATCTGGGCACAAAAGAAAGCTAACTGAAAAAAGTAGTGGGACATTAAAATTTGTCTTTAAAAGGCGGACAACGGATAAGGATAAATTTATTGTCAAGAATTCTTTTGTAAATCAAGAAACATTGCCTGAGGATTTAAAACCGGTTGTTAATTTAGAAAAAAGTGATAGTGAATATGAGTATGACTCCCATTCTGCAGTGACAAATAACCAACCAGTGATAGTTAGAAGAAGGACATCCTCTGTTTCTAGGCAAACTTCCTACGATGCTGGTAGCAGTGAAGGTAGCTCATCTAATTCTAACAGTTCCAAAGTAGAAAGACACTTCTCATATGAAGAAGTGGAATCCAGTCAAGACGAGGATGATGAAGAAGATGAAGATAAAAACACAGATGAACCTAGTGAAGATGATGCAGATATTCAGGAGGATGAAGAGGAAGATCAAGGTTCTCACGAGGAAAGAACGCATTCCAAAGGCAGGCATCGTGTTTCCTTTGGGGATAGCGTTGAAGAGATAAATAGTGATGATGCATTCATGGAACCTTTTGAAAGTGGTGGCCCACACAAGCAGAGTGGGTCAAGTCAACCTAAGTCAAATATCTTTGAAACTTTTGGGGAACCAAATTCAAACCTGAAAAAAAATTCCCACAGCTCATCGCTGAGTGGTTTAAAATCTAATTTGACATATCCTAATTCCAACTGTAGTGTAGGCAGTGGCAATATCTACAGTGAGAAGAGACCTCACTCTAACCAGTTCTCATATAGTGCAAATGACACTCCTGGTACATTCCGACAATCAGCATTACAAGTTTCTCCTCTTCGACAAAAGGAGGGTATGTTAAATAGCAGCTGCTCTACCACCCACAAGGGAGA
This sequence comes from Biomphalaria pfeifferi, assembly GCA_030265305.1. Classification (NCBI taxonomy): domain Eukaryota; kingdom Metazoa; phylum Mollusca; class Gastropoda; family Planorbidae; genus Biomphalaria; species Biomphalaria pfeifferi. Next base: position 859,363 of record JASAOG010000075.1, read on the forward strand.
GCCGATTTTTACCACACCTAATAAAAGCTTGTTGCAGACATCTGCCATGTTCAACTCTTCAGATGATGAGGATGATAATGGTAATAGCTCGCAAAGAATTTCTTCCTTTGAGATTGACAATAAAGATCCTCAAAACAGCATGATTAATGACTCTGTTAGATCAGCTATCAATAGCGTACTTAACCAGGAGGACAATGACGATTCCCAGTCTAGCTGGTCATCCTCTGCTCGTCGAACATCTTCGTCAGCTCGTCACAGCTTGTTTCACTCAGCATCACCAGTTGCTGCTCAGAGCCGTGATGCAGACTTGGATGCAGCTGTTCAAAGCATAATGAATGATTAGAACTCGCAATTCTAGATGAAAGGAAATGTAATATTTGTATATTAAAATGTTGTGTAGTTTTTGTTTTTCCCATGTGTAGATTGTGATGAAAGCTTTTATGTGTAACATGTACTCATTGTGTACATCACTCCTATTTATTGAAAGACTGTGTCATAGTTCTATCAAGTATTATTCATTTCTACACAATAATCTTAATCAATTGTTTAAGTAAATCTTTAATCAAATCTTTTAAATAATTGTGTACTATACAAAGCCAACAGAACTTGTGTGCATTAATCATATCAGATGTGAGTCAGCTGCTACTTTTTCTATTTTTAAGTCGGATGTCAGAATGTTGTATTTGGTGCATCTGTTGTATTCAGGCCTCTGGAAAATATTTATTATCTTGCAATAGTCATTTTAGAGTTATCTTAGGAACGCTAAGAGATTAACTTCTTCTTCGTTCTCTTGTTTAAAAAGTCTTAGCATCAAGAAGTGCATCTAGAGTTAATTTGGATTCTGTGAGGCCAAAAATAGGATCAAGCTTCTAGGACAATTAGAAGGTGAAAGATAGTTGCCTATCAGAGCTTGTTTTATAACTACAACCTTAGTTGAATATTCAGGCTCAGTTACTTAATGAGATACAGTCTCAAATGTAGGATTACAAAAGCTTAGCCTTTGAGAGAATAATTTGTGAGCAAAAGAACTGAAATAATTTGATAGAAATATTTAAACTTCTACTATTGGTCCAGTAGATATCAGTTATGTTCTTGTTTTTTTAATCTTTTTATATGTTTAGTTCACATTAATAGTAGTAAGTTATATGTGTTGATTTTTTTTTTTAAAGCTTGGTTTACTACAAAGGACATGCAGGTTTGAAGGTTTCCTGGCCATGACACTTCAATGAAATATTGATGTGCATTAGTTCCTTCCATCCTAACTTAATAATCTACCTATTGTGAAAGAATTGTTTACTTTCTGAATGTTACTTTAGGCATAGTTTTGCTAAAAGGTGACATGTTCATTTATTCACATACTAGTTGAATGTCTACTCAAATGTCATGGTCACATAGAACAGCAGAGTGTGTTAAGAAACTTGCTCATAGTGTACTATCTAGGGATATTTCAATGTATGGTTAACTCTTTCTCTCCGTAATTATTAACCACATTCTGGTGGAATCAACGTTGGTATCGTTTGTTAGAAGAGAAAGAGTTAAGTTCAGCTCACAAAAGAAGCAAATAAGCTCAATGTTAGCACCATAAACAACATGTGTGTTCAGAACCTAGATGTCATTCTTTGGAAAGAAGAAATGAGACATGTTCTATTGTACTCAAACATTTCCATCAAGGCCTTCATATTAACTCTTTTCTGACCACTCTCTCTGTATGTAGTGCAATAGTCAGTTGAATTGCATGCATTTGTAATGTAACAATGGATTGTCTTTCAGTTGAGGTGGCTTGCCACTAGCAAACTACTTAAATCATGTTTTACTACTAGACTGAATATATCTGGTTTCATAACATTTTGTCTGTAGCAAAGCCTTTCAAGATTATTATTATAATAGAGCAGAGCTTCTTCACTAGAACTTTTATGTATTACAATGGAAGTTAGTTTTTATTTATCTTAGTTGTTTTTTTTTAAAAATAAAGCCAATTGGTTTTTGATCACTGCTATGTTAATTCAGATACTGAGAGAGAATGTAATGATCATTGTGTCTGTGTGTGTTTGTCAAAGTATCTCTTTAAGAGGCAGCAAAGTTCCTTAACCATTGATCCCAAAAAAAAAAAAAAAAAAAAAAAAGCCTGTCATGCTTTAAAAATGATCATGTTAGTATAAATATCTTTGATTGTCTCATGATGGCTGTTAGGCTAGTGCAAAACAAATCTATTCTAATTAGGGTAAATTGTGTACAAATCTATTGGAGTTTAGTTTGTCTATTTATAGTCTGGCCATATTTGTAATAAAGATGGAATTGACTGCATATCAAAGGATTCCACCTTTGATTCTAAATGGCTTTAACATAGCTGTGGCTATGGTTGTAATCAAATGTATTGTGATACCCTTGATGTGTTGCCCCTTACAATCAGATCTAGTAAAAACTTGTATGAAATTAGTCATACGGAAACAGATCTGTTCTTCAGTTATTGTTTGTTTGTTGTTTTTTTTTAAACATTTTTATTTTTACAGATTTTTGTTGAATCTGTAAATGGCTTTTCAAATTGTGAAAACACTTAACAACTGAAAACAAAATAGTGGAGAAAACTAAAAACTTTTGCATGGGTTTTCAGCTGTTGGAATGTGTCTGCTCTAATGACTCAGATTGTCAAACATGCCATAATGGATGTGGTATGGTGCTAATTTAACTTATTCATTTGTACATTGATGTACATGAAAACAACTCAGGACATACACACACACACATTATTCATTGGTTATTGCATTGCTTGATTCTAGAAACATTGAAATGTCAGTAGAAACAAAGTGTCCTCTTGAGTGGATAGAGTCTCAACAGTATTAATAATAAGCATAATTTGTATATTTTTATTTTCCCAAAGAGTAATTATTGCATTTGTAAATCTCATAGTTTAAATCTAGTACTTGAATGACATGTGGTTTCTGTATGCATTGTGGTAGTTATCAGTTGACACTGTGCTTAATTTAAACTTTGTCAAGAGCTGAGAGCTTGAAGACTGAACATAATCAACATGTAGACCAAGACCTGGGTGTTCACTTACAGTGATTGATCCATGCCAACTTGATCCATGATAGCTATTCACAATTCTGCACCCTGCTCAGTTCAAGCTCAAATGAAACAATGAAATAGCAGAGTGAATATTTGACTCAACAACTGTCTTGACAAATGTGACTGTACCCCTAGCTCTTCAATAATTAGTGTTTGTTCATTTTAGAAAGTGAAATCAAAGACTCTAGTTCTACCAGGAATGTTTTTGAAATAGTTATTAAGTAGTTTGTTTTTTTTTAGTTGTTTTAATTTTTTTTCCCTCATCAAGAAAGCATATTTTGTGATAAGTTGCTACCTTGTTGTATTAGTAAGTCAACCAGTATACAATGGAACCTTAATATAAATCCATTTCAGATGAAGAAAGTGCTAGTTTCATTTTCTTTTCGAAATTCATTTTGTTTCCTTTCCTGACATTTCTGTTCCCTTTATACAATTTAGATGTACGGTATCTTAGAAATAATCCTGACTAGATCATGTATGAGCCATTTGTCAGTCATGCAGAATGGTTTTGACAGAATTTGTCAGTGTATCACTGTTCCAACATGAGAAGTTATTTTAAGTCTTTTGTTTTCTCAAAACTCTCAAACTATTGACAATTCAATTGATTCATAAGCTAGAGAGCTATTAGACTTTTTTACAATTTTATCTAGAGATTGACTTGTGGCAGATAACCCAAATTTGGTTTCAAAAATTAACTTAGATTTCTAATAGGACAAATAAAACATAAATTGAGGCACCACTGTAGGTGAAAGAACATGTATTTATTTGTAACCAATGTTCTTGTATTTTGACTTGGTCTAGAGTTACTTGCATTCTAACTTAAATTATTTCATTTCTGTTCCATGAACAAATTCATCCCCAGTGTGAACAGTGCTATGCATTTTGTAGAGCAGGGCTCTACACAAGTTTTTGGTGTGATTCATCCTCATTTTAGATGCTCCTAAACCATTCAAATCTTCAAGTGATTACAATGATCAGTATTTGTTTCACATTGTACATAGACTCTTGGTGTTGTACTATACCTCTTGTTTTATACATATACATACAATCTATGTAAATAATGCATTGGTTTGTTTTGTAGACATTTTTTTTTCTATGCCAATCTCACCCATATCATATCAGCATATCCATGATTTAATATACTTGTATCATATAAAGCTATTTGTTTGTTTTATTTAAATAATGTGCAACTGCTAACTCTAAGTAGTGTGTGAATTGCATATACCATAAAGGAATGTTAGTTCTCAAAATGGATAACCTCAAAATATATATATGTATGTATACAGTCCAAGACAGCCATAAAAGCGACTACCACACCTAAGAAAACCATGAGTGGTGGTGTGGCTGTGCATGCCTTCACTAGAAAACCATGATACAAAACAGATGTTGAAGTCCTTCATCTTGATACTGGTCGCTGAGTAGATTGAGAAGTTGCAAACAAAATGGCAGGCACATTGTTGTTATTAAGATAAGAACTAGTTAGTGGACACCAGGCCTAGCCTGCAATGCTTGAGGTTTTTGACTCCGTGTTCATGTACCCCATAGTGTAGCCTAGCGATGGGAAACGAACCGAACTCGAACCTCACTTATGACCGAACTTTGAAACTGCTTGTTACGAACCGAACGAACCCTCCTTTTCTTAACCGAACTAATTTTGCAATTTGTACATCCCTTTTTAATATTTTGGGTTAAAAATATATATATATATAAAATAATTAAATATTTTATTTAAATTCTAATGATTCCATTATACTTTGAAAACTTGGGAGGGGGGGGGTATTTTGAAAACTTTAAAAAGAACAAAAAAAGCGGCGCACTGTGATGCCCATGGGTTTTCCGTACTTGCCGACTCTCTCCAGGCCTTGAATTTTCGCGGGCTGTTCGCAATATTGGTTTCGAGTTGAATAGGCGCCCTCTAATTAGATCTAGATCTAGACTCTAGTTCCTAGTAAGTAGAAAGTCAACATTAAAATATTGTCACTTTTATTTGAGATGGCTGTTAGTTGATAGAAGAATATTTTTTGCCGATTAGAGAGTGTAGATATAAATAAGTTCATTTGTGTTCTAGTTTAAAATACATTTTAATTATCTTCTATTAAGTGATTTATTTTTACAAAATTGTGAAGTATTCCATATTGGAATATTATCAGTGGCATAGCAAAGGAGGGGGAGAAATGGAAAATCCCCCCGGGCCCCAAATAAGTGTTTTTTACAATAAATATTCAATATTACTCAAAATGCAGGGATCCCCAAAGAGGTCCGGGCCCCCAAATGATGAAAAATTCCTATCTACGCCCTGAATATTTTTACTATTATTCTGTTTTGCATTATTAATCATCAGTATTTTTAATGCAGCGTTTCTCAAACTCCCCTGTGGGTGGGGATGGCGAGTACCTTGAATTGTGGTATGGGGACACGCAACTTCTTTACAAAAAGGGGTGTCATAGAGTGTGTGTGTGTGTTTTCTGGTTGCGGTAAGAAGAGGTTAAGCGATTGATTGGTGTTTATGCATTGAGGATGATGAAATTAGCGTAATGCAAATGTGAAACGGCAGACAATCCTGAGACATGAAAGAGTAAAGACGTTTTGTGGTGACCTAGATTTTGTTTAAATAGCAGTATATTTCATGAATATTACATCTCTATCAAAAGTTAAATGTGTGACTATTGTAATAACAGGCCCTATTGAGTTGTTTACGTCAGAACTTTATTTTAAAGTTCATTAATTTTATATATTATTATAAGGCTTGTCTTCGAGTCCAAAGGTTAGTGAGGAATGCAGTTTATCCCATGGCTGCGCAGGCCCAGCTGTGACCTACATATTTTGCCACACGCAGGGCAAACATAACCACTGTCCGCAGGTGGTCGATTTAGTTTTTCTTTTCGCGTCTGCGTTTGTCCTCGGCAGCGGATTTTCTTTTGGTCTCAAATGTGTATCACGCGGCCTTCGGGAGTGAACTCCAACTGACTCGTTCTAAGGCCGCATGCAACCAAGTGCTCTCTTCTATGTCAGCTAAGCAAAGTTGACGCCTAAGCTGGTCTTTGAAGCGTTTTCGTGGGGCGCCTTTGTTACGTCGAACACCTTTTAGCTCACCAAAAAAAGACTGCCTTTGGCATACGTTCGTCTCCCATACGTGATACGTGCCTGCCCAGTGCAACTGTCGGACCATAAGAAGTCCCTCTATACTATCCTTACCGGTAAAAATATAAAACGCCTATATTGGTTCAATTGTACTAGCTGTTTGTAAGCGACAAACCAACGACCAACTAACAAGGAGAGGGGCTTTAAAAAAAAAGTTTTATTTTCATTGTAACTTATCTGAATATTAGTATGATTACATGTTTAAAAATTAAATTATGTTAAGTAGGAGATGTCATTATATCTTCTAATAAGACCTTGTCAACTGAAGACTGCTTTTTGCGAGGCGCGTATGCACAATATGGGTCAAAACGTTTTGAAGAAAACATTTAAAAACATCTCCGCTAGTGTGATTCTTCTGCACTTTTTTGTTTCAGAAAAGTCGAATTTCTTCCGTATATTGCAATTTATTATATTATATTTGTTATAGTGACGACTCGTGTGTGAAAAAAAAATTCCTCGATAGAGACGTCTTTACACGAAGAATATTTGTTTAAAAAGATCACGCCCATTATAGAAGTACGTGCGCAATACGTAGGCCTACCTAGAATGTCCCTTGCATAATTCTATTGGCCAGGTCTGCCTCTTTATTATTAGATTTAATATGGCCCTCGACTTTTTTTTATTATGATGAATGGTGCGTACTGAGAGAAGGCACATCGATATTAGCCTTTTTTAAAAATTTGCTTAGCGCCGAGTCACGGCCTGAATTAAACCACTTGCCGACTTGAGCGAAAACCTGCCACATCTTCATTTCTATCTCCATTAAGAAATTCTTACAACGCTTAAAATGTATGTAGGCAACATTATTTTGGAAAAAGTATTGCCCATAGGCCTATTATATGTTGCAAAGTATTTGTTTTATGTAAAAATTCAAATAAAAGTGTTTTAACTAATAAATTGCTTTAAACCTTATAACTTAATTTTGCTATTACATAATTTCATAACATCGAACCGAGCCGAACCTGAACTTTAGACCGAACCCGAACTATACTCGTCATCGAACCGAACTCGAACTTAAATCTAACCGAACCCGAACTATACTCGTCATCGAACCGAACTCGAACTTTAAAAGTTGGGTTCGATTCCCATCTCTATGTAGCCATTAGCAAAGTACAACCAAAACGTACCATATATGCAAGGCACAAGTCCGAAGATTAAGAATGTATTTGAATAAGCTACGCTAGGTCAGCTGTAGTAAAACTAAAATGTATATATTCCTTTCAGCTCCTTGGCCTGCTTTTAAATGGTTGTAAATACAGGAGGCAAAGCTGAAATAATTCTCTTGATTGCCAGTAAAATTATGTGGCTATCTAGTGGTAATCAGTTTTAAAAAGGAAAAAAAAAACACCTTGACCTTGTTAACCCCCACCCTCCCTTCCATCCTGTTCAATACCGGTATGTAAATGTTTCATAGATTTCTTTTTAACCGGTATCACCCCCTCCACGTTCCCCATCCTTTCTGTGTTCACCTCCTAGCATAGGAAACACGTTTTTAAAAAAATCATTAAGAAAATTAAAAAAAAAAAAAATAGTAGTTGACCAGAGCGCTAGCGATAATGAAAAATGGCCCGTTAATTATCCAGTAATAATTCATCGTTATTAATTGAATGTTCCCCTACCTGAACAAAGTTTAAGGATTTTACAGCTCTGATCAATCAAACGGAATAAAACTTCTTTTTTTTTTCATCAGTACTATATGCCTTGGCCGGTATGAACCTTAGATAAATTTTGGCGGAGTTTCAACATTGACAGTAGCTACCTAGATTAACTTAGTTTTATGTTAATATTAATGCTGCTTGGGAAGTCTTCTAATTTATTGGGCGGACACTTACTCTTTTTTTTAAAAGTTATTAGAACAATTAGCTTATGTCTGCACAGTGGATCTTATTATTTTCTATACACTTCTATAAAAATTTCTAGAGGCCTCGCGTGTCACAGAGCAAAATATTTGTTGTTCATATTCCTGAATCCTATGGAACTGAGCCTAGGAGGCCTCATGCTCTAAGGGAAGAAGTTTCCAGGAACTAATAAAGATGATGTATATATAAAATAAGAAAAATTAATTAAAAAAAAAAAAAAAGCTTATGTAAGTAAAGAATCTTATAATCAAATCACTGCCATATTTCTCAATACTGTAAGAATCAGCTCCCTTTTTCTATGTGACTCATGCAAAAGTCCAATTTGATAAAGAGAATCGTAAGTGCGAGAAAAAAAAAACAAGGGGAGAGTGACGCAATTAGTAGCATTTATGTCCCTTTTTGATACCAAACAAAATAATTGGTTAAATTTGGATTGATTCGTATGTATTGTAAGTATGTGACATAGACCCAGTATCATTCATATTCCTAAACGCTTAAAAGTTTCAGATGAATGAAGTGAATTAGTCGGAATCAAGAAAGAAGGAGGCAGATATAGATCTAAATCTAGTCTATGTGCTGGATAATGATGTCAACTAATAATTTGATACCGGTACCCCCGGTACATGTAACAAAAATCCAAAACCGATATGAATTTATAGATCTAGACCTAAAAAAAATAGATCGAGAAGGGTAAAAGCAATGCCACTAATGCTTGGGGGAAAAAATGGCGAGTCGCTAGAATTATATCTAGACTAGATCTACATTTAGTCTACCTCTAGCATATTACTCGTACGTGTTGGCGGGGTGTTCAGACGATGTTAGTTTTTAAGACTCCTATTTAGGCCTTGACTTGACCTGACCTTGGTTTCTTTCGAGTTCAAGGATAATGTACCGACACGAAATAAACGCATCAAGTTCTGCTAACATGGCGCAAGGAGAAAGCAATCTTCCCCCTCCTGAACCGAATTTGGATAAAACTTTTCAACTAGACGGGTATCTTCGTACATATGAGCACGAGATACGAAGACGGTAAGCCTTTCGATCTGGAATTTGTCTAGATCTATGTAGTTTAGTATGTTTTAAAAAGTTTTGACTTGAGCAGTATAAAATTTACGAAACTTAGCTTCCGATTGTAACGATTCCATTGTTTACACTTTTTCTGTTATGCCGATTGAATAGAAAAACTTATTTATTTAATCTATATATACCGGTACTTATATAGATCTAGTCTAGATCTTTAATTAGAGGTCTATATAAACTATATAGAGTAGATGTAGAATTGGATCCACACACTAGATCTATAATCTATTCTGTCCAACTAAGCCTAAGCTACTGAAACTTGTCTTGTGTCAAGACTCAAATGTGTCAGTGTCAGCTTTTCAGAAATTAAGCAAAGCACTGTACAATATTATTTCATATTATTTATTTTATTACTCTACTTCAGTGGTTCCCAAACTTTTTTGTCTCATAGACCCCTTGTCATGTTTTTTGGTTATTCGTAGACCCCCTGCTTAAGTTATATTAAATTTGTGAAAATTCATCAATTTCAAATTACACATTTTGTTTAAAATAACTTCTAACCAGTGACACGAGTAGTGAAAAAGTTTTTTAAACCTACATTTTAAGTTGAATTAATTTTTTAAAATAAATGTGTTAAAATTCAAATTTAAACCATTATATAACAGTTAATATGTATCGTTACTATCACTATACATATTTTTTAAAGGTTTGCAAGCTTACCATCCGTTACTACGGAGATTATTTTTCATATAGGGATTTGTTTTTTTATGAAGTAGTTCTTCAAAACATTAAATATTAATGTGCCTTAAGTATCACAGTAAAAGTTTTTACAAAGAGCAGTTTTTCATGGATTTCTTGAGCCATAATAATTTGAATAAAACAATACATCATTACCAGACAAGGTTGACTCTGCCAGCTGTATAGAGAAATTTGTTGTTTGCAGAAATATGTCGTTTGCAAAGACTTATGTAAGAAGAAAGAAAAATTGGACTATATTCCAACAGATCTCAAGAATTTAGTGAACTCTTCTACAAATCCATTGCCCTAACAACCAATGAGTCAGAGTTTGCATGGATGGTTCTCAGAAAGCCACCACAAACGGAGGAGCTGGAATATTCATTGAATGGCCCAATGGAGAAAAAATAATTTAAAAATTAAGTTCATTGTAACTAATGAGCTCTATGACAACCACAAAGAAGAATTAGAAGCACTGGAGCTAACAGTTACCATGCTAGCGAATCGGCCAAGTTCGACAAAAACACCTAAAATTTTTCACATCAGAGCCGTACACATCATAATGAGAAAACATATGTTCCAGAAGCTCAAAATTGGGACCATTGAAATTTGTCTTTTTGGAGTGTCACCAGAGAATGCCGCCAATGCCTTCAAAATTGCATTCTTCATCAAGAGGCCCAAAACAAGACACCTGTCACAAAACCCAAACATGAAATTCTTTTAATGATATAAGTTTGTGTAAGAGTTTTTACTATTTCTTCCATGGCTAGTAAAATCAATAATTTGTCTATCATGTGAGGTTTTTCTGTATTTTACTATAATCATTTTCTCAATGTCATATCAAAGAGAGTTTTTGTGGGTGTATTCTGAACTTTTTCTTGGAGTGTTGCTAACTTTTATCTTTTTATTAGGGTGGTATCATCTCAAGTGATCCTCCAGCATAATTGGTTTCATAGCAGCATAAAAAAATGGCACATTAACACTTGCTTGTTTGACAAGGAAGTAATAAAGTTCAATTTCAAATACTTAACGCTGTACAGTCTACATTTATTTATTTTTAAGTCATAACTATACAAAACTACACTATTTAAATATAGTTATTAAATGTATGAAAAAATTCCAATAGTCAAAATTAAAGTCACGACAAGCTGAATTGAGATTCTTTATCGTAGACCCCGTGCACATCTCATAGACCCCCAATTCCCTTTTTAACTTTCGTAGACCCCTTGGAAGTCTTCGTAGACCCCTGGGGGTCTATATAGACCACTTTGGGAATCACTGCTCTACTTTCTAGGCCTCTAATTAACTCTAAGAGCAGGATAAAACAAGCCTGACAAGGATGCATTTTGACTCCCAACAATGACAGCATTCTGCTTTTTCTTTTCTGTTGTCCTTGTCAGTGAATAAAGTGGAGTATACATCCACAAACATCAGATGGAAAGCTTTTTAACTTGGCTCTGCTTAAATTTAAAAGCTGCCTGGTAAAAACATCCGAAACATGTAAAAAAAAAAAAAAAAAAAGCCATTTTCAAAGCCAAAACAAAATGGAATGCATTTATATCCTGATTAAAACACTGCATTTGCCATTCCCTTTCATTTGCCCCCTATTTGCAAGTAAGGCTGCAAAAGGTTTGTGCTCTGGCAGCTACATGTCAAGAGATTTACAATCAGTCTCACCAAAACAGAATATCATAGATATACTTTAAATTTGTATTGGAAATCAAAGCTTTATGGTAATGCAGGAATTTACTTATCAAGGATTAACTATTGCCAGCAATCCAAGACTGGGAGGTGACAAAAAGAATTAAGAAGCTCTCTACAGCCATAGCAAAACTCTCAAATAAAGATTGGGGAAAAAAGTGCTAGTCTACAATGCCTGTGTTATGAGTACAGGTATTATGCTTTATACTCAGAGCTGGTCAACATAATGTATCCAGAGGACAGAATGAAATGCAGAAAATTAAATACAAGGGTTTAATAAAAAGCTTGTGACTTTTCATAACCTGACCCAGAGAACATACTAGTAACATTATAGAGATGTCTCCAAGCAGAGCCTAAGGACTACAGCTATCAAAATGAATGATTGAAGGGAGGATAATCCCCAAGATCAGACTGTAACTGGAAGGACTTAGACAGAAGGAAGTGCCGGGGGGGGGGGGGGAAAGCTGCCATCTCCAATAGCCCTTGGACAGATTCATTCTTACACATGAAATGTGTCTAAGTTTACTGTTCCAGATTCGACATGTTTTGTCACAGCAGAATCTTCTCTGATTAGAAGGGAAAGGATTAGAACATAGCAACATCACCTAGATAAATATAATTTACAGAATGTTAAAAAAATGTGAAACTCATCTAATAGATCTATTGAAGGTTTTAGATAACGAACAACAAGATGCCATCTATCTTATTTGAAATCTCAAGGCATTTGACCAAATTTGCAAAGAAAATAAAATTGATTTTAAAAAACAGAAAATCTGAAACACATTGTTGCATGTTTTTTTTTACTCAGAAAAACGCAGATGATTAATGGTAACAAAAAATAAAACCCTGTAATTTAAAAAATCTGTATCTTATTCATAGTAAACTAGATACTAAACCCTAGCCTCTAATCAGCATCAATTGCTGTTCCTGTTTCTTATTTACAAAACTATAATCTAATGAATCACATTCTTGATTGCCTTTGTGTTGGAGCTAAAGCCAAGACTATTTGTTAATGATTGCATAGAGTACATAGAAATATAAAATAACACAAGATGCTGAAATATTTATTGCAAAGAAAATAAAATTAATTTTAAAAACAGAAAATCTGAATCACATTGTTGCATGTTTTTTTTTACTCAGAAAAACGCCAATGATTAATGGTAACAAAAAAAAACAACCTGTAATTTAAAAAATCTGTATCTTATTCATAGTAAACTAGATACTAAATCCTAGCCTCTAATCAGCATCAATAGCTGTTCCTGTTTCTTATTTACAAAACTATAATCTAATGAATCACATTCTTGATTGCCTTTGTGTTGGAGCTAAAGCCAAGACTATTTGTTGATAATTGCTTAGAGTGCATAGAACAATAAAATAAAGCAAGATGCTGAAGTATTTATTGCAAAGAAAATAAAATTAATTTAAAAAATAGAAAATCTGAATCACATTGTTGCATGTTTTTTCACTCAGAAAATGCCAATGATTAATGGTAACAAAAAAACTGTAATTTAAAAAATCTGTATCTTGTTCATAGTAAGCTAGTTACTATGACTAAATAAATACAGAAAATACTTAAGTGTTATTATGATTGAAAATAAGAACATAAAACTAAAGTA